>JAGDYQ010000017.1:8761398-8947955 GCA_021962125.1 Bulinus truncatus | reverse complement strand
CAGTTTTCTCCCTTTGATTTTATTTTAAAGTTGTGAATGTATAGTACATGCAGTTCTCTCCCTTTGATTTTATTTTAAAGTTGTGAATGTATAGTACATGCAGTTCTCTCCCTTTGATTTTATTTTAAAGTTGTGAATGTATATATAGTACATGCAGCTCTCTCCCTTTGATTTTATTTTAAAGTTGTGAATGTATAGTACATGCAGTTTTCTCCCTTTGATTTTATTTTAAAGTTGTGAATGGTTAGTACATGCAGCTCTCTCCCTTTGATTTTATTTTAGCAGACTGCTGAATTTTTAAAAATTTTTTTACATGTATTTGTACCTTGATTGCAATAGTCTGTTTATTTGTCAGCTGGTTTAAAATATTCTGCCAGACAGATTAAACAATAAACTATATTTTATAATTAAAGCAGAACAGAATGGTTCTCCCCACTTTGTGTTTGGAAATGTATCATTTTATGAACTTTGCTGTCATGTCATATTACTCATAACTCAGTTTTAGTTGACATACACATGCACACACACACACACACACACACCAGCTTAGTGGTGACATATATTCATTTGATTGCACTGGTGGAGATTAATCAATCCGGGACACTTGATGGAAAACTTTTAAAATTAGTGTTCATAAAGAAAAAAGACATAGTTCATGTCAGTCTATCAATATATACTCACATTATAATTGGCTGGTCTATCAATATATACTCACATTATAATTGGCCAGTCTATCAATATATACTCACATTATAATTGGCCGGTCTATCAATATATACTTACATTATAATTGGCTGGTCTATCAATATATACTTACATTATAATTGGCGGTCTATCAATATACTTACATTATAATTGGCCGGTCTATCAATATATACTTACATTATAATTGGCCGGTCTATCAATATATACCCACATTATAATTAGCTGGTCTATCAATAAATACTTACATTATAATTGGCCGGTCTATCAATATATACTTACATTATAATTGGCCAGTCTATCAATATATACTTACATTATAATTGGCCGGTCTATCAATATATACTTACATTATAATTGGCCGGTCTATCAATATATACTTACATTATAATTGGCCGATCTATCAATATATACTTACATTATAATTGGCCGGTCTATCAATATATACTTACATTATAATTGGCATTACCTTCCTTATCTAAATAACTCATCTTCTTCCCTTAATGTATCTGTCCATCCATAGAGATAAGTATATATCTGTATGTAGTATATATGTCTGTCTGAATATCCATCCATCCATCGACATACTTTACTTTGTCTAAGTATAATTGTCTGTTTATTTATCCATCTATCTGTCTGTCTATATTCTATCTATATTCTGTCTTTGCCAGTATCAGCTTATCCATATTTCTTTACATTCTAAATGAAATTGGCGTAGTCTTAATTAATTGCTTGTAGGTATTTATTACCGCCAGATTGGAAGCGGTGGCAGTTTGGTCATCTGCTCGACTGCCAACTAAAAGGTCCGAGTTTGAACCCCGATAGAAATCGATGCCCCTAAGTCCAGCCAGCTTACAAATAAGTACATGACATTTGTTGGGGAAAGTAAATGCGGCTGGGCATTTTACTAGCCAGACAAGCCTATAAAACAGACGTGGCTGGGCACTGTACTAGCGAGACAAACCTATAAAACAGCCGTGGCTGGCCATTTTACTAGCCAGACAATCCCATAAAACAGCCGTGGCTGGACATTTTATTAGCACAATCCCATAAAACAGCCGTGGCTGGACATTTTACTAGCCAGACAATCCCATAAAACAGCCGTGGCTGGACATTTTACTAGCCAGACAATCCCATAAAACAGCCGTGGCTGGACATTTTACTAGCCAGACAATCCCATAAAGCAGCCGTGGCTGGACATTTTACTAGCCAGACAACCCCATAAAACTGCCGTGGCTGGACATTTTACTAGCCAGACAATCCCATAAAACAGCCGTGGCTGGACATTTTACTAGCCAGACAATCCTATAAAACAGCCGTGGCTGGACATTTTACTTGCCAGACAATCCCATAAAACAGCCGTGGCTGGACATTTTACTAGCCAGACAATCCCATAAAACTGCCGTGGCTGGACATTTTACTAGCCAGACAATCCCATAAAACAGCCGTGGCTGGACATTTTACTAGCCAGACAATCCCATAAAACAGCCGTGGCTGGACATTTTACTAGCCAGACAATCCCATAAAACAGCCGTGGCTGGACATTTTACTTGCCAGACAATCCTATAAAACAGCCGTGGCTGGACATTTTACTAGCCAGACAATCCCATAAAACAGCCGTGGCTGGACATTTTACTAGCCAGACAATCCCATAAAACAGCCGTGGCTGGACATTTTACTAGCCAGACAATCCTATAAAACAGCCGTGGCTGGACATTTTACTAGCCAGACAATCCCATAAAACAGCCGTGGCTGGACATTTTACTAGCCAGACAATCCCATAAAACAGCCGTGGCTGGACATTTTACTAGCCAGACAATCCCATAAAACAGACGTGGCTGGACATTTTACTTGCCAGACAATCCCATAAAACAGACGTGGCTGGGCACTTTACTAGCCAGACAATCCCATAAAACAGCCGTGGCTGGGCACTTTACTAGCCAGACAATCCCATAAAACAGACGTGGCTGGGCATTTTACTAGCCTGACAATCCCATAAAACAGACGTGGCTGGACATTTTACTAGCCAGACAATCCTATAAAACGGCCGTGGCTACAGAGTAAGAAGAGCTCTACCAAACCCCGATGGTATGTATAGTAGCTTGGGGAGGTGTGGTGGGGGAATGGTTAGCCCCGCATGCAGTATAGAAATATGGGGGGCAAGGAAATCGCGTATTCAGAGCGTCGCTCACACTACACGTACGATCGCTGACTCCGACGGACGACATCGCTTAAATCGCTCAAAAATTTTAGCCTGAAACAAAAAATGTCGCTCAGAGACAAAATTTCTTGCTCACTTCATACCACACCTTGGAGAGAACATTGGCCATGACTGTGGCGACACTGATGAACTCGATGTCTTTTGCCTCAATTACTTTCTTACATACTATAGTAAGAATACATTAAACATATCCAGTAAATTAGTTTCGTTACATCTATTTGCAAGTATGTTCTCTCTAGTACATACATCGACTTCCCATCTCTTGCTAGACATTCTTCAAGCCAGTTACACAATTTTGTAAGATATTTAAATCTATTTTTTTCCCTTGGCATCCATTTTGATTACACCGACAAAGTTATTTTTTTTTTTAAATGTGTCTCCCTTCCCACACGATTTGTTAAATGAGCTGTCTCTAGCCCAACCTAAGTCTCAAAAGTCTCCGCTCCTGATAATGTGGGGTGGGGAGGAGGTGAATATGTGTCGGGGAAGTTATAGAATAATAACCGTGTGGGGTATTTACATCAAAGGCTAGTTCGGTTGGCGGCTCTTGGTTGACCATTGTACTAATGAGCCAGTTCCCCCCTTCCTTTTTTTATTTTCTAAAAACACCAAATCTTGATACATAAACAAAGATTTTACAAATAAAAATCAGAAGGGTGTCCTCATTCTGGAGCGGCCATGGAGGTACCGTTGCGGGCGCAGGTAATGCTTATTGTCGTGGAGTAACTATGTCACTCGTACGTCGCCCTAGGGGGCGCTCCATTCCCCCCATCTTACTCGACTCCAGTACACTTACTCGATTAAACATGGCGAATATTAGAGTATGTGTTGTTATTCACGTTCTTCATCTAAGTTAAAAAAAAAAAATCAAATTAACATTCAAAAACCTTTCGTTCCCTTCCCTGCCCTGCCCCATCCCGTGACGTCTTTGCTTGCACTCACAACTAGATGTAAAGTAAACTGAAGATATGAAATGAATGATGCGCCATATGTCACAGGCAGGTCAATTATAGATGGTAATGAACAAAAAAATCCAATCTACTCGACTTCATAAACAGAAATCATAGTTAAGGAAAGAACGATAATTCTCGCTGTAATAAGTGTTTTTTTTTTTAAAACATCTGGGTTTGAGGGTAAGGAACAAAAAATATATATCGCTGGGCAAACTCAACGTTAGAGAAATTCGTCAGCACTGACCATTATAAGTCATGGAACTAAAGGTAATCACTTCTACTTTATCCACAGTTTACATTGTTAAGCAGATTCTTAGATAGGTTTTATACTAACCATGGCCGTTGTCTTGAGGCTTGCCAGTAATAGAGCCAACCCCCTCCCGCCCACAAAATAACCCACCCCACAGAAATGGTTTGTGACCGGTGCACCGCCTCTTAGAACTCACTTGGAGTTGGGGACTCAGATAAAAATGTGACTAAGATTATGGGAGGAGCAAATAAACAGATTTGGTGAGCCCTCCTGAAAAGGTTTTACGCCAGCTTTGATAATCAAAGTCTTTCTTATCGGCAGCAAACTAGGCAAGAGCTTCTGCCTCCCTATCTCAACCTCTATAAAAAAAGATCGTCAATTCGTATTTGTTGCGAAGTACTCAAAATAATGTTGCGATGTTCTTTTATTAAACCTGTAGTTGATGTTCGAACAACAGTGAACAACACTAATATACTAAGTCGACGCCAGTTGAAAGTAACAATAATACAATTTAATTCTTTAAAATAACTGCATGAACATGAACTGACATATAATGGTGAACTCAGGAGTACAATAACTACTGTCTAGATACAGACTGCATACATCCGCATTCTACGATGCCCAAAGCTAGACGGATTTCACAACGGCTAAAACAAAGCACGTGCTCCCCACTGTCGGTTGTACAAAAAATGACGTAAACGCTAGAACTCAGAATAAACCACAGCGCGATGGCGGAATGACGTCATGGAGTCTGTGGTAGGCGGAGCCTACCCAATTGCGTCATCAAACTTCGACTACACTATTTCTCAACAGTATTCAATCTGATGCGAAGAAAATTCCGGTATACAATTTAGCCGTGCGCCCTCCCCACAACACATAGGGATGGCTACACTGAAACTGTCGGATAATTGAAAATATTGTTTTTTTTTTGTTTTTTTAAATGCATACATTTTAAAAAATGAGTTGATCCGATTGTCTTAAAACTTTCAGTAAAAATTTAAATTTATGTTGAGTTTCCTTGTCTATGACATACATCATTGAAATTTATATTTCTGATTGGCAGTGGCTACGGTTCGGTCCGACCGAACCCGTATTTTTTTTTCGGGTACCAGCGATACATATTATTGCATAGCGGCCGAGTCGCTGCACTGAGCTATATAACAACATATAAGTCACTGCACTAACCTTTTATTTCAGAATTTTTTTTTCAGGATTACGGTTAGGGATAGGGTTAGGGATAGGGTTAGGGTTAGGGATAGAGTTAGGGATAGGGATATGGTTAGGGATAGCGTTAGGGATAGGGATATGGTTAGGGATAGGGATCGTGTTAGGGATAGGATTAGGGTTAGGGTTAGGGATAGGGATAGAGTTAGGGTTAGGGTTAGGGATAGCGTTAGGGATAGGGTTAGGGATAGGGATAGGTTTAGGGATAGGGTTAGGGATAGGGATAGGGATAGGATTAGTGTTAGGTTGTGGAGCAATATTATCTATTGCTGGTACCCGAAGTAAAAAAAAATACGGGTTCGGTCGGACCGAACCGTAGCCATTGCCTTTCTTCTGATTTGTGTTTACCTTATGAAAGTCCTTTTAGTTTTTAAACATCTTAAATTTTTTTTAGTTGGCAGCTTTCATTGTTTTGTTTTACTTGTTGACCGGGTCCTATTCAGAGATGATTTTAATGGAAGAAAGACCAATAATAGGTAAACACCCTTTTTTTGTTCAATATTAATCGCTATATAACAAGATTTTAATTCTAGTTTTTATATCTAAAACCGTATGTACGGGAATTTTTTAGGTTATTACAATGCCCAGCCGCCTTTATTTTACCCCCCCCCCCACACTTTCCCCACCCCACTAATGTAGGTTTCCCACTTGAAATCTGGGTGGACGTCTGTTGGACCCAAGAAAAGGCAAGCGACCTATCTTCCCCCTCCCCTTATTCAGACTTGACCATAAGGGTGTGGCAAGACAAGTCTACTTTGCTAAGGACGTTATTTACGTGATAAGACATTGTCATGCAATGATTTAATTTGCTTCAATTTCTCGTGGGGGTGAAGCCATTCTTGCGGCTGTTCACATATGATGATATAACGTAGACCTTATACAAAAAAATTACCCCCCCCCTTCCCCTGGATACATTTAAACAAAAATAACAAAATTCAAGATTCCCTCCAGTTCCCCCCCCCCCCACCCCTCTCACCATTTTCACTTTAATTTGTTAACAGAGGCCCGCAAGAAATGTTTACTGATATTATCAAATATTTGTTTATCTGCTTTATAGGACACACCCACGCCCACGGTTTGACATTAATCCAACCCTGGACTTGAAAGAGATGTAAATGTTACTGGATCACAGAGACATAAATAGAAATGTTTCACACATAGCAATACAAATACATTGATACATACAACAAGAAACCGCCCCCCCCCTCAACCCGTCCACCCAGTCCAAACATTCACGTGTTTTATATTATATGAACGGATCTTATTATTGTTTGTATTTCATTCTCACTCCTACTAGTCAAAGAGCAGTGCAAAGATACCATTAGCTTCGTACCGGACCCGGATGACTGTGCCGGATACTTCAACTGCAGCAACACCAACATCACGAGAAGATGCCCGGCCCTGCGGCTCTACAGTGAACCGGTGAGTTGCTCGACCACACAGAAGCACTTGAGCGTATTAATACCATTAATACCATTAGTACCATTAGCACCATTAACACCATTAGTACCATTAGTACCATTAGGACCATTAGCACCATTAGTAAATGATTAGCGCCTGAACCTAATCAGCACCAGCAAAGAACTGATGTCGCGTGCATGACATTCCAGTGGACCTAATCCCTTCACCACTGAGTGTACCTGAGTCGTAACATACGCTCAAAGTCAGAAAATCTGGCCGAATTAGCAATGAGGCTTATAAGCAGAGCCGAAGATAGCGCCCCCTGTATGAGTTGCATAATCGGCGCCCTCCGCCAATTCTGCAAAACATTGACCTGCGCTTTTTTTTTGGCGCCTCTTCTTAGTCCAACGCCCCGTGCGGCCGCATACGAGCAGAACCCTTCCTACGCCACTGCTAATAAAGATAAAGCCTTAGGCCGTGAAGAAAATATTGTCTTGTTTAATAGACAGAAGCAGGGGCAGCTACAAAGAAATTCGCTGAGAGCCGCATTCCGGTTTTGTATAAAGACAATTATTAAACGGGCTGCAGCATAGTGTGAGGAGTCCCTGTAAGGATGAGATGAAATCTCTTAGATCCTATAAAACATCTAATGGGACGGTTTTTATGGTGCCCTTCTTTCATCCCCACCATAGCCGATAGTGCAATGGCCATGGAGGCACGACGGGAGATATAGCGAGGAGATCGTACCTTCAGGTCGACAGTCGAGCGCTTTACCGCAACGTAGTCAATGTATCGAAACTTCGAGAGTACAAAAATAGTTAAATAAATTGTTTATTTTTCAGTAACAATAAAATAAACAATAAGTAACAATAAAGTAAACTGTAACGATAGCTTTAAATATGTATCTCTACAACTTTAGAACCTCTGATAAGTTGGTACATTTCAGTTAGTTAGTTCAAAAGTTCATACGACCAGGGTCACATTAATATAATTAGCTCAATTACACGTTCAAGGTTAAAATCTTAGATGGTACAGAAAGGCCAACAGTGACTCAGCAGTCAGATTCTATAGTTTATATTGATCCAAGTCTAAAAGCAGTTTAGTAAGCTAGATCTATCAGACATCGGCCTTCGTCTCAGGTGTCAAAGGGGGAATGCTACTGTCTCGTTAGCCAATCAGAAGAATTGGGTATCCTAGCATCATGGGACGGTTTAAAGCACTAATATAAGGAGATGTAAGTTAATTTTCAACAGACAGAGAAGAGGAGACAAGAGATCGAAGACAGACTGCAGACCGTATAGCGAATTAAGACAAAAGGGGGGTGTGTGTTATTGTAAAGTTGTGTTTAAAGTATGCTTTACTTTATTAGTCTACATAGCTTTCGTGACAGTGTAGAACCAGTTAGGTTTGATTTATTGTGTTCATGATTATCTTTGTGTGACGTCTTATTAAAGAATTTGAATCGTGATTGACTCGGGTACATTATTGATTGATTGATTGATTGATTGTATGTGAATGTGAACGATACACAGTAAACTCCCTCGAGAACGCCCGAAATAAAAAAAAAATAGAATCACTGCGTGAAAGAAGTCACTTAAAAAATAATAAAGTTACACAAGAACGTTACATAAAGAAACATAGACGTACGTCAGAGGCGTAGTGAGGGGTGGGCGAGGGCGCTAAAAAAAAGGTATTAATAAATATTGTGCCACGGGCGCGAGTTAAGCTCGCTACGGCACAGACGTACGTCACTGTGCTCTGTATTTCAGCTACGCCAATGTCGCCCGTTTACTGAAGTGCACTGCATGAACAGGCCAATAATGAGCACGGCCATGGATTTTACAGGTACGTTGAGTTATACACTGGGTCTGCTCAGAACCGTTTTTTTGTTATTTGAAGGCCCTAGAGTTCAGATCTACGGGTACAAGTTTCTATGTCATCAGGTCAAATAGGAACTAGTACTAGAACAGGGCCGTTTTAAAGTGGGGGCACCCTTTGGCAGTGGTGGCCATAGGCAGGGAGCTCAAATATACGGGGGCCCTGGGCACAAGTTTCTATGTCATCAGGTCATATAGGAACTTGTGCTAGAAGAGGGCATTTATTAAGTCGGGGGCCCTTGGACAGTGGGGCCCTGTTGGCAGTGGGGGGGGCAATAGGCTGCCACCTATTCATACGAACGGTTCTGCAGTTAGTATTAGTCACCTATAATAACTTCAGAAATTTACCTATCAGATATAAAACGCACAAGTCAATCAAATCCTGATAGGCATAGAATTAAACAAAAATATCCTTTTATGGAAATAAACACGTGAGACGCGAGCAACGACAATGTTGTTGCAGCTAAAGGGCTGTAAGCCTAAGAGTTTATAGCACCGACAAAATGTTCCTTAGAAGTAAGGGGAAGAGTAAAAAGGTGGACACGTGACACCCCCCCCCTCCCGCCTTCTTCCTTCCACACGAGTCATCTCCAATTTTGGTGAAAGCAAACGATCGTATAAAAGTTTAATGTGACGTTCATTTGTTGACCAGGCGGCTGGTCACCCGATGAGCCACGATATTCACCGGGTCAGTCTGGTGGTCACACATCGCCACTGGTCGTTATCACTGCAAAGCTTTTAAACGTGTTATTATTATGGTTCTGCCTGTACGGAAGATATGTAAGGAAGAGATGCGTTACTTAGAAATCAATTTTTTTTGTTTAGTTGCGCATGCACCAAAAATAAGGACTTGGCGAAAGTGAACACAATTGTTCAAACACTGAAATCACTTTGCCGTTATATTTGTATAATTAAATTATACACGCTAATTGATCATATTTAACAATGAATGTTTACATATATATCATTGTGTAATCATAAATATTCTGTTCTGTGCCTCCCCCCCCGCCACCCAACCCTCAGGAGATTGTTCTAGAATCATGTGCTACGTCGACGCCAGACTCTTCGATCCGTTCAAAGTCAATTTCCACCCACAGACTTGCTCGGACCTCATCGTGGAGAATCTGATCAGTATCGATAAGGGAATGGTTCGATTCGCTATTGGCAAGGAAGATGGTCTCATGGAGTACGCAGTTTACTTTTACTCTTACTGTTTTTCTTTCTGACATTTTGAAATGATTGGATGTGTGTGTGGAGGGGGGGGGACGGTGGAAAAGGGGGTGGGGTGGACTTTCAAAGATGGGGAAACGAGGTGGTACCTTTTAAAAGGCTAACAGGTGAGGTAACTTTAGAGTGCCCTCAACGGCCACGTAGACGCTCTAGGGCAGTTGCATAATGCAAATCAATACATCAGTGGCGGCCGAATCACTCACTTCATGAAATTCTGTGGGGTTCCGCTGAGCCAAAGTGTCTTTTTTTTTAAAAAAAAAATAATGTTATTAGTTTATGACAGATGGTCGAGTGGTATAAAGCGATTGACCGTTGACCTGGTCACGATGAAAGTTGGTTATAAGTCCATCAAGTCAACCCAGATTTAAATGGGTCACCTGGCTTTAAGTTGGGGAAGAACAGGCGGCTGGGCGTTGTGCTAACCACACAATCCTTACAAATGCCGAGGTTACTGAAACAGATGAACTCTACGCTTCATCTGCCCCGATGGCCCTTTTCGGGCTATGGGAACGTAACTTTAGTTGATTAATGAACAATCATGCGTCTCTTTAAGATATATTTTATTATATACTAGCTTAACCCTGCAAAACCTTTGCATAGAGTTATATCCCCTTATGCTTGATCGGTAGGCTAGGTTATTTTAAGTTTCAAAGGCAGATCCGATTTTGTCATGATTGTATTTTTAAACTGGAATACTATTGTATTAATTCTTTACTTTCGATTTAACGCACACTGGAAATGAGTATTATTATATATGATGATTATATATCACAGAAATGGGGCTCTGGCTCACCTCATGTTGTGTCCATACCTGAAATAAAGGTTTGGCTGTTGGGGTGGTGAAAATCAATAAGAGCTTAGCGCAAGGCCAAATAGGGAAGATGCTCGACTGTCAACCTGAAGCTAATGGAACTATATTTTTAAGCGAAATCTTCCCTTCCTTTCCGATCCACTGTTATTCTCGATGTTGTTTCTGTTTGTTTTTTTTAAATTTGATTTTGTTAAAGTCTTTTTTTTTCAAGAAATCTTGTCTTCAGTTCTATTCCATTCATGTCTTGTTTTTTTTTTTATTAAATCAGTCGTGCTAGAAGCATCTCGGCTTTGAAATATTTCATCATGATGCTGAAACTGATCCTGGCCATCAAAGAAACGAAAATAAACCTGGAACCTCTTCTGTCTGATGCGAACAAACGAAAGTGATGTCTATCTATCTATCTATCTATCTATCTATCTATCTATCTATCTATCTATCTATCTATCTATCTATCTATCTATCTATCTATCTATCTATCTATCTATCTATCTATCTATCTATCTATCTATCTATCTATCTATCTATCTATCTATCTATCTATCTATCTATCTATCTACCTACCTACCTACCTACCTACCTACCTACCTACCTACCTACCTACCTACCTACCTACCTATCTATCTATCTATCTATCTATCTATCTATCTATCTATCTATCTATCTATCTATCTATCTATCTATCTATCTATCTATCTATCTATCTATCTATCTATCTATCTATCTATCTATCTATCTATCTATCTATATATATATATATATATATATATATATATATATGTAATGCGTGTTTGAATTTATTTTGACTTTATGTTTCTACCGGACAGGATGTTTATAGAAAGTACCAAACGATTTCTAAACATCAGCATGTTTGATGGAATCTACCTGGAGCTTCAAACGATCTCTTCAGCAACACAGAAACTTTTATTTGAGGTCAAAGTCTTTAAATAGCCACTAGCCAGTGTTTCTTTAATTCAAAAAATGGTTTGTTTTTTTTTTTAAAAGAAAAGAGGATGAAACATTTTGTATGGTAGTTTTGCTTGTTGTTGTTGAGTAAATCTAAATAGGTCAATCTAGGGGAGGGGTAGGGGGGGGGGAGGAGTGAAGTCGTCTTTGATTTTCAGAGCTGAGATGATGGGTGCATGTGTGGCTGTATGGCTGCGTGACTGTGTGATATGTGACCGAGTGACGTGTTACCTTGTGATGTTTTGCTGTGTCTTGTGTGTCTGTGTGTCTGAGTGACGTGTGGCTGAGTGATGCAATACTTTGTGACGTGTGGCTGTGTGACGTGTGTCAGGCCAGCATTATTATCGGGCTGATTTATTAATGTGCTTAAGGCGTGTTTGTCGATGTGTTTCGTGCGTATTTGTCGATGTGTTTCGTGCGTATTTCTTAATGTGTTTCGTGCGTATTTGTCGATGTGTTTCGTGCGTATTTCTTAATGTGTTTCGTGCGTATTTCTTAATGTGTTTCGTGCGTATTTGTCGATGTGATTCGTACGTATTTCTTAATGTGTTTCGTGCGTATTTCTTAATGTGTTTCGTGCGTATTTGTCCATGTGATTCGGGCGGTTTTCGTTAAAAAACAACCAACAATACTGGCAAGGTAGGACAATCGCGGTCATAAGTAATTTCAGCATTATTTCCCTGTTATTAAATATTCAATTTACACACAAAGTATTTTGATATGTGTATAAAACAACATTTTTTCATGAGTTTGAGAACAAATAGCATGATTGATTTATTCTTTAAAAAAAAAACATTAAAAAAATTGTATTATTCCTGGTATCATATTGTTATTTTTTGGATTTGTTTAACAACAGGAGTTTGATACAGTCTTCAGAGCGGATACAAGTAGACATTACATCGTGTATCTGTTTGTTAGCAGCACTAACAACTCAAAGTTTGACGAAGAGTTAAAAACTCTTGAGAAGTAAGTAATGAAAAAACAACAACAAAAAAGCAATAGTATTATTGGTGTACTAGCTGCACCCTGCAAAACCTTTGCATAAAGTTATATCCCCTTAGGCTTTATCAGTAGGCTAGGTTATTATTTGGTTTCGGGCAGATTTTTTTCTTGATTGTATTTTAAACTGGAATACTGTTGTATTAATTCTTTACTTTCGATTTAACGCAGGCCAAAATGCTTATATATATATATATATATATATATATATATATATATATATAGATATATATATAGATATAGATATATATATAGATATAGATATATATTATAATGGCTTTTTAAATTGTTTGATAGATGGTAATCTAAGTCATGTGTCATATTATGTGTAGCGATATATTGGGTTAAACATTATATTGTGTTTAGGCATTTGAGGTGTTCAGAATTATATTGTGCTTACTACAGTGCTTAGTGTAATATGTATTTAATGTTATATAAAGTTCAATGTTATATTGTGATAAGTTAAAAATGTGCTAATTGTTATATTGTGTTCAGTTGTGTTTTGTGTTAAGTGTTTAATAGTGTTGAGTGTTATATTATTCTCATTGTCTCATTATTATATTATGTTCCGTGTTATGATGTGCTCAGTGATACATTGATTTCAATGTTAAATTGTACTTAATTTAATATTGTGTTCAGTGTTATATTTTCAATGGAATAAAATGTTCAGTTTTATAGTGCACCCAATTTACTATGTGTTTAGCGATAACTTGTGCTGAACGTGTTCATTAGAGCTTATTGCTTTCACCAAAGGTAAAATTTACAATTTACAAACAGAACTTCATTTACTTTAATTACATATAGCTCACTCTTTTTCATAACGCACATTTTCAAAACTAAAACGAAGTGGCTACGGATACAGCCAACGCGCATGAGCTCTAGCGCTTAGACGGACTATTTTTTTGTGTGCGCATTAGGGTTAGGGATAGGGTTAGGGTTATGGATAGGGTTAGGGATAGGGTTAGAGTTAGGGTTAGGGATAGGGTTAGGGTTAGGGTTAGGGATAGGGATAGGGATAGGGTTAGGGATAGGGATAGGAATAGGGTTAGGATTAGGGTTAGGGATAGGGTTATGGATAGGGTTAGGGATAGGTTTAGGGATAGGGTTAGGAATATTGTTAGGAATAGGGTTAGGAATAGGGTTAGGAATAGGGTTAGGGTTAGGGTTAGGGATAGGGATAGGGATAGGGTTAGGGATAGGATTAGGAATAGGGTTATGGTTAGGGATAGGGTTAGGGATAGGAGCAATATCTATAGCTAGACCACGAAATCCAGCAATCGCGCATGAAAAATAGTCCGTCTAAGCGTTAGAGCGCATGCGCGTTGGCTGTATCCGTAGCCACTGCGAAACTAAACAAGTAAAACCATTCAAACATTTCTTCTGTTTTTCTTACTTAAAATTTTGTCGCCATTGTAAATTTGTTTGAATCGAGGAATGGGGGTTGCAACTCAGTGGCCCAGTCCATGGGCGGTGGTGGTGAGGGGCGCTTGTCCTGGGGGGCCCTAACTTACATAAGTTGTATGTTGGGGAGGGGAAGCAATAGCACTGGGGAGCCCCAATAGGATGGAGGTGGGGCCCTTAATGCTGTTAATCCAGTTCTGCACCGGACCCATGTTTTAGAAACACAAATTTAAAAAAGAAAGATCCCGCGTGATTACGTTTATTTACGTTAACGGGTCGACACATGTGTGACCGCCAAATGTCTGACCGCCAAATGTCTGACCACCAAATGTCTGACCGCCTATCTATCCTTGCTAGGTACGTTGACGGCGCTATTCTCAAAACCTACGGTTTCACTCAAAACAAAGACTCCCTGACGGAGAACGATGCCCCGTTTACAGAGATGGTAAGTTGCCCGCAGACCACGATACAGATCTTTTGATAACAATCTTTGTATGTCATCTAGCGACATATTCCCAGTCGGCTGTTTTGAGTTGTTCTCAAACTTTAACTTTTCACAGCCGACTGAAAGACCTGATCGGTTTAGGTGACCCAGCTGTAGAGATTAAAAGAATAAAAGACGAAAAGAATAAAAGTTTTACTTTTAAATATTTTGTACTCTAGAAAGAAATTATTAAACTCCTTGTTGACCCAATTCAAATTAATTTGGGATCCATAGGTGGTTAGCGGTCCACACTATGAGACCCACTGATCAATTTCAGGCTCTAAATCTATTATCTTATTCTCATATATATATATATATATATATATATATATATATATATATATATATTCGCATGTGTATTAATGTATCACTTAAAAATCTAGCAGATGCGAATGAAAGCGTATTTAAAAAAGTAAATTTTCATTCTATATCTTTTTATTTCATACATTTTAGTATTAAAAAAATGATAACCCCTACCATTCCCACCCCCGGCCATTTCATTCGCAATAGTTCGCGTTATTTTTGCCACCAATGGTGTATTGGGAGGGGGAACGCGGTGGAACGACGTTTCCTTACCTTTTTCCAAAACTGGAAATCTAAACACAACAAGGATTTCTTATTCTATTAAAGTGAGTACAGCCAGCTTCAGCAGGCTTTTCAACTAGTATTGTGATATTCATGAAACTATTGATTGTCTAATCGTTTGATTTGTTTCAATAATTCACTTTATTTCAAATAGTCTGAAGATGTGGATAAAGTACTGAGAATGGGCTTCCCAACTCATAAACTGATTGTGCACCTGGCTTTATACGGGGACTCCTTCCACATGTTCAAACGGCAAAACGACATGAATTTCTTCATTGCTATTGACCGCCAGCGTGACGTGACAACCAAGGTTTTCGGTCGGGTTCCTTTCTCATCGGTAATCTATCTATCTATCTATCTATCTATCTATCTATCTATCTATCTATCTATCTATCTATCTATCTACATATCCGGTCGGTCTATTTCTCTATCTATCTATCTATCTATCTATCTATCTATCTATCTATCTATCTATCTATCTATCTATCTATCTATCTATCTATCTATCTATCTATCTATCTATCTATCTATCTATCTATCTATCTATCTATCTATCTATCTATCTATCTATCTACATATCCGGTCTGTCTATCTACCTAAACCTACATGCTTATATACACACATACATACAAACATACATACACATACATACATACATATATACACATACATATATACAAACATACATACACATACATACATACAAAGAAGCATAATGCATACATACGTACATACAAACATACATACATACAGAGGTACACACAAACATACATACATACACACTCGCAATCCATTTTCTTGCATAGTTTTCCCTTCTTCCCTCAACAGATTTGTTTGAAACTCAGAGACTACGGTTACTCTGCCATGGAGTCCACATCCAATCAAAACCCGTACATTTTCAAGGGCAATAACTGGATCACATATCAAGATGAAAAAGCCACTGCCGGCAAGGTAAAGAAATAGTAGAGAGGAGTGTCTGACCATTGGGGGTATTAGTTAAATATAGGATATTTTAACTATACGGATTATGGGATTGACCTATTGCAGTCAATCAGCGGACAGTTTTTAGGTCAGGATATACATACAGAACACAGAAAGCGAATCACTTACACTAAATCTTCAGTCGTCATCATACAAGTTTGTTTTTTTTTTAGTTAAAGAACAAACCCACAAAAGTGAGCCTGATGTTAGTTAGCATTATGATAGAACTACGATTTTGTACATTTTTATTGCTCTTTTTGTTTAAAATTTGTAAAATACTTTATTTAGAAGAAAAAAAAAATCATTGGTCCGGCTATTTCTACCGAAATAGATTTAATTGATTTAAAAAAAAAATGTTTATGTATACATTCAATCCGTGGCTCTCAACCTTTTTCATTGTGACTGTACCCCAAAGGGTGCGAAAGTATGTCCGCCGGTTACCCCCCTCACCCGTCAATTCCTCAAATTCTTGGTTTGTGTTCATTGAAGATGACAAGTCGCTGTGTACCCCTGCGTAAGTTTTCTCGTACCACTTGGGGGGGGGGGGGGTGCGCGTACAACCGTTTGGGAACCGCGACATTAAATGGCATAAAGTCATTTTTTTTCTCATTTAACCATATCATCTTCATCATCATCGTCATCATCATCATCATCGTCATCATCATCATCATCATCGTCGTCATCATCGTCATCGTCATCATCATCATCATCATCATCATCATCATACACTTAACCGACATGATCATTGTGGGGAACGAACGGACACATCAACCGACATAATTCTCCACAATTGCCAATCGCTGAGCAGCTGTCTTTAGTTCGTTCATTTAATCATACTGCTCCATGAAAAAATACCCTAGCGACACACAGACTGTAAATGTCCTTTCAAAACTACATTCATGGTTTCCCCACGTACATACAGTAGCGTCGCTAACAACTTAGGGAATCTCCGCACGAGATGTTTCAGGGGGATGGGTGGGCGGGGGTTCCATTAAAATAGTTAATGGTGGGGGTGAGGGTGGGAGGGTGGTGGTGAGATTTAGTTTTAGATATAGGGCGTTTCATGATTGATGAGTTTTGCCAGGCCTGTAGCCAGCGGGGGGCTAGGGGTGGGGGTTGAGCCCCCCCGTGCATGACCTGAGCCCCCCCCCCCGTGCATGATTTGAGTTTTTTGACAAAGTTTTAATAATAACGGCTATAAAACATCAATCATTTTGTTTAATAAATCAATAATAATAAGAACTTAAAAGTTTATATTTTGGCAATCATTCAGGCTATTTATATATACTTACATATATAGCTTATCTAATTTTTGGGCATAAAAGATTGAATCTTATTGAAGTTCACTTCTGGGTATTTTGGGCAGCATTGGCATTTGGTGCTGTGTGAGAGCAGTTTGTCAACCCTCACACGAATGCACACCCAATATCGCAGATCAATGTTACAAAAGCGTCTAAGCAATCTTTTTCTGCTTGCATTTGAAAAAGATTTAACAGACAATCTGAATGCTGAAGCATTTTTAGGTAAATTCAGTGCTAAACCCAGGCCCGTAGCCAGGTCAAAGTAAGCAGGGAGGCACCAAAACCCAGCAAGGGGGCACCTTTACTTTTTCTTTATTTTTTCGTCTTTTTCTTCATTTTTAAGTGGGGGGTGGGCACTCCACACCTAGCGGGGGGGGGGCACGGCCCCCCAGAGCCCCCTTGGCTACGGGGCTGGCTAAACCACGAAGTTTGCAAATTTGAAACGTATAGTAATATAAGTTCGCAACCAGTGCCGGCGAGTGGGGGGGCAGGGGGCCAATGCCCAGGGGCCCGGCGAGTTTTAGGGACCCGGACTGAGTTGGCCAATCAACTTTTTAAAATATTAATATCAGCCCAGGGGCCCGAAATTTCTGTCGATGGGCCTGTTGGCAACCTTGTAATAGTTTTATATATTGATATCTTCTGAGGACAACTAGCAACTTAAATAAGTTAATAAAATAACATTGGCTTCTGACTTCATTTTTATACATATGAATAATAAAATAATAAAGTACAAACTCCGTGATTTCTGAGTGATGTTATTTAATTTGCAAATTTACTTTTTAGCAGAATTAATTTTATTTTAAATTGAATAATTGCGACTGTTGTTGTTGATAGATCTGTTCTTTGTTTTCAATATTTTATAAGAAAGATCACACAAATAGCTAAGCTTTATTCATGCATCTTTGTCGTTCTTACCAGGTTGTACATTAAACAAACAGTATAATAATATAAATCAGGTATCTATTATGTAACAATTGTGTAGCAGAACTATTGGTCAATATATTTATAACAGGAATCAGAAATTACTCTTGCCTCAATAAATTTTTATCATTAAAACTCTTTACTATTTAAATTATTTAAAAAAAAACTGCAACATGCCATGCATTATTGAAACGTAGTTAAAATTATATATTTCTAATTAATAGCTAAACAATCGGTACTAAAATGCACCATTCCAGATATGGAAATGCAAAAAATTTCTTGGGGAGGGGACTCACTGAGATCCCCTCCCCAAACCCCTTTGCGCCTCCATTTTCGCCCCCCCCCCCCGAGCATTTCTTCTACCCCCGCCAGGGGCGGATTTAGGGGGAAAGGCCATGTCCCCCCTCTTCCGTTATCGCAAGTTTAGGTAATACATCATTAAATTATCGAAATATTTTTTGTTCAAAGACCAATTTTCAACAATGATAACAGTTTTGCCCCCCCCCCCCGGGTCAATGTTTTGCCCCCCCCCCCGTCAAAGTTGTCTAGATCCGCCCCGATCATTTCTTCGGCACCCCCCCCCCCCCGAAGAAAAAAAATTTCTTCGCCCCCCCCCCGAAAATGTCTTCGGCCCCCCCCCCCCCCCAATCCAATATTCCTGGCTATGGGCCTGAGTTTTGCTGTGGTGAATGAGCTCTTACCTACGCTTTCAAAAGTTTTGATTGGTCCACAGTATACAACCGGAAAGGGAAATAACGCGGATGAGAAGATGAAGGAGAAATAATCCAAATTACCGTTCTTGAACTCAATTTTTTTTTCAACGTTTTATCGATAATAGTAACAATGCAGTGGCGTAGTGAGGGATGGGTGGGGCAGGGGGGGTCATCATGCTTCGGGCGCTACTCACAAAGGGGCGCCAAATGGTATATTTTACACATAATATTAAATAGTTTTCGAATGGGGGGGGGGGCGCTAAAAAGGTAATATGCCCCGGGCGCGAGTTAAGTTCGCTACGTCACTGTAACAATGTGAAACTGTATGAAGCGACATGATGACATTCCTGTTTCATCTATTTTCTTTAAAAAGGTGCTGTCGCTGAAGAAGAAAATCGGAGGTTTCGCCTTGTATTCCCTCACACTGGATGACTACACAGGCTTGGCCTGCAGACGAGTGTTTCCCATGTTAAGGACGGTCCTCAGAGCTTGTGGGGCCAAAGACCCGTTTTATTAATGAGAGGACGTGAATGCACGTGACGGAGTTAAGGAGGAAATAGATAAATATCAATAAATAGTGTTCAGAATACGCTCGAGTGCTGCATTGTTTATCTATCTATCTATCTATCTATCTATCTATCTATCTATCTATCTATCTATCTATCTATCTATCTATCTATCTATCTATCTATCTATCTATCTATCTATCTATCTATCTATCTATCTATCTATCTATCTATCTATCTATCTATCTATCTATCTATCTATCTATCTATCTACCTATCTATCTATCTATCTATCTATCTATCTATCTATCTATCTATCTATCTATCTATCTATCTATCTATCTATCTATCTATCTGTCTGTCTGTCTGTCTGTCTGTCTGTCTGTCTATCTATCTATCCATCTATCTATCTATTTATCTATCTATTTGTCTGTCCGTCTGTCTTTCTGCCCGTATGGCTCTCCGTCTGTTTAAATATTTGTCTGTTTGTCAATCCGTCTGTCTAAACGTCTGTCATTCTGTTCTTCTGTCCAAGTGTTTTTCATTCCGTCTCTCCGTCTGTCTAAACGTCCTATTTCTCATCTGTATTTCAGTCTGTTCACAGTCTACAAGCCTGTCTGTTTGTCCGTCTATCACCTTTGGTTTATACAAACGTAACTGTTTTTACTGTTGAAGTCAGATCTAGCCAGATCTGCCCCCCCCCCATCCCCCCAACGGCTGCCAGAGCTCAGTTATGCATTGTCCACCCTTGACTCGCATGGGGCTCTTCAGTTTTAACCTTCCTACCACCAACATAAACGTTATATATATATATATATATATGGTTTTAGTTTAATGTTACCAAAGATTCAGCCTCTTCCAGCAGGTGATTCGCAATCTGAAGCAAATTAAAGAAGAGCAAAGTGCCAACTATATTCATAAATTTTTTTTAACCAAAATTTTTTTTTTTTACATAGAAAGGAAAAGTTAAACAAACAACCGCTATGCTTTTTGTTTATATTTAATACAAACTGTTATATATTATACGAAACAGCGAATTAAATATACAAATCAGCATATTAAATATGCAAAGCACAGATTATGTAAAATACAAGCCACTAATTAGATATTTTATTAACCAAAAGAATAATGATAGAAATAGCAGTAAAGAAATGACAATAAACAATAAAAAAAGAGACTTTCTGTGCAGGTAAAAATATTCTCTTAATCTAAATGACATACAGTTCTAAATGATTATATCAAATAAAAATTGTCATGTTGCGTTGAGATTAAATTCAAGTTGTCTAAGCTTGCATTTTAATTTAATATACTGTACACTTTATGTTTTCCTTTGAAAATCAAATCTTAATTATGATTTATGATGCATAACTGATGCTAGTGTGTGTACGTGTGTGTGTGAGTGTGTGTGTGTGTGTGTGTGTCAAGTTCCTGTAAGTATGAGACCCTGTAAACCACGAATGAGGTGGTTTTTAGGGTTCCCTTCTTGATTGATTATTTTTTTTATTTGTCTTTCATTTTCTCTTTATAACGCCACTTCTTCTTTCTATGATGAGAGACAGCTAGGCGGTGTGTGAGTTTCACAGCGTAAAACGCAGCAGCGGTTCCAGCCGAAATAAATATACCCGCGACCGGATTGAATGCTACGCCGATGCAAACGCTAACAGCGACAGCGTCACTGGCAAGATAAGCAAAATATTGTACATTGTCGTTGAACAAGTATTCAATCTTTATTTTGAGACAGTCTAAAGCCTTCCTGAGATCGGCACTCGCAAAGCAGTGATCTTTGTGCTCGTCCAGACGCTCTTCCAGATTTCTCGCTTCTTGCCTCAAGTCCCGAAAACGTTTTTTGAATCTCTTGACTACTGGGATTCGTATGCTGGTTACATTAAGCTCCAAACTTCGTATGCCTTCATGCAGCTTGATAATTTCATCTTGATGCGATATGTCATCTTCTAAATCATTTATTCTTTTCGATAAACTTTGTATGATTAGCGAGAATTCTCCAAGTTTGTTGGTGTCGAGACATTGTAATTCCTGGAGACAAGATTTGACCCTTGCAATGTCCTCTTTACCAGTTGCTGAATGTATCTCTTTAGTAAGGGAGGTTATTCTTTCCAAAATAAGTTCTTTCCTTTCTGACATTTTTCTAAGCAAAAAATAAAAAAAAGGCATGAAAAAAGATGGATATGTATCCTTTTAAAGCACAAATATAGTCAAATAAAACATGGATATATATCCTTTTAAAGCACAAATATAGTCAAATAAAACATGGATATATATCCTTTTAAAGCACAAATGTAGTGAAATAAAACATGGATATATATCCTTTTAAAGCACAAATCTAGTCAAATAAAACATGGATATATATCCTTTTAAAGCACAAATATAGTCAAATAAAACATAGATATATATCCTTTTAAAGCACAAATATAGTCAAATAAAAATGTATATATATTCTTGTAAAGCACAAATATAGTCATATAAAACATGGATATATATCCTTTTAAAGCACAAATATAGTCAAATAAAACATGTTTTTTTTTCTTTTCTTGAGATATTATATTAAATGAGAGTTAAAAAGAGTTTACAATGTTTACCTCTATAAACAAACATATGAACGTTAAACTATCAATCAACATATGCGCATTGCGCATACAGTAAACTTTTGTCAAGAAGCAGGGGAACATTAAACATTTTTCTCTCAACCATAGATATCGATTCGATTTCCCATTCCATAAAAATAAACAACTAGCACACTTAATGATACTTTCTAAAAATAGTTTTGAATGGCGTCCGCAGAGACAGTTGAAAATTTAGAAATCTGCTGTCACCCCATACACTAATAATGTTAAGGGCATTCTATATTGGAATATTTAATGTACTAAGTTATTGGTATATTTTTAAAAAAAAATATTTAAATAATAATACCAGAAACATTTACGACACCGTATAATGTTTTAGTTGGCAAAGTTTTCATTAATACTTAGTAAATGATTCACATAAAAGCTTACTTGACGGAATCGATTCACATACATTTTTGTGATGAAAATATAATTAATACATTTTGCTAAAAAACATTTTTTTTTCAGAAAAATGGCTTTCAAGTTTTTAAATTATTGAATTTTCTTTCTGAACGATTACCTTTCTTCAAATACATTCTACATTTTTGTAACTACTGTACCCCCATAAAAAACACGCATTATAGAACAGGCTAAATAAATACAAACAGAACGCTAGATAAAATGCATTCATTAGGCCTATGAAATATATATATATATATATATATATATATATATATATATATATATATACTTACCACAAGCACATAATCAAATTGATGATTGATAATTCACGGCTTTTTTTTTTTTGCAAAAGAATGTCATTATGAGCTAGACTAATATTTCTAAATATAAACATTACGTTTCTTTGTTTTTCCAGAAATTTTCTTTCTTCCTTGAAAAATAAGAGAAAAAAAAAACCAACTTGTTCAATAGGAAGAATTCTAAATACGCATTAGGATGGTCACAGGTGAGCAGCTTGACTCACGTTTGACTATCATTAGTTTAAAAATAGCTTTCGAAATCCCCATTATTACACTTTTTCGGGAAAAAATTACCGAGTTGTAGAGATGTGAATCATATTTTTCTAACGTAAAAATGACCTATTTTTAATAACATTTCGCATCTTATTCCATGAAGGTAAGCATAGATTTATGATTTATATTAATGTTAGAAATGCTTGCCTATATCGTGATATAATAAACCCTTGTCATACAAAAAAAGAATTAAAAATTTTATATATATATATATATATATATATATATATATATATATATATATATTGCAAGTACCCGGCTTTGCCCGGGTTTAAAATAAGGTTTTCTGTTTACCTTCTGTTTTCTCCCTACCCCCTCTCTCCCTTCCTCTCTCTCTCTCTCCCTCCCCCCCTCTCTCCCTTTCCCTCCCTCCCTTTCTCCCTCCCTCCCTCTCTCAAATCTCTCTCTGTCCCTCTCCCATCTCCCCCTCTCCCCCTCCTTCTCTCCCCCCGTCCATCCTCCTCCCTCCTCCTTCCCTCTCTCTCCCTACCTGCCCCCTCTTTCTCTTTATCTCTTCCTCCCATTTCTCCCATCCTCTCCCTCTCTCCTTCCCTTCCCTCTCTCCCTCCCTAACCCCTCTCTCCCTCCTTTCTCCCTCCCTCCCCTTTCCACCTCTCTCTCTCCCTCCCCCTCTCTCCCTTCCTCCCTCCCTCATTCCCTCTCTCTCCCTCCCTGCCCCCCTCACTTTTTATCTCTCTCCCTCCCCCCTCTCTCTCCCTCCCTACCCTCTCTCTCCCTCCCTACCCCCTCTTTTCCTCCCTTCCTTTCTCTCTCCCTCTCCCCCTGCTCCCTCTCCCCCTACTCCCTCTCCCCCTACTCCCTCTCTCCCCCTCCTTTTCTCCCCCCTGTCCACACCCCTCCCTCCTCTCTCCCCCTCCCGCCCTCCCTCCTACCCTCCTTTCCTCTCTCTCCCCCCTGCCCCCCCTCTCTCTCTCTTTATTTCTCTCTCTCTCTTTATCTCTCTCTCCCTCCCCCCTCTCTCTCTCTATATATATATATATACATATATATATATATATACTTATTATTATGGTTTCACACTTCTTCTAAAATCCTTCTTCATTCCTTTACCTTCCTCAAACTGTACACATCAGAGAGCATGAAAAAACATCAACAATTCTTTGCATCACAAAGGCACAATACAGCACCAGCGCGCAAGTTCTATTCGATCATAGGGAAATGACGTCACAGAGGAATTTTATTTATGGCGCCGTCGAGATTACTTTAATATAGTAAAATACTAAAATAAAAAAAAATTAATTACAATTAAACTACCCATCAATATGAAACGAAACCTGTCCTATAACCTTCCCCATGTAATTATGTGTATGTGTAACAAATTTCACGTTATTTGTTTTTCTGGATCTTGAGTTATAAGGGAACAGACAGACAGACAGACAGACAGACAACAAATGCGTCTTATAAGTATAGAGATATATATTATGTGAAATATTAATAGGTGGTGTCGCTTGCAATATGGGGGCTTTCCAGCAAAATGTTTAAGTGTGGTCATCCTCATTTTGAATGCAGGACTATTTCCCCTGTCAATGGTTTCCCCTTCAAGTCACAGGGTTTGCGGAGAGGTAGATCTCAGCGGGGCCCTATTCCGTTGAACTATACACACTTTATATAACAATATAGCATTTTCGTTTTCGCTTAGTTTCAAATTTTACGTTTATTGAAAAGATGTCATATGACCTTGTTCTCTTTACATGACAGCAGGAAAAGGTTTTTGTTTAAAAGATTTTTGTTTAAAAGGTATTTGTTTAAAAGGTATTTGTTTAAAAGGTATTTGCTTAAAAGGTATTTGTTTAAAAGGTATTTGTTTAAAAGGTATTTGTTTAAAATGTATTTGTTTAAAAGGTATTTGTTTAAAAGGCATTTGTTTAAAAGGCATTTGATTAAAATGCATTTGTTTAAAATGTATTTGTTTAAAAGGTATTTGCTTAAAATGTATTTGTTTAAAAGGTATTTGTTTAAAAGGTATTTGTTTAACAGGTATTTGTTTAAAAGGTATTTGTTTAAAAGGTATTTGTTTAATAGGTTTTTGTTTAAAAGGTATTAAATATTTAAAAGAAGCATTAAATCAATTTAATTAAACTGAATGTTCCGCAATGTTATTTTTTTTTCAGAAAAAAAAAAAAAGACGACAGCTGATTATTCGAGAGACAGGGGCAATTAAATTACTCGCAGCAATATAGATAATTGAAATGGAAAACATAGAACATTATTTAGACCAAATGCGAGTTCTGAAAAACACGGCTGAAATATTCAATCAAAAGCAAAGGGTAATGAAATATACTCAGTTTAACGAAGAGGAAGAAAAGAAAATTGAAACTGAAATGTCTGATCTGTTTCAAGAACATGAGCGTCTCGTTAGAAGGTTGCATTTAGCACAGAGAGAAAGGCCAATGCCAGACGAAAGTGCTATACACATAGCTATATTGGAGCTTGATTTTATCATGGATTCCATTTCATGCGAATGGAAATATATTTCACAGATAAAACAACTGCATATTGTTACAGAAAAGTTAATTGAACTAAAAGAAAGATTGTATGCCATGGCCAAAACGGATACATCGAAAGATTTCATTCAACAAACTCTTCAAAAAGCCAAGGAATGCAAAGGTGAAATGGAAAGTACGCAAACAGATAAAGTTTTTCCTGAATTCTACAAAGAATTGAATGCTTTGATAAAGAAACTTGGTAAAGCTAAGAAAGACGCTATTAAAAAAATCGTCTTTGAGTCATTAACAGGTATAATTACCCTTGGGACATCTGTCGCCGGTGTCGCAATAGGAGCAGCCAGCATAGCAGCCAAGTCAGCGACCTTAGTAAATACCGGAGTCAAAAGTTCTTTTACTGCCGTGAGAACAGTCCGAAGGGGTGTCGGAGCGATAGGTACCGTGTCCAACGTTATTGTAAAAACTTCCAAGACACTACCAGCCTCTCTCAAAGCAGTAGAGGTGGCAGAAAAGGTAAAAAACTATGTCTCAGCGATCCTCCGTGGCACCAGTGTTGCCTGCGAGGTCGGCATTGAGGTCGGTGAGCGTCTGGAGGAGAAGAAAAAGGAATAAAATAAAATAAATTTGAAACAAACAAATGAAACGGAAATTCCCACACGCGCTTTCTTTAGATGACTAAACCTAGTCAAACTGCACTTCTAAGTACTATGAACCGTTTAAAACTAAGCTTTAAGTTAAACAAAATAATAAGCCTAGCAGATTTTTAGCCGTAATATATATATATATATATATATATATATATATATATATATATATATATGTATACTGTACATGTATTTATAAATTTATAGCGAAACTTTTTTTTTTATAATTTTCGCTTTCGATCTTCTTACAAAATGTCTTCTCTGTAACAATGCTCCGCAACCGGTGTACCGCTGTAAAAATTAGTGCATACGCATGTCAAATGTTTCTTCATAGATGATTTTTATTGGACAAATATATTATTGTTCTTATGGATTCACGGGTAGATAAATAAATATAAAATTCATAAAAATACACCCACAAAGTGCCCCTGGTGATGAAACTTCTACAAAATACATTCTGTGAGTCTGTAGGTACAATGAGTAGAGGCGTCACTGTGTGACGCTTCATAAGGAAAAAAAGACATTCTCAATTTTTTTTACATTATTATGAACATGTTATATCATGCAAAAGCTTTGCTTAGAGTTATATCCCCCTTAGGCTTGATCGGTAGGCTAGGCTATTTTTTGGTTTCGGGCAGATCCGATTTCTTCATTATTGTATTTTAAACTGGAATATACTGTTGTATTAATTTTTTACTTTCGATTTAACGCAGAACCCAAAATCGCTATTATTTTATTAGATTCAAATAAATTATATCACGTCGCCGTTGATTTGCTAAAAGCAAATTATTGTCACACAATATTTGTACTTGAATAAATAGATGCAAAAAAAAATATAAACTTATTGTAACGCGTGGCTGATATGTTAAAGAAACCATTGTTCAAACAGACCTTTGTGCATTAGTTAAGTACACAACGGAAAACAGCGACTCAGTTTCACATTGATTTACACATGTTGCACACATGTTGTACGCAAATTGTACGCAAGCTGTATACAAGTAAAAACACGTAGAACGATCAAACTGCATTTTTAATTTATTTCTTGGTGAAAAAAAAATATCTTGTTGGCATATTTTTTTTCTTAATAATAATCTCTCAAATTCTGTAAGAATCGTTCTCAGTATAAAACAAAAAAAAAAACACTACAAAAAAGTACCAAACTTTTAGCTATAACTTTTAAAAACAAAATTCAGGACCCAACACCCCCCCCACTTCCCCCCCCCCCTCTACCTCCCCCACCCCCCCATTCTTTGCATAAAACATACCCTAATTTTTCAAACAGTTTCAGTGTACCGCGAGGTGAAAAAAGGTTGCGGAGCATTGACCTTAAGTTGCACTTTAGGTTTGTGTGTTACTCTTTGTGTGGTAAACCTTAGCTGTGTATTTGTAACGAAATGGCATCAAAATAATTTTAAAAAAAACAACAATAATTTGCACTTTGGATAATTCTCTTCATTTGAATAAAGAAATACACAGTACAACAACTTGCATTGTGATATAACATATTACTAAGATATATGTTTTTGTCTGTACTCATAATAGTTTCTATTTAAAATAACTGAAAATAAAAAAAAAAGTCTGTGCATGATTTTGAAAAATAAAAAAAAATCACATACAAAGTCATAGACATAATTATTTGAAATCATTTTTGTTAAATATTAAGAAATATATGTTCTATTTACTCACAGCCAAGGCCGTAGCAAGAATTTTGTTTTTGGGTGGGGGGGGCTGTGCGACTTGGGGGGGGGGGGCTGTGCGGAGAGTTTTATATAAGAAAAAATTGGAACACAATGATAAAGAAGTGTATTTTATAATAGAATTTAATTTATAGAATCATTATACTTTAATAAGAATTTTTAAAAAATCAAACAAATGTGACATGATTTGTATAATTATATAAATTGTTTCATTTTCTCAATATTAGGCTTTGACAAAAAGCATACCGCCTCAACTAAAAAAAAAATCGTGGGAAAACAAACTGGTGGTACATAGCTAAATACCACTATGTACTGCCACTATGTATAATACTAGCACTATATACTAAGACTAGCAGTTGCCCGTTGCATTCGCAACTAAAATGTTTTATCTCAATAAAATGTTTAATATGAGAATAAATCACGTCATAAACAGAGGCGTCTGCTGGTTCGATTTCGATCACAGTCCATCGACGAAATTTTAGAAAAAGCTTAGCGTCGATATGATCCATGATGGTAATTGAATTACCCTATTTAATGTGCTTGTGCAATAATATTTTCACAAACGTAGATAGATTTTATGAAAAGAAATACAAAAAATAACAAAAAAGTTAGAGCAACTTCTCTTCGTGATATATCTTGCATCTAAAGCATGGCTCGATGCCATCGTGTAAACATTATCTTGCAAAAACATCTCTTCAAATGTATTATGCGCATATTTTGTCTTAATGTCTTCTTTATTAGGAACTATTAAGACGGTTTTAACAGGGTTAACATAATAGCGACATCCCGTTCTGCACGGACGAACGCCAAGAAATGTAAGATATGAAAAGAAATAATAAATATCATAGGTTTAGTGTACGGACCATTAGCCTGATACATATCATAGATTTCCTGGTGTATTTCATTGTACGGACCATTAGCCTGAGGGAGACAAATTTTAGTGATAAGAAATCCTTGAATGTCGGTTGCGAAAATTCCCATTTTTGGAATTACCTGAACTATTTTTTAGCTTAAAGCGACATCCCATTATGCAAAGGGAAGATATTAGCACAAAAAAGAATTCAGAATACAACGCGAGTTCGAGTTGTCGAACATTCTGCACGCACCCCGGACGGACTACAAGATAGCTGCTTTATTAGTAGGAAGGCAAAATCCTTCTCCAAGGGCGTGAATAAAGTGAAAAGAAGAGAGGTAACTCGTGGTTTGTTTCAAGAAGGAATAAATAAACCGGATTACATCCCTTGGAATATATTCACACCCAAGCTCTTGTACATGACACATGTATTCCACACTCAGCATTGGGTGTGTGTGTGGGGGGGGGGGGGAGAGGGTGTAAGAAACCATCCTAAAACAACCATTCTTGTTCATCACCAAGTAAGTTTCGCTAACAATGATTTAAGTAATAGATAAATTCTCATTCTAAATACCATATTAGGAAATCTATCAGATACGGTCTACCAAAAAAAAAAACAAACAAAAAAGTATGTTATAGAAAAAGAAGCAATTCTAAAAATCAATGGTTCTCAAAGTGGGAGGGCGTTGTCCACTGGTGGGTAGCGAACAGAATTGAAGATGGTCGCCAAATATTTATATCATTGCTGATCGAGACAATTTAATTTAGCTTGTATTACTTTAAAAATTCCTTTACAGGTGAATTTGCAAAAAAAAAAAAAAACCTTAACAGTTTCTTAGTGGGCCGCGCATTGAAAAAGTTTGGGAACCACTGCTCTAAACAGAAGTTTTATCACATACATAACAACGTGTACAATATAACAAAAACTTTAAAAAATAGACGGCCTGATAACAAAATATCCGGATAAGCTGGAGCATTCGATAAATTCACTTTCTACTCTCTATCCATTAATTAAAAAATAAATATAATTTCATTGTTTTTCGCTATTCTAAGTCTACTTTCATCAAAATAATGCTTAACTTAGGCCGGATAATCCAATATCCGAAAAGACGCAAGACAGATAGTCAAAGAGTGTACCGTAGATACTAAAACTTGAAAAGTGCAACCAGTACAGACATCGTTAAGTCCAGAGATGACCATACTATATCTATTTTCGTAAGTCATGAACCAACATCCAGGTTGTCAAGGGAGCTAAGCGCACAGTGTCCGCCGCAAACCACCACCAACCCCCTCCCTCCCCTATCCACCATAGTCACCAACTCAATATGTGTGCTGGGAGGGAAGGGGTGGGTAAGGGGGGGAAGTGGTGGACACATGAGTTACGCTTTTGTGTCAAGGACGGTAACTCAATCATAAAGCTCACGATGTTTGTCGTTCCTGACAATGCTTATTTCCGGTGATATAGTACGTTTAATTTTTTTTTTATATATATATATTTAGTTAAATTTAACTTCAGAAATTTATTTGTGTTACAGAGACCAACGCTATTAAAGGCAGCGTATTTCTTTGTGAGCTCCGAACCAGTGGTTCTCAAACTTGTACGTTTCGAAACCCACAAAGACAAAAGTTTTTGGTGCTGCGATTCATTATTAAACCTTTTGTCCGTTTTTGCGACTCACCTGCAAAACTTCGATTTAAAAAAAAAAGGAGATAAAAATCGTAGATTTACCCTTTTATTATTTTTTTGTTTAAGATTTACACGCTAATAGTTTTGTAACATTTATAGAAATTTTAAGGAAATTATTTTAATGTCACATATTTAGATTGCGGAATATTTTATTATTAATAATTTTTGTGCGCGACCTACCCTGAAAATTTGAATTGCGACACACCAGTGTTGTTTTGACCCAATACTTTGAGTACCACTACAATAGGAGTTTAAATGTGCCAGCGAAATACTGTTCATTAATGGTTGATAAACTGTTATAAACTATACTTGTTATACAAATGTGATTTTGCAATGATATAAATATTCGTTTCATGAACAATGCTATAAGTTACTAGCTTTGAAGAGTATAATAATTTTACTCTAAGTCCATGTGTGTCAATTTTTACTATTGTTCTTTTCACTGGTAAACTTTATATATATATATATATATATATATATATATATATATATATATATATATATATATATATATATATATATAAACGCATTATGCTACATTCGCAAATATTCTATTATATGTAAGCTTAAAAATTATAAATAAATTGAACTTGGTTGTCGCCCAGTGTCTGAATTTCGAGCTTTCTAGGGCGACACGCTTTCTTTACTGGGCGATACACTTTCTTTACTGCGCGACAAACTTTCTTTACTGGGCGACATACTTTCTTTACTGGGCGACATAGATGTAGATGTCATCCAGTCATAAGACTTTGTTTTGTTTTATAATGAATATGTGAATGTGAGGCGTTTCCTAACAGTCATCCGATGAGTACTCACAGTGTTGCGTGTAGAAATAATATGACCCCCCCCAACAACCACTCCATTAGAACAAATATAATCGACCCTTCTGCTATAGTTAACTTGTGAAAACATTGGGTTAGATCAGCCGTGGGAGAACTACTATCTGCGGGCCAAACCCGGCTCTACGTACTGTTTAAATCCAGCCCTAGGGGCCGCCACTTGTTTCAGAGAGGAAGTTCATCGGGGCAACCTTTCTTGTATGACGTTTGCCTTTATTTTACTTTACAACATTTCAACACTATATACATCTGCTGTTTGTGCGGCCCACCTGTCAAATTCAGGAGCCCAGTGTGGGCCCGCGACTCAAAATGTTTGCCCCGCCCTTGGGTTACCTTAAAGGGGCTCCGTTTTTTTTTTCAAATTTTTCTTGTATTATTATTAAAACGGCCCCACGGGTTAAAAAATCTGGTGACCCCTGGTATAAAGAATGTACAATTAACTACTTTACCTGAAGAGACTAGGCTCATTAATTTAAAGTGACAGGAAGAGATGAGAATAATGTAGCCTGTTCCTGTAGTCCGGCTGGATTACCCTTACCGTGCGGTCGCGAGGAGTCCTGTATAATAGATACTTACTTATGCGTTAATGAAAATAGTTCATTATGCTAACGGCGCTGCGAGAATTTTTATGGAAATTTGTGTTTGGCTGAGTTAAACACACACACACACACGTTAAACCAGTGTGTGTTAAAATTATAGAGTTATGGTAATAAGTGTTCCTGTGTGTAGGTTTTTAGTAAAGTTTATTCAGCATGCGTCATTTAATGCAAGACTAGTTCTTCAACACGGTGTTAACAGCAGGAGAAAATATTTCGTCGATTTTATGGAGAGCGATTAAACGGAAATGACGCTGTTTTGTCTTGAGTTGACCTTTGACCTATTGATCTGTCCATTATAAACAAAGACATCATTTCAAAAATAAAAAAAAAAATCTCCTGACGATCTAAAGTTTATCTGTAATCAAAAGAATGAATCTAGTGAATTTATTTCTAAATTGTGCATTTCCAGTTCTGTTCTCTTTTTTGCTATTTGCCTCCATCACCGACAGCAGAGACAGCAGCTCTGACCGAAGGCGGATGAAAGACCAGCGGATTTTCCGAATTCATCGCCGGCAACAAAATTCCAAAGACGGCGCCTATCGCCAGGCAGCTGCACCCAATCAAAAGAAAGTTTCTGGGACCACTTCCGGCAGACATATACACCGTCGATATGAAAGTGGTGTGCCAGCGACTCACGACTGGAATGTGGCGTCATCAAATGACAACAAACTGAAACATGGCGGAACGTTCAGCACCGACACGGAGTCGGAATTCACACCGAGTCCGGACTCGCGAAGTTTTCCAAATTCTAAGAAATCGAGAGCAATGTTTGACAGTATGCCTCAGTCTGATCAAGGTGCTAGGTTACCACTGAATGACAAAGTAGATGTCCACAAGAAAGACCCGGATGCACATAGTACCGGATCAAGCTTGCCCATGGCGTCTATCGAGACTGGTAAGTGTTATGATATTGCTCTCTTCCAAGATCTATTTCTTACAGAATAATTGAAGTATTTATCAGACAAGAGAGTGAAAACTTGAATTCTTTTGTTTTGAGTAAGTCATTTTTGGGTATTTGAACCAGAGCTAAAAAAAAGAAGAATAGAAGGCACTGACACGACAGTTAACGAATGGGGGAGGGTGGGTGTGTTGGGGTAGGGAGATGCAAGGCCCAATGTCAATTCCCTTTGCCGACGCGAAACCGTGGAACATGTGGTATTCGAGTGCCCCTAGCTGGCGGACCACACGGCGGACCAGTCGGGTAGATTGCATGACATTGGTCTGTATGGCAGTTGCTCTATGCAGATGAACACAGCGCGTTTGATCTCTAGGAGACTAAGTTTCAGCCCGCCGCATTTGTCACTGAGATAGTTTAGCGAGAGAGAGAGAGAGAGAAAAAGAGAGACAGAGACAGAGAGAGAGAGGGGGGGAGAGGGAGATGCAACTCACATTTTTGGTAATGGGGCCCTTTAAATTAAATATTAGAGGGGCCTCCGTCGTTTATAGTAATTGGCTATTAAAAAAAAACTTGAAATTGGCGGGTGTATGTGATCAGAGGCGCCCCCCCCCCAATAAGAGGAGACTGTCACGGGCCCAATATAAGATGGCGGCATCCCTATAACTCAATAATGTACACCATTCCTGGCTGGGTTAATGTTATTATTATTTTTTTTTTCTAAATCTCCGGTTGATTGAAACAGAAAAGATCCTGCAGTTCACAGCCAACCCACAAACCGTCGTTCTGGGCGAGACGGAGGTCTTCACACTTACCTGCTCCGTCAACCTCCCCGCCTTAGCCCGGAGCTCCAAAGGGAGCGTGCAGCCGATGAGTCTGGAGATAGGCAAACACGACGGACAGACTCGAAGAGGGCTGGCCGTTCTGTCCGTCATACACGGGGCCATACCAATCAGAGACGACTTGACGTCAGGAGCACGGATAACCGGAAGTGTCTCCAAAGATGCGGTAAGTGGCGATATATGTCGCATTCAGCATTTTATCAAGCGGGCAATTTTTAGTGATGGGCCTGATACATAAATATGTATATCGATTCCAGTACGTTTTCTGAAAATTATCTAAACTTTTCATTGCCGATTCTCAAATATAGAGCTAACGGACATTAAGGGCAAAAGAAAAAGGGGACAATAACGAAGATGTGGGTCCAAGGATTCAGTAGAAAGTACCGGGAATCGGGTAAAGATTTCTCGATTACGATGCCCATTGCGATACCACAAAAATAAACGATATTGTCGATTTCCGAATATGACGTATAGTCTCATTATAAAAAAGTGTATAGTTTTCAATTTAAGACTTAATCTACATGAACCAATTGTTAGTTGCTGTTATTTTTAGACCACCGCTTGGACAATGTCCATCATTTGGTCAGAGTCGATGTTGTCCGCTCTTGAAGGAACCTACATCTGCAAGCTGACCACCATGGGGCCCCACATGTCAGTCAGCGACTACGCCTACACAAAGCTGGAAGTAACAGTCAAAGGTAACAAAATAATGATGACGTGGATTCATGCTCGTTATGTTCGTCAGGTTTATTGACTTACAATCAAACTTACTACGTATAATTGTTACGTTTATGTCATATTGATATAGTCTGTGAAAAAAATGTGTACGTTTGAAAGTCTGGTCTATTACAGCCTCACCCCTTCCCCTCTCTCAAAAACAAAACATAATGAGACGGTATGTAGGTCGCAATGACCACACACAGATAATTACTTACTTCAACATTGTCAAATATATCATTTGAATTATTAGTAAAAAAAAACGGACAATTTTTTTCATGCATAATTTAATGGAAAATATGTTCGTTTTCGGCTGAAATCAAACAGTATTCAATAAAATTGTCTAAAAACTAATAAGTCACTTTTTTTTGTTTGTTTCATGATTGTAAAAAACAGTGACATGTGTTAGCCCAGTGGTTCACATAGTGTGGGGACCTGATGTGATTTAAAAATAATCGTAAAAAAATCAATAAATCAAGAATATTTTAAAATTAATTGTTCGTTTTAATTCCCGTATCGCTGCATTCTCTCTAGACATGGGTCGCCGAACTACGAACAGCATAGCAGCATGGCTACATTAATTGTAACAATATATTTCTTACCATAAATCGTTAATTTTTTTTTGTTTCTTTATTCTTTTCACGTAAAAGTAAGTCACTAACATGCAGGAGTCAAAACAATTTTTGAAATGAGGTTGTAAGAGTGTGGTATTCAAACATGTGTTTCTAAGAGTGTGGTATTCAAACATGTGTTCCTAAATCCTAACGAATGTAAACGGAAATTAGGATTAAAATAAAACAACCAGCGAAAGTGTGCAAACCCATTTTAGTTTTATTTTATTTCTAGCAGCTAAACCAACTCTAATTTCAGGGGTTATAACTCTGCAATCCCTAGACTTATCTGTAAGATGAACTCGTTCTAAAAATACAAAAAGAATCTGGACTGGGGGTGAAATCTTATGGGAAAAGGGGCGAGGGGGATATGACAGTCTTGAAAGAAAAGGGCGAGAAAGGCGACTTGCGATTTCCGAGACTTTTGGTGGACAAAAAACTATTGATTGTTTCCCCTGGACAAATCTTCTTCTGCTAATGGCTAACTTCTTTGATAGATGGCTCGGCCAACGGCGTTGGGAAATCTGAGACAAACGTCTTATGCAGAAACTGAGGATTAAATCTGATTTGTTCTTAAGTCTGATTTGTGCAGAACATGTCTGTCAGTCCTTTCTTTTCTTACTTTCTGTAAAGCCCAATGGAAAACGATGATTCTCTAACGTTTAAAAGGCGGAGTGTATTCTATCTATCTATCTATCTATCTATCTATCTATCTATCTATCTATCTATCTATCTATCTATCTATCTATCTATCTATCTATCTATCTATCTATCTATCTATCTATCTATCTATCTATCTATCTATCTATCTATCTATCTATCTATCTATCTATCTATCTATCTATCTATCTATCTATCTATCTATCTATCTATCTATCTATCTATCTATCTATCTGTCTGTCTGTCTGTCTGTCTGTCTGTCTGTCTGTCTGTCTGTCTGTCTATCTATCTATCTATCTATCTATCTATCTATCTATCTGTCTGTCTGTCTGTCTGCATGCCTGCCTGCTTGTCTGTCAATCTATTCATCAATTTGTCTGTCTTTCTTCTGTCCATCTGTCCACCTCATTCTTTTCTCCGTTAGTATTTTTGTAAATATGTATGTTTCTATTTATCTGTAAGCCTAGTCCTTTTGTTCCACATGCAAATCGGAGTACCATATTTTGTAGAAACTGAAATATATTTATAGCTACATGTATTGGAAAATATTTGACCGTTATTGATTATTTAAAACGAACGAAATTTTATATTTTTTTTTGTTTAAAGCAACTTTCATTGATATTACCTGCTGGGGTCATGATATTACCTTTTGCGGTCATGATATTACCTGTTGGGGTCATGATATTACCTGTTGGGGTCATGATGTCCATTTTAAATGCCGAAAAAAAAACCAAGAATACCTTGATTCTTTTTAATGTACTTACCTAATTTACGGACGGGTTGGGCTAAATATAAAGGGGTTCCATGATAAAGACATACCCTATTCCAGGATTTACAACAATAAAAAAGAAACAAACATACAAAACACAAAACACTCATACACTGCGAGAAACTACACACTAATACAAAAATAAATGAACACAGAAACACCTACAAATACACACTTACAAACGCACTCTTGCACACAAATGCAAACACACACACACACACAGACAAACACACCAACTAACACACACCAACAAACACACAACAACTAACACACATCAACAAACACACACACACAAACAAACACACTCCTACAAACAAAAATGCAAACACACACTTAAAAACACACACACACACACACACTACTCACGCCAATACTCTAACAAACAAACACACACATCTTAAGTCAAACATGACCACTCCCACAATATTACACACAGATATTCTCTCTCAATCACACACACACACACACACAAAGACATCACATTCCCCCCATACCTGGTTGCTAGGGACCTACCAGCAGTAAGTAAGGGGGCTGAACTCTGCCTCTATATGGTCCTGTGAGCGACTCCCGTTCAAAATATTTCATCACTTCTTTTTTTTTTTGTATTTCAGTTAAATCTGATTTACAATGTGACTTTTTTCTACATCAAAGACTGCAATGGCGGCTATAATTGACTTCACTGTGGGAACTTTTCCAACACCCCCATCACACCTCCGTCCCCCTCATCGTGAAATAAAGTAAAAATGATAAACCTTGTAACAAAAGCCCCGCCCCCCCCCACCCCCTTGTGTGAGTCCACCAAAGGTTCCCAATGGTAAAGTTTCGCTATTTAAAGGGAAAAGAGGGGTGGGGGTGGTTAAGATAAGCCCGGGGGGGGGGGATCCTGATAAGTGACAGTATACTAAATAACCTACTCTTTCACACCCGTATTTCAAAAGGATCATAACAGAAACCGGACATCAAAAGCCGCAGTTACTCCCAAAACCAGTGGTACGATCATAGCGTTGACCGACTTTTTTATTTTTTTAGATTCACCGAGAGTTAAGCTGGAGGAGAGGCTGGCCACAGCTGAGGACCAGCTGGACGCGATGGTGAGGGCCGGTGAGAGGAGGGACTCGGCTCTGAAACTGGTGAGGGTGCTACTGACCAACCTCACCGGCGTGTTGGTGGACACCAGCAACAACAGTCGCCTGATGAGGCAGAAAATAAACAAGCAAGGTAAAACATGTACAATCCCCCCCTCTCCTTTCATTCCCCCGTGTGCTGTCCTTCATAGCAACAAAGAATCAAGTTTGATTCCAATTAATGGCGGACTCTTCCATTTACTTTCATTTCATTGTTATTTCTTTTTTCGTTAATTTTTTATTCCAATCTTTTGATTAACAGATTTGGAATCATTTCATGTTTTTGTTTTTTTAAAGCACTGTTACTAAATTGAAGGACCGGTCATCTGGCAATACATAGACCACTGATTGGGTTACCTGACCCCCATGGGGGGATGAATAGTTTGGGGCCATGGGTCAGTGTGTGTGTGTGAAGTCCCTGTAAGGATGAGATTAAAATCTCTTAGATCCTACAAGCCAATAATCGGACGGTTTTTTTGTGGTGCCCTTCTTTTATGCACCACCATAGCCGATAGTGCAATGGCCTTGGAGTCACAACGGGAGACATATCGAGAATTTGAGCCTGGGGCAGTAAAAGACTCGGATAAATTCAGAGGGGGGGGGCGATACATCAATTTAAAGGAACGGTGGAATCACCGGAATATCTCTACGAGTTTAATTTAAAAAAATACAATTCAAACTCAGAGAAGATTAGTTGTCTTTTTTTTTTATTTACAATTTTAGAACTCTCTATGTAAAATAATAATATCATCTCACAAGTCATATATCGAACTGATATATCATCGATTAGTAAATGATTGGACATTTTTATTACTTGTTACCTCTCTATTTTAAAATCTGGACCCAATACTCAACAAGACTAGCATCGTCCACTGACGCATGGCCGGTCAGTTGTGCATTGTACACAAAGTAAACAAAGTTTCGCCTATATAATCTGTCGTTTCAACAGGGGTTAGGTTTGCTGGCACTTGACCCTTCGGTCATGTATTGTACACAATGTAAACAAAGATTTCACCCATCTGATCTCGCGTTTCAACAGGGGTTACGTCCACTGGTGCATGATATCTACCATCAAGGGCGATAACAAGACGTGTTCATTTTAAACAAAGAATACTGCTAAGCTACTACTGCTGTAATGTATTGGGAAGGGGAGGCTAGTCAGAGGTAAAGTAATTTCTGAGGGGAGGAGGGGAAATCACTGAGTGCAATTTTGTCTTATTAAAAAAATGCAGATAAGTTACAAAGCCTATATAAAAATGTCCTTCAAAATATATTTTATATTACATGTTACATTATAGTACATGTTATATTATATTGCATGTTACATTATATTGCCTGCTACATTATATTACATGTTTATATTATATTACGTGTTAAAACCTGAAACCATTACAGAAACATCGATCAAAACGAAATTTAACGTTGAGTTAATCATTTTGCTACTGGTAATTAAACCGAAAAAAAAAAAAGAATTGATATCTAAATCTAGCAACACAATATGTATTGCACATGCATTCACCAATAAGAAAGAACGGTGTCGAGTAAAATGATAATCCTAAGGATTACACTCAGCTCAGCGGTTCTCAAAAAAAAATATATATTCTGCAAGGCGTCTTTTTTACATTTTTATACATATTTTTTTATTTATAAATAATTTTAGTGATAATTTCCTTTTTTTTACTTGATAAATGGTCAAGTAAAGTTATCGGGTTCCTAGGGTAATTAACAAAAAAAAAAAACTTTGTTCAAACCATGGGTCAGGTCTACTCAAAAGCATCATGGACCCACTGGGAGACCCCCTCCCCCAGGGGGAGACAATCAGCTTTGAGGCCCCACACCCCGGTAAACCAACACATCTAGTCCTAGTTATATTTTTCTTTTATAGGTAGTTCATGAATATTTCTATATCAGGACGAGCTATAAACAATATACAATAGATAGCAGAAAAACTGCCTGGGAATGTTTTGTATGTTATTAGCTGGAACTAGTTTTTGATGACGATGCAAGGTTCAAGCCTCTTGTTTTGCAGCCTATGTCAACGAATGGTGTCTCCGTGTTCAATGCAGACTGGGGGTATGGTGGTGGTGGTGGTGGTTGTGTAGGGGTGATGAAATGGGCGCCACGAAGAAACTGGTAAGCTTGTGGTCACTGCAGACTGGAGGTATGGTGGTGATGTGGGGGTGATGAAAGAGGCGCCACAAAGAAACTGGTAAGCTTGTGGTCACTGCAGACTGGAGGTATGGTGGTGATGTGGGGGTGATGAAAGGGGAGCCACAAAGAAACTTGTAAGCTTGTGGTCACTGCAGACTGGAGGTATGGTGGTGGTGTTGGTGGGGTGATGAAAGGGGCGCCACAAAGAAACTGGTAAGCTTGTGGTCACTGCAGACTGGAGGTACGGTGGTAGTGTTGGTGGGGTGAAGTGACGAATGGGGCGCAACAAAGAAACTTCTAAATCTGTGAAGACTGATTTCATATCAAATCATAATGAGATAAACAGTATGTGAGATAAACAGTATGTGAGATAAACAGTATGTGAGATAAACAGTATGTGAGATACATTTATTTGCCATTTTATTTCTTTTAAAATATGTCAAACATCATATATATAAATATATGTCGAACAAAGATATGAATTAGAGAATTAAAAAATGTCCCCTGTTCCGATATGTGTGAAAGTTATTTCGAAATATTCCCCGTCCACCAAATGTCATTGCAGAATTTACTGGATGTCAATAGCTGTAAACTTGTAAGAAGAAATGACATAGATCATATAACATAAATTCTATACTTCAGACATAATCACAAAAAAACTTTATTATAAACAAAACATTTACGCTTAAAACGGGTATCTAAAAAACATCAGACACACACACATACACACAAAACATAAAAAACGAAACAATAAATAATTGATGACGCACGTCCAAACAATAAAAGGTTTACATTTCTTTCAGTTTTTGTTTTTTTATGGATTTTTTTTTGTCTTTTTATTTGGTTTTTAGAGCATTTTCGAAAAAAAATTCTCTATTGTCCCCGTTTTGTCTGTCTGTCTGTCTGTCCGTCTGTCTGTCCGTCTGTCCGTCTGTCCGTCATCACCCTAGATCTCAACAACCATAAGTCCTAGACCCATGATGTATATATCATTTTGTAGGTCTTGGCCTGCCAAGAAATGCCTTTTTTCCATTTCGCGATCTGACCTCTCAGGGCCGTAAAAGGGGCCTTATAAAGTACCGTTTTTTACTATATAAGCTATATTAATAATGGACCGCCCTATATCTCAGCAACCATAAGTCCTAGACCCATGATGTATATATCATTGTGTAGGTCTTGGCCTGCCAAGTGTACATCAAAAGTCCATTTTGCGATTTGACCTCTCAGGGCCAAAATATAAGAGTTTTTTATGTACCGTTTTGGTTATATTTTAAATATAAATAATAAAAGCTAATCAAAGGGGCGTAATCATTATTTATTTTTGTAACAGTTATTCAACATGACTTACTTCCCGTACTTTATATAAAACAACAATTTAGAATGTTTCAATTATGAGTCCTATTTCAGTCACATATATGTCACGTGACTGGTCTCGATGCACCGTCCTGATGCTAGCGCCTAGCGCCAGATGAGAAGGGGGAGGGGAGCGACTGTTGTTTCACCCCCACCCACATCTCTTATTTACACACCTGTCCAGGTGACGAATGGTGCAGCGCCGTGTGTTAGAATATGAGGGCTACATGTGCTAGAATTGAGAGGGTTACAACAATACATAACACGCGCATCAAATGAAATGGTTATTGAACGGAAGTGAAAAAAAAAGAACTGGACGGAAGTGAAAAAAGAGGATACACAGACGGTTGACGAGGAAAGAAATAGACCATTGTAAAACAGTGTTTTATGTGTGAGTTGAATAAATATAAAAATTTGAATGTAATAGCCTAATTGTAAAGTCAATTGAATCTTTCAATTATGAGTCCTATTTCAGTGACCACAAAACACTTGTAGTTAGATTTAAGAGAAAATAATTTTGTTTTCAATTATAAAGAAACGTCTTTTTAATATCTTTTTTCAGATATATGCATTACACAATTGAATTTGTAAACATTTCCAAAATTTACAAATATTTACTGAAAGATAGCATACGTACTGATACATAATACGAAAATGCGCTAACACGTCCTGTGTCCAGAATGGAACAGGCTTAATTGCTTGTTTTTAATAACGTCTGTGATGAAGTTGATAAATGTTTTTTATTTTTTTTTTAAATAACACTCATGCCTACACATTCTCAGTAAATGTTTTTGTTGGTTTTGGTCGGGCTCACGATTTGAATTCTAGCTTGACGAACAAAGACATGCTGGGCCGCTGATAAGGAAAGGAGGGTGTGCGTTTGTGTGTGTGTGGGGAGGGAGGGCGCGACCCCGAACACATGCCCGAGGCCCAAATGTCTTGAGCGATCAGGGCTTTTTGAGATATCAGGCGAAAGAAGGGCCCCAGTTGTCAGAGTTTGCCTGGGGGACACTAGATTCATTTAAAAAAAATATTCCTCTAAATTGGCGCAATTTCTAGGGTTTCTTTCATCCCCTACAACAGACGAGGGAAGAACTTGAGAATCCAAGACTATTCAAGACATAAATAAGTAAAAAGCTTTTATTGAAATGTCTCATGTCAAACAAATATAATATTTATAGACGTTATAATGACCGAAAAAAAGCGTGTTCGCCAATCGGGATTAATTGTTTCATTTATTTTTAGCGCCCACGCTTTTAATTAGTCAGTATACTTTTTAATAAATGTTTGAATGATCCGATCCATTTTAATAAACGTCCATTTTTTAAAACATATTATAATTTTTTTTTTAATTTAGTTATTCTTTTTATTGTAAAAAGTATTTATCGTGTTTTGGTTGGTGTTCACAGTGTGATAACGAAAGACTAAACATTGCCGTTGTCGAAAATTTTCAAATGCTTCTATATTGTTACAAGAATTTCACCTCCTTTTGTTGATAAAGTTTATAGATATATAATTTTATACAAAATATCGCATACGACTGAATAAAGGAAAAAAAACCCTCAAATTATGAGCCCAATTATTCTAAATACTAACTTTCGGCAGGCATTAGATAGACGTCAACTGGTGAACCACTAATTTGACTTCTGAGTTTTGAACTGACTTGAATTACCTACAACTTTCTTGGTGACTGCTTTACTGTAGATGGGGATTTAAAAAAGAAAAAACACACTAAAAAGAATATCTTACAGTAATTGTTATATATAAAAAGTGAAGTTCCGGGCATATGAAGTGTAGACTTCATCTGTTTCTGTCTCCCCACCCCCCTCACACCCTTCCCCCGAGATTCGATAAATATGAAGAGAAAGAAAGACTTTGTCCAGTACAACGGCACCTAAAAAAGCCCAGATTCAGGACAAAGCCGGACTATTCAAAACATATCGGACGGATGTAAACAAATAAAGGCTGGTTTTGTTGACTTTGACTTTATTTAACAACACAGTGCATATATGAAGCATTCATCTGTCCACTTGATGTCCAGAGCTGAACAAATCCAGCATGTATCACTTAGAAGATGTTACAATTACATTTCAAACCGGACGTCGTTATGTTTACATTCTCCATTCTGCTGACATTATTATTATTTCTCTAATTGTTATTATTTTGTTTCATATCTTTTTTAATTTTTTTGTGTTAACTATTTTATTTTTTGTCCCCCCCCCCCACTGGACAGCCCAGGCGTATGTTGACCTAAGAAAATACCTGGAGTTCGCCCTGGAGTCGGACAGCCGTCTAGCCGAGCATATCAACTACACGGAACAGAGCATCGCTTCAACTCTGGTAATACAAGGTAACGCAAGTGCTCCGAAGCTTGGGGGAATTGCAATGAAAATATTTCCAATGACGTCCGCGAACGGACTGTTACAGCTTTGACTATTTGTTTTGGTTACAAAGTAAACAAAGTTAATTTGGTCAACTTCCGTTCTTTTGCTCATCTACGTCACGGCCTTGCTAATGCTAATTAATAAAACGAAGACCAATTAAAAGCTTTACAGAATAATTCTGAACAAACATCTAAGCACAAGAAAACAATTAGTTTAAATAAATATCTTTACATACGTCTGAGACAAAGCCTTGAATATGTTAAGATCAGGTAAACTGTGTTGGGTTATAAAATATTGCTCCTATCACACGTTTTTATATCAGTGGTTCCTTATCCATGGTTTGTGACCCCTTCACGGGTTGTGCCAAATGGATAATTGTGTATCTTTTTTAATAAAAGTTGAACGATCAAGAATTACATCTTAATGGTGGGAGGGATGGTTGAGTGGTGCAGATGCTCTACTGTCGACCTGAGAGTCCATGGTTCGATCCTCGGAATATTTCCAGGTGAAGCTTGTTCCAAAGTCATCCCACAAGTCCACCCATCTTTAAATGGGTACCTGACTTAAGTTGGGGAAGTAAAGGCGGCTGAGCGTTGTGCTAACCACACAATCCCTTCGTAAGCAGAGGTTATAGAAACTGATGAATTCTACACTTCATCTGCCCCGATGGCCCGTTAGGGCTAAGGGAACATTACTTACGGTATAACCAGCCGCCTTTACCAGCTTAAGTCAGGTAAACATTTAAAGCTGGGCAGACTTGGACTGGGTTGTGTGGGGGAACTTTCAACAATCTTTCACATGGAACTGGAAAATATGTTCCTTGACTCTCACCGAGGATTGAACCGGGGATCCTCTTTTTGACAGTGGAGCCCTCTACACCACTCGACCACCCGTTTGTTGTAAAAAAAAAATCAACAACGACAACTCTTTCCGTTTCTCGTTTCAGCCCAAGCGATGTCACAGCTGCGTGACCAGGACCGTATCTTCGCCGCAGGTCTGCACTTACTGGACATGAGGAACAAGAACGTGGAGCAGTTGATCTCCAACTCTAAGGAGAGGCTCAACAAGGAACTGGAATCACAGAAACGCGACGTCGAGTCCGCCATGAAGATGATGGAAGGCATTGAGGGGCACCAGACGCAGACAGACAAACTTCTCTCTGACCTCGGTAAAAATAAAAAAGTGTAGAATAGGTTTTCATGATTCCCTTAGTTTTATAGTGAGTGCATTTACAAAAAAAAATATTTTTTTAAAAAAAAAAAATTCATTTTAGATGCTGGTTTATAACTACAGGCCAATGTTCCCTCTAAGCTGAGCGCGTGAGCGATCGCTCACACGAATTTAGAGTGTCGCTCATACTACACGTACGATCGCTCACTCCGACGGACGACATCGCTTCAATCGCTCACACATTTTGGCCTCAAACAAAATGTCGCTCAGAGACAACATTTTTTGCTCCCTTCATACCACACCTTAGAGGGAACATTGCTACAGGTCTGAACAAGTTGTATCAAATTATAAATTAGAGAGTAGAATATTCACGAAATTTAGTTGTTTTTTTTTTCAAATTAGAGGAAACTTTCTTTATGAGATCAGTGGCCAGAAAGCATTAATGGCGTACGAGGCATCATTTGAAAATGTCACCGAGTTTACCGCGACCAAAAATAGTACTAAATTAGATAAAGATTGTGTATTACTATTTAAAATGAAGGCTGTAATATAAAATGAATGGGGGGGGATGGTAGCGTTGTAAAGCGCTTGACTGGGGACATGAGGGTCACTGGTTCGATCTCATGTGAGGACCAATGGGTAATTCAGGTAATGACTTAAGTCCACGCAATATCCCCCCTGTGGTGCCTCCATGGCTATTGCACTATCGGCTATAGTGGGGGATGAAAGAAGAGCCGTCCCATTTGTGGTTTATAGGATCTAAGATATATCATCTCATCCTTACAGGAACTTTACACACAAATAAATTGAATATATTTCTCATGTTATAGGCAAACAAATCAGCCATTTAAACCAAATGCTGAACAAGACGTCAGAGAGTCTTCACAATTTACAGGCTGTCTTGGGTAAGTTATACAGTACATTACTAATGACAAATATAAAGTTACACAGTTTATAAAAATAACAAATATTAAGTTACGCAGTACATTACAAAGAACAAATCTTTCACATTTTATGGACAGACTGTGACTTGACAATGAGAGTTAAATTTATTCATTTGACACAATCCAAGCTGGATTTTTTTAAAAATGTATTTGTACACTATACACGAGCTAGACCAGTCATGGACGAACTACGAATCGCGGGCAAAATACGGCCCTTCTTGACTGTTTATTCAGGCCCGCAGCAACACGTTTCAGAGTGAAGCACGACACTAAAGGTTATATGTTTTGAGGTTCATCTTTATTTGGTTTTAGTTCATGTCAGCAATATATCTAATTGAATGTGGCCTGCGGTTTAAAAAGGTTTGCCCGGCCCGGCCTCCCCACACCTCCTCTCTCAACCAAGCTAGAAACAAGCGCAACATTATATGCGTAGTATGTTAATGCATGTAACATACAAACCACACACGGAAGTAATATGATACATGTATTACTCATCACACACACACAAATATAAGACGTGCCTATAGTGTGATATATATATATATATATATGGATCTTAGAGTGAGATACACGATGCCTATAGTGTGATAATTATGCCCACAGTATGATACATGATGCCTAACGTGATACCTATCTCATTTTGAGTTTTATCTTTTCATTTTTCGTTTGGTTTTCCCATCCAGGTCTGACCGAAGGCTCCATTCGACTCAACAATAATGGCGCCTTCGGCAGTGAGGGACGTCTTGAGGTGTTTCACAGTGGTCAGTGGGGGACAGTGTGTGACGACAACTTCGACATTAATGCTGCCCAGGTGGTGTGCAAACAGCTCGGCTATGAAACGTAAGAATCTATAAATATAGATCTTGAAACTATAGATATATGACTATATGATTATATATAGTTTAGATATATGATTATATGTTTATATATAGTTTAGATATATGACTATTTGTTTATATATAGTTTAGATATATGATTATAAATAGTTTAGATATATGTTTATATATAGTTGAGATATATGATTATATATAGTTTAGATATATTATTATGCATAGTTTAGATATATGATTATATGATTATATATAGTTTAGATATATGAGTATAAACTTATAGTTGTAAAAGTGTTATGAGTAACTGTTTATATGTTTTTGGGTGTTATGCCATTCTCTCTCTCACAATACTTTCTATATCTCTCTCTCTCACACACACATGCTCTCTGTCTCTCTCTCTCACAATACTCTGTCTCTCTCTTACAATACTCCCTCTCTCTCTCTCTCTCTCACGCTCTCTTTCTCTCTATCACAAAACTCTCTGTCTCTCTGTCTCTCTCTCTCTCTCTCTGTCTCTCTCACACACACACACAATACTCTCTGCCTCTCTCTCTCTCTCTCTCTCTCTCTCTCTACCAATCTTACTAGCCTGAAGCTATAAAGATTACACAATTCAGAAATATAAACTTCTAATTTCTAGTGTCTTACGATTGGTATAAATCATTACTTAACACACCTACTTATTGTTCATCTGCCGTCGACTGACAGTATTATTACGTATAAATAATTTCATTCCGTTGGTCTTATCAGTGTTGTTACATTTTCATTATATAATTGTTGTTCTTTTTTTAGTGCACGTTAACCTTCAATATGTTGTTGTTGTTGGTAAACAGTTGATGTTGTTATTTTGTCTCCCTACAGTAATAAGGCCACATTCTACGGTAAGGCCCACTATGGTCAAGGGACAGGAATCCCCGTCCACCTGGATGACATCTCATGCTCCGGCCAGGAGACCAAGCTAGTCCAGTGCTCACACAACGTCTGGGGATTCACCACGTGCGAACATGACGAAGACGTAGGGGTCAAGTGTTAACAAACGTTGAGGGTCAAGTGTTAACAAACATTGAGGGTCAAGTGTTAACAAACGTTGAGGGTCAAGTGATAACAAACGTTAAGGGTCAAGTGTTAACAAACGTTGAGGGTCTAGTGTTAACAAACTTTGAGGACAAGTGTTAACAAACTTTGATGGTCAAGTGTTAAAAACATTGAAGGTCCAACGTTAACAGACTTTGATGGTCAAGTGTTAACAAACGTTGAGGGTCAAGTGTTAACAAACTTTGAGGGTCAAATGTTATCAATCGTTGGAATTTAAAAAATAACATGGCAGGAGACCTGCAGATATTCTAAACATACACAGACTTGAACTGTCCATGTTCAGATACATGTGAAGTGTGATCAACAGGACTTTTTTTTTTCATCTGGACACACCCACTGTGCAGGTCAGCTGGATGCTCCCTTTGTCAGGTGGTCAGTTAATGAGAGCACCTCCACCGATTCTCCCCCCCCCCCCCACCCTTCACTTTCCCCGACTATGTACATTGATCTACGATTATTCCGATTAGATACGCTGACAAACACACACACACACAAATACACACACAAATACACACACACAAATATACACACAAATACACAAAAAATCACACACACACAAATGCCCACACACATACACACAGAGATACATACCAGCCAGTTAGAGATAAACTGTTAACAAAAGTTACACCAAACAAGTGTGAACCTCTTTCCTCCATGTTACATAAACTACTGGTGGACGCGCGGTACTTACTTCTTTCCATCTAGCGGCGACATCTACAGTACTTTAGTACTTCTTTCCATCTAGCGGCGACATCTACAGTACTTTAGTACTTCTTTCCATCTAGCGGCGACATCTACAGTACTTTAGTACTTCTTTCCATCTAGCGGCGACATCTACAGTACTTTAGTACTCCTTGACACGTTAATGTGGCGGGTATTCTGAAAGTACACCCCAAGGGCTTCTAAATGCTGGTCACTCTACTGACCCTCCCTAACCCCCATCATGTCCAGTGGCGAAAATCGGCAATAGCTTACTCTCTCTCTCTCTCTCTCTCTCTCTTTCTCTAAACTCTCTCAGTGATAACTGCGGGCTGAGACTTAGTCTCTTAGGGCCCGTGATATCCAACTCGCCGTGTTCTTCGGCATAAGAGAATTTCCATACTGACCAATGGCAATTCAAATCAGAGTGTCTAGAAGATCTCAACTAGGGAGTAAGTGAGCATTCTAATAGAATGCATTGAATAAATACTGTTTCATCGTGACGAGACAGTTAAAAAGCTAGCTATGAATAAAGAAGATTGACTAGACTCAAGCCGACAATGCATACATAAACACATAAACACAGCCAACATGGATTAGACACAACCGACATGGCGTAGACACAGCCGACAAATATCTCTGTTATCACTTTAAGGTGATTGGGGGTGGTGGAGGGGTGGTCGGGGGGTGATGGTAATGTTCAGTGATGGGGAATGTACATCATAATCGAATAGATCATTACGGTACTGTTAGGGTAATCGTAATCGGTATTGGAATTGGACTTGTGCCCAATTTACGATTTTTCATCTGATTAATTGTTCCTCACCATCCCCCCCCCAGCTCCTCCGAAAAAAAAACATGAACCTATTTTCGATAATTTCATTACATTCTATTAGTTCTACTAATCAGGAATCATGACTGGGTCATTCGTTTATTTATAAAAGATTTGGTCATTGATTCAAGCTAGTAACATAAAATCTTGAGCACCATTCCATCATTAAATACGAAAAAGATTTATGTCCCTTTATAACCGTTGGGTAAAAAAAAATAAATGAAATGAACAGATAAAACAATAAAGTACATTTTCGAAATAACGGAAAACCGTCTGTATTTACTTGTATACATTCCTCATTTTATGTCTTATTCTTTGTTAACTGTTTTTAGATTTTGTTTTATAACTTGTAAAATAATTGTCTATATAAAAAAGAAGACACCTATTTTTAGACTTCGTGACCTACATTTTGGCAGATTAAAAATGAAATCCTATTAGTATAGCAATGTACTCTAGAAAAAAAATGTGTTTAAATATTCAGACCGATGCTAAATCTGGCTACATCTGAAGAAAAAGGTCTGGACAGATCAATCTTCATTTACTTTATAAATCTGGATATCTCGACATGTCTGTTTCCTTCGCTTCGTACCCACACGTCCGCGGGTCTACTTATTTCACGGCTTCCCCTGGTCTATCTAACACAGTGGGGCCAAGACTCTGCTATGAATGGTCTCAAAGTCATTACCGACCTATTGCTTCAGACATTACTTCTGTATCACCATTTGTCTGCGATGACTTTTATTTTTGTTTTAGTTCAAGTTTTTTTTTTATTTTTGGTCTAAAGTTTTTTTAATTTTTTGTTCATGTTTGGTCTCAGTTATTTTATTTTTGGTTCAAGTTTGGTCTCAGTTATTTTATTTTTGGTTCAGGTTTTTTTATATTTTTGGTCTCAGTTTTTTTTTAAAGAAATTAAGAGCTGATGGTAATTATTATTCAGAAGAACAACGTCTTTATATATATATATATATATTATCTTCTTTTTTAAATAAAACATGTTATATAGTTTGTATTAGGATTTTGATGTGATAATATCAAACAGTAACGATAGTAGCTTATCTAATGCATTGCATTATACAGTGTACAGTTTTCACAACACGCTTCTACTTTTGCGGTCTCACTGTCACGCTATCTGTCACGCTATCTATCACACCAAATATCACTCTACTAGACGCTCTATTAGTCATTCCTTTATAGTTTCCTGCCTTTTTCTTTCTTCTCTCTCTCTCTCTCTCTCTCTCTCTCTCTCTCTCTCTCTCTCTCTCTCTCTCTCTCTCTCTCTTTCATACACACACTATCTGTGCATAAGATGGAAACAATTCCTAGCGAGATATTTTCCACGTAAATATCTATATTTTAGCGCGTACGTTTATATAAACAGAGTGTGATAAGTTTAGATTTTGTAGTGTGTAGATTCTATATTCTGTAGTCTGATACCATTTGTGTGAATTCTATATCCAGTAGTGTAATACAATGTGTGAAGTCTCTATTCTGTAGTGTAATACCATGTATAAAGTACACTGTTTGTGGAGAACATGTTTCTCATACGCTCCGTAAATAAATCGAGTGACCTTTGACATGTAAACTGTTTGGTAAAGAAGTGCAGCAAAAGTCACGCGTAAGAATACAAATTCAGCGGAACACTGTCGAGGTGGCTAACTGGCGAATTTGGGTTTTGAAAACATTGGGGACATCATTGCTTATCGAAATGACCGGAAGGCTAGTATATAGCTGGACGTAACGATGAGAGTCATTGGTGTCCGTATTGGACGACCAGAGTGTTGTTCAACGGGAGTTTGATCCCAACTTGTCGAGCAGTGACATTGTTAGTTTTTTTTTTTGAGGTCTATGGAGGGTCATAATCAATTGAACTGATGCTTGTGTCCGGTGGTCCGCCACAGACATTGTCTTCGCAAGAACTGGACAGATTCAAGAGTGTCAATCGTTTGTGTCAATGCGCGTTATAGGACACGATACAAGTTTTTAGTAGAAGCAGAAACCGAAGCCGAAAGGGCTGAATCCAAAAGGACACAGAGGTATAGAATGGAAACGGAGTAAGATGAAACCAGTATTCACGAGTACAGCGTTTGAAGTCTATAACCCCAGGATGTACCTATTAGAACTGACGTATGTATTGTACCACATGTTGATGTGTTCTCTTGATTGTTTGAAACAATAAATGTTGTCATCTTTAATAAAAACACAATTGATCCGTGTCCGTTTTATTCTGTACCTTGTGTATCTATGAAGTCATCAGCAGTTAAAGCATAGGGACGGATTTACAGACAGGCCGACAAGGCCGTGACCTAGAGGCCACCTCAAAGTAAGGGGCCTTTAAATGTTGAGCATTATATAAGACAAGTAAAAACTTGTTAATATTTTTTTTTTATTTTTCAAAATGGGGTCTCAAATTTTTGTTGGCTTAGGGCCCCTAACATTGTAACTCCGGCTCTGGTTATAGTTACATAAGTATAATCAACCAAGACAGCTCCCCCCTCCATGGGGAACGGATGGTCGTTTGGTAGAGCACCTGACCTTTGACTTGAAGGTACCTAGTTCGATCTCTGGTGATGACTTATGAAATTTTTCAGGTCAAGGGTTAAGTCCCCGCTATGTCTCCCGTGGTGCCTCCATGGCCATTGCACTATCGGCTATGGTGGGGATGAAAGAAGGGCACCATAAAAACAGTCCTATTAGTGGTTTACAGGATCTAAGAGATGTCATCTCATCCTCACAGGGACTTCACACGCTCTCTCTCTCTCTCACACACACACACCCACCCTCCAACAGAAGAAAGGTAATAAAAAAGTCGTTTAAACTGTTGATAAATATTAAAGTTATGTAAACAAAAATGTTTTACATTTTAATATCACTTTGCATCTCTTTTTTTTTCCTATTGGATCGCACAAGGTATAGGCGTGGATAACCGCTGCTGGAAGCAACACTCCCCTGGTTACTGAAGTAATGAAACATGCAAGTAAGATAGGAAGTAACACTGCCCTGGTTACTGAAGTAATGATACATACAAATAAGATAGGAAGTAACACTGCAATGTGTTTATGATTATTAAACCTGTCGCGTTTATTGATTTTTACAACGATGCGCCTAAATCGCTTAATGGAATTTTTTGTTTTTGTTTTGTCTAGGGAGACTAAAATGGCAACAGCAAATTTAAATCATGTCCATACATGTTAAGCTTGATCAAACTTCACGTCTGAGTTTATTTTAAATAACTATATTTAGCTTCATTCATGATAAACTTATCATATATCTATATCATACATCTAACTGCAAGCTGAAATATTTTTATATGTCTTTATCATACATCTAACAAGGGCCAGATTTAGACTGGATAAGGCCCTGAACTATTGGAGAAATGGGGCCCTTTATAAGTCCACATATTATAGGTCAGTGCCAAATATTTAATTCTATATGACAATCTCTCACTTGGACAATTTTTTTACCCCCCCCCCCCCCCCAAAAAAAAAATGTGGGCCCTAAGCTATAGCTTGTCTAGCTGATACGTAAATCCTGCACTGCATCAAACTTCAGGTTCAAAATTTTAATAGTAATAAAGTTTTGTTTGGTAAGCACAAAAAGAGAATATATATAGGCCTACATTTTATTATTTTATTAGACACCATGGAATTCTTTTGGTTGAGTTGGTGCAGAAATGTGTTATTAGAGAAAAGTTAATGAATGGCCTATTTAAGACTTGGGCGAACTGCGCCCCCCCTCCAGGGCCATGAACGGGCCAGCTAGGTTATTTGATCCCGCCCGAAGTACAATGCCGCCCGCTTGTATACATTAACTAAGTTAACATAAATGATCAATCTATTAGATCTTGACTCTACCTTTTTGTAAAATTTAAGAGCCTTTTGTGGCCCGTGGGGTTGAAAGTTTACCCACCTTTGGCCCGCGGGCATGAAATTTTGCCCACTATTGGTTTGTGTTTCTGCATAACTGATATCCTGTCTGAATCTATATATCTATGTATCGATTACAATGATAGTCAATTAAATATGTCAAGTTTTCTGTCTCTTCACATGTTCGAATCTATGCGCCTTTAGTTCAGACTGTTAATAAGCAAAAATCGAATATATTTTCTTTATAAAGACAAACAATTGAACTACCTTTGAAGTGAATCAAATCTTTTATATACCTTCTGTGTAAAGGTAATGAAATCATTAGTCTATAGAAACTACCAAATATATACCAAATATATACATATATACCAAATATATATAGCAAAAAAATGACAATAATATTTGTTATGGGTTTTTAAAATCATCGTATTGTAGTTTTATAACGGAGTGGCTACGGTTCTGTCCCTGACAAAACCCGTATTTTTTTACTTCGTGTACCAGCCATAGATAATATTGCTCCACACCCTAACCCTAACCCTATCCCTATCCCTAACCCTAACCTAACCCTAACCCTAACCCTAACCCTAACCCTAACCCTATCCCTATCCCTAACCCTAACCATATCCCTAACCCTATCCCTATCCCTATCCCTATCCCTAACCTTATCCCTAACCATATCCCTATCCCTAACCTTATCCCTATCCCTATCCCTAACCTTATCCCTAACCCTATCCGTATCCCTAACCCTATCCCTATCCCTAACCCTAACCCTAATCCTGAAAAAGAAAATTCTGAAAAAAAAAATGTATATATGCCATGTTCCTTATACCCTAATATAATGTTTTTGGCTGGTGCCGGAGTCACTGCGGTTTTATAAACACAAAATGAAGGTCAGCAACTAATTAAAAACTAAAACCGAACACACCAGGTTCTTTTTTTCCCCTTCATATTTTTAAAAACTGAAATTTAAAAAAAAAAAAAAAAAAGAAAATTTGGGAGAAATGATGACGAAATTACTCCCCCCCCTCCCCCCCCAACCCCCACAGTGGGGTTTAGAGGTCATTGTTGTCTGGTGATTATGACAGAAGATGAAGAGCATGCAGTGAGGTGGTGGGGGTGGAAGGGGGGGGTGTGGGGTAGGGGGTTAGGGGGCGACGTTTGAATGTCAACAGTACTCTCATGTCAACTTGAATGACATCATCATCAGAGCTGTATGCGACTGTCGGTGAGTAAGTCAGTATGTCGGTCGGTCGGGTTTTTAAGAAAGTTGGTGGCGTAAGAGAGACGCGGTAATGAAGAGAGGAAGAACAAAAAATAAATGTGTGTGGGTGTGTGTGGGTGTGTGTGTGTGTGGGTGTGAATGGGTGAGGTGTGTGGGTGTGTGGGTGTGAATGGGTGAGGTGTGTGAGGGTGTGTGACTATATGCTTCTGACTTGACTTTTTAGTAACGAGTAGTGTCTTGTGAGTGTCATTTTTTTGGATGTATCTGAGGTGATGTGTTTTAATGTATGTATGTGTGTATGTATGTATGTATGTATGTATGTATGTATGTATGTATGTATGTATGTATGTATGTATGTGTGTGTCTTAGTGTGTATTATGTATGCATTAATGTATGTATTATGGATGTATGTATTAATGTATGTATGTATTATGGATGTATGTATTAATGTATGTATGTATATGGATGTATGTATTAATATATGTATGTATTATGGATGTATGTATTAATGTATGTGTGTATTATGGAGGTATGTATTAATGTATGTATGTATTATGGATGTGTGTATTATGGATGTATGTATTAATGTATGTAATTATTATGGATGTGTGTATTATGGATGTATGTATTAATGTATGTATGTATTATGGATGTATGTATTAATGTATGTGTGTATTATGGAGGTATGTATTAATAATGTATGTATGTATTATGGATGTGTGTATTATGGATGTACATATTAATGTATTTATGTATTATGGATGTATGTATTAATGTATGTATGTATTATGGATGTATGTATTATGGATGTATGTATTATGGATGTATGTATTAATGTATGTATGTATTATGTATGTATGTATTATGGATGTATGTATTATGGATGTTTGTATTAAAGTATGTAAGTATTATGCATGTATGTATTATGGATGTATGTATTATGGATGTATGTATTATGGATGTATGTATTAATGTATGTATTTATGGAATTTGAAGGTACAAAGGAGGTTTTTTTTCTAAATGTTTTAAAAAAATATCTATTTTTTAAGGAATTGCTTGTTTCTGAACATTTTAATAAGACAATAATGAACAAATATTACCCTCGTTATGAACAAATATTACCCTAGTTATGAACAAATATTACCCTAGTTACGAACAAATATTACCCTAGTTACTAACAAATATTACCCTAGTTACACTCTGCCATCTAATTGAAAAAAACAGTTACATCACAGTCAAGTATTCTATTAGTTTGTTTTTAGCACTAGAGAAGAATCGATCGAAGGAAGACGAGAATGTTCGAAAATAATTGCAGTACTCATTCCTAGAAAGACTTAAAGCCAATGGTTCTTAAACTTTGCACCTTTGCAGACACTCTGCGTTGACTGATTTCTTTTCCAAATCCACCAGTGAGAAAAATCAATAATAAATACAAGTTGTAATTATGCACAAATCGATCACCAACGAAAGTATTGATTTATTTTTTGAGACCTGCCTATCCCTTTGAGAACCACTGAACCAGAGTGACGGTTTTTAACGGTAAATATTATGGGCGTCACAAACTGTTTTACAAGTTAAAAGTAAGCAATTAAGATCCTTATTGTTCCCTACTTAAATTTACGTCATATTGTGTCAACCAATCACTGTCCTCCGCAATATTGCGCTCATCAATGGAACTTCCAAAGTTTTTTTTTAATTTTTCACAGATTTTTTTTTTTTTTTGCGAACTTGCTTTTCGTCAAAATACAGTTGCGCTTACAAACTCAGACTCAAACGACATTGAAATTAACAAAGAATTCAACGGTATTGTTTGTTGTTAAGCTTTATTTAGCAAACAAACGAACTGACAAACAAACGTAAAAAAATCAGAATTACTTAAAGCGGCAAAAAAAATAATAAATCATGTCAAATAATAAGAATAGTACTATACAATAAAGAGTATATAAATAGATAGATATATGTATTTATATATATATAAATATATTAAATGAAAAATATAGTAAAAAAAAAATTAGAAAAATAAAAGAGCATTCATGAAAAAGAAATTAAAAAAGGTTTACAGTAAATTATAGACGTCATCAAATAATGAAGGGGTGGGGAGGTAGAGGATGTTTGAATATATATGTATATATATATATGTATATATATATGGAGAGATTTGATATACATGTGTTATATGAAGCTATTAATAAAACTTCTTATACATAAAAATGGTATACATATTATACAAGAAGTATGAATTACAAGTGGTACCTCGGAATATTACCATTTATACAACATTCAAAACATTTATTTTTTTAAAAACAGGAATTTGATTTTAAAGAATTTTTTTCACGACATACAATTGTATACAATGTAAAAATAATAATAATAATATATAAAAACATACAGATGTCTACCATAGGTATACATTTGAATATTTATTTATATCAACAGGTGTTGTTTTTTTTGTTGCTAAACAAGATTGTACACACATGAAAAACATAAATAAAGGAAAACGCATTCAATGCTAACAAATTAAAATGTTACATTTTAACAAAATATTCAGCCATATGTATTGGGTATGAAAATAGGCGTGTGTGTCTACTTTTAGATCCATTGAAAGTTTGGCGGAATGCAGGTGTGAGTGTGAGGTCTCTGTAAAGATGAGATGAAATTTATTTGTATTTCACTGGACAATCATCATACTCACACAGTGATTATCTTTGTATTTCACTGGACAATCGTCAAACCCACACAGTGATTATCTTTGTATTTCACTGGACAATCATCAAACTCACACAGTGGTTATCTTTGTATTTCACTGGACGATCATCAAACTCACACAATGATTATCTTTGTATTTCACTGGACAATCGTCAAACTCACACAGTGATTAGCTTTGTATTTCACTGGACAATCATCAAACTCACACAGTGATTATCTTTGTATTTCACTGGACAATCATCAAACTCACACAGTGATTATCTTTGTATTTCACTGGACAATCATCATACTCACACATTGATTATCTTTGTATTTCACTGGACAATCTTCAAACTCACACAGTGATTAGCTTTGTAATTCAAATTTATAGCAGTTTGTAGCAGTCTAAAGACGCGAGTTTGGTTTGTAGTAGTAAGAGTAACTGTTCAATAGAAGGGAATTCATGCTATCAATGACCCATGCAGACTAAAACGTAGCAATTTATGAATAACTGATATAATTATTTATCAATATATATATATATATATATATATATATATATATATATATATATATTGAGATATTACATAAAAAAATATGAGAAAACAATGCTGAATGATAAAGAGAGATGTATTCCAATACGTAACAATTTCTCTTACTAGTAATCGAGTAGCTTTAAAGTGCCATATATATACCGTTTGAAATCGAATATGGTGTGACTTTAACCCAATACTTGTTGAAGTACATGTAAATATAGTTATAAAATATCACCATAAATACACCCCTCTCTCTCCACACACACATACACACACACACAATCATTAAAAATATTGACGTAATCTATTTTTATTATTTTTTTTTACAATATCTAACATTTTAAATTCACTGGCTCATAAAAACATACCTTGTGATTGGCCACCAACTTCCAATCAAATAGTGTTTAACAATGAAACGGTTTAAACTATAAATAGACACAACCACAACGTCTACAGTTCTGTACATGGTCATCACAGATATGGGGCATCAGCTCACCAGGGCAGAGAGAGGTCAACTCAGTTTGAAAAATCACTTAAATGGAGTACTACACATTTAGACAGATGCTGTGTATATTTATATATATATTACAAAAGGAAGTTCAATCAAGTATAATAATGAAATAAGATTACGCCCAGTGAAGGAGAGATAGAGGAAGTTATGGGAAAAAAAACATTTTTATTTTTAATATTGATGCTACAGAAACACAAAGTTGGTATTTAAGACATAATGCATATCTTCAAGCATTCTTACTTGAAATGTGGGGGTAGGGCTGGGGTGGGGGGAGGGGGCCGTACAATAGTATATTTAGAAGACAGAGGGAATACGAAATTGAAATTCGACATAGCAGAATATTATATTCATAATCTGTTAAGAATATATAATTTAAAAGCTATTATGTACAAGAAATTACATCAAAATTACATAGAATTTCATAAAATTACGTAGAATTACATAAAATTACATAGAATTTCATAAAATTACATAGGATTTCATATAATTACATATAATTTCATATCCTAGACATAACAATATGATACATATTTCTCATAGTAAATAGATTGCACATAAGAATAAAGAGAAAAAAAGAAATGGCAAATTAGGATAAATACATTTTAGAAGTATATTGATTAATTAGTATAGAAAAAAAATTATCAAAATAATTATAAATAGTTTAGACATATTGACAGACACAGGGACAGATGTATTGACAAAGTGACAGACAAGATGGAGTTGCTCATATGTAGACAAGGGAAGTTGAGCGAGAAGAAAACAAACGAAAAATGTCACGTCATCGAGAATTGGTTACTTGTGGAGCAGATAAAATATGACATCTATCAATTATACCTGGATGTGACAGAAACACGTTATTTTTACCTGGATGTGATAGAAACACGTTATTTTTATCTGGATGTGATAGAAACATGTTATCATTTATTATTAAACCAAGCTGTATCACATTCATTGCGCATTTAGTTAAGATTGACAGATACTGTTATCTTGATGATACAGATACATCAATCATGCATATTTTTATTTTGGGAGATAGTTCCCTCCCCTTCCCCTCCTCCCCACAATTTACTTTTGTTTTTTTATTGACTGAATGAAACCGATATAAATTTGTATCTATTTTAAAACTGGGACTACTGCTGTCTGAATTGTTTACACAAATAACACAAGTGTTTATCTTGGGTGCTGATCATTAAGTGTGGTAAACTTCAATATTGACACAAACAACAAAATATAGACATTTACAATAAAATATAGATATTCACACTAAAATATTGACATTCACTCTAAAATGTTGACATTCACAACAAAATATAGACATTCACATTAAAATATAGACATTCACAATAAAATATGGACATTCAGAACAAAATATAGACATTCACATTAAACTATAGACGTTCACACTAAAATATAGACATTCACACTAAAATATGGACATTCACAACAAAATATAGACATTCACACTAAAATATGGACATTTACAAACAAAATATGGACATTTACAAATAAAATATGGACATTTACAAACAAAATATGGACATTTACATTAATCTATAGACATTCACACTAAACTATAGACATTCACACTAAAATATGGACATTCACACTAAAATATGGACATTTACAAACAAAATATGGACATTTACAAACCAAATATGGGCATTTACAAACAAAATTTGGACATTTACAAACAAAATATGGACATTTACAAAAAAATATACACCCGCAAAGGCATACATAAGACCAAAAAACTATTGACCGACAGGATTTAAACTACATGATGACAACAATCTTGGTAGCCCACATACAGGTCCATGTACGGAGAGAGAGAGAGAGAGAGAGAGAGAGAGAGAGAGAGGGGGGGGGTCCTCATAAATTATCTGCAAAGGTTGTCTTTTTATTCTATAATATATGAACTCAAATGGATAAACGCGCCTTTCGAAGTTTCTTTTTTGGTATGTGTTTGAAAATTGTAAGAGGGTTGTGTGTGTGTGTGTGTAAGATGGCTCCGACCGACCATCCTAGCCGTCCCTGCTCAGACGGTAAATAAATATAGATGGCATATATTTCAGGTACACCAGAAGTCTGGTCACGACGTGGAGAGAGATGGGGGGGGGGAGAGAAAGAGAGAGACAGGCATAACTATAAGTGTGATTATTTATGTATATGAATGTGAGACGAACGTTCAAACATGACGCTTCTATCATTATTCATGTATATGAATGTGAGACGAACGTTCAAACATGACGCTTCTATCATTATTCATGCATATGAATGTGAGACGAACGTTCAAACATGACGCTTCTATCATTATTCATGTATATGAATGTGAGACGAACGTTCAAACACGACGCTTCTATCATTATTCATGCATATGAATGTGAGACGAACGTTCAAACATGACGCTTCTATCATTATTCATGTATATGAATGTGAGACGAACGTTCAAACATGACGCTTCTATCATTATTCATGCATATGAATGTGAGACGAACGTTCAAACATGACGCTTCTATCATTATTCATGTATATGAGTGTGAGACGAACGTTCAAACATGACGCTTCTATCATTACACTGGTAAACAGTGAATTCATTGCCAGTGATATTTGAATCATTTTATACAAAGTCAACTATGCTAATTTAGAATATGTAAGTGCCTTTGCTAGATTGGCTCTATTTTACGAGATAATTAAAATTAATTAAATAATGTATGCACCATTTTTGGAATTTGTCAAGAATTGCATGAAGTATAATAGTATACTAACAAATAGTAGTGAAACTGTTAATAGTCATGCAGAAATTTGTTCAAAAAAATGTGTAATAGTGTTATAGAAGAAAACATTTTCATTTGAAAAACTAATTATGTCTAATTAATTAATTAATTAATATGTTAATTGTCTATGGTAATGCATTAGCGAATTGCTGTTTGCTCGACTTCCTTTTGTATGTGTCGTTGGGGCAATTGCGCTGGAGGCTCCAACAGTAGTCAGCCATCTTCCATCTTCCTTAATATCTCTTCTCCATTACCCTCATATTCTGATAGAACCTCTCGCCTTGTTCCTCACTGAAGTCCCCAAGGTTACCTGGGAATTTGTCTGAATGACTGTGCAGGTAATGTACCTTGATGCTCATATTTGCTCCAATGTTTCTGAAGTTAGCGAGCATATCTTGCACCAGTTCTTCGTAATTCTCTGCTCTGTTATTACCTAAGAAGTTCCTGACAAATGAAACTAAACTGTTCCATGAAGAAGCTTCAAGGTGATCCATGAAATTAGTAAAATGTCAATCGTTGATGAGTTTCCGAATCTGAGAACCGTCAAAAATCCCAGCTTTCAGCTTCTCCATGCTCAATCCGGGGAATGATCTGCAAATATACTTGAAGCATTTGCCAGATTTGTCCAAAGCCTTAACAAATTGTTTCATTAAACCTAATTTGATATGAAGCGGTTATTTTCGTCAACCAGTGGCTTGTTGATGATATTTTCTTTACCTACAGTCATGGTTTCCCTTGCAGGCCATGTTACTCTTGTCCAATGATCTTGCTTTTCCCTGCTATCCCAAAGGCACATGAAGCATGGGTATTTTGTGTAACCTGACTGCTGCCCAAGCAAGAAGTTTACCATTTTAGATCAGCAAAAATTGACCACTGATGCTCATAATAACGGACTTTCTGCAATACTGTTTTGATATTCTCATACTCTTCTTTAAGTGTTGTTGAGTGAGCAATAGGAAGAGATGCATATCGGTTACCATTGTGTAACAGAACACATTTCAAGCTTCTGATGGAACTGTCTATAAAAAGACGACAGTCTTCGGAATGGTAGTCTTGTAGTCCCATTAGGAGCAGAAGTCCATGGATGTCATTACAGTAAACAATATCTTCCTCTTGGCTGAAATATGGAAGAAGAAACTCTTCTCTTTTCCGATAAAATGTTATTTTAACTTCTGGTTTGAGAAAATTTCTTTCATTGAGCCTGGACGCTAAAAGCTCAGATGCTTGCTTGGACAGATTTAGGTCTCGTATTAGGTCATTGAGTTCTTCTTGGCTGAATGGTTGAGGTGTTGAAGAGCTTCCTTCATAATCGCTTCCACTGTTTTCACCTGCCAAAAACTCCACATCTTGCCCCTCGTCGGAGTCTGATGGGGAAAGCTCTAATAATCCAGTAAACACTGGTAATAGGAACTTCACTGTTATGAGGAATTGGTCTCCTTGCAGATTCAAGATCAGGATAATCCCAATTAGATTTCTTGTGGCGATTGAAGCCTTTAACATTCACAATACAAAAATAACAATCACCAAAATGGTCTTTCGGCTCTCGCCATACCATTGGTACACCGAAACTTAGACTTTTCTTCTCACAATTTGTCCACTGCCGTAGGCTCTCCACACAGCTTTCGCAGACATTATTGGGAGGCCAAGACTTGTCTTGGTCTCCCAGCTTCACACCGAAATAAGCACAAAGTCGGTTATATTTTTTCTTTGCTTTTCAATCATGTATTCTCCACAGATTACCAGAATACATTCGGATTATTTTTGCAGCATCTTCGTGATGAATTCATGATGTCTTTTGAAAGCAGTTATAAAAGAGAAAAAAATAAATTAAGTTAAATTAAACAACAGACACCAAACACAAAGTGTACATTCATATTTTCAAGGGGGCCCAATATCTCAGAAACTAGAGCCAATTCAGCAAAAGAAGTGGCAGTTTTGAAATCAGCACCCTTGAATTGCTATAAATTCATTCAAACATTCTTGGCAATTCAAAAAAAAATTTTTTGTTGGGCTGTGTTATTTATGTATATGAATGTGAGACGGACGTTCAAACATGACGCTTCTATCATTATTTATGTATATGAATGTGAGACGAACGTTCAAACATGACACTTCTATCATCATTTATTATCCTTTAAATTAAAATAATAAATCAACATTTAATATTTTTTTTTACGACTTTTCTAAATCGTCCCACTCATTCTTAAAATTGACAAAAATAACAAACATTCGAACGTACATATCTTCATGAATTTTTTCAGTAAATAATCAATAAATTATAATTTAAACAATAAAAAGGTATTTACTTATGATGGTACTTAAAAACAAAACACAGAACCATTAGCAGTAAGTTTGGTTTAAGTGAAGAGTTTAACATAATAAATATGGTAGCGTTTCCATTTTTTTTGTTTCACACGCTGACGCGAACAACTACTTTCCGTTCATCCCAGTCGTACACATCCGTTTCTGTGACGTTTATGAATACATTAGCGAACTTTTAACCTTCATCATTTGAATAATCACGACCTCTTACACGTGCAGGCATTCAGACAGAAAATATTCAGCCGAAATTCTACTTCCGTATTTTAGCGATAAGTCCACAGTTTCACGAGCTCATCAAAAGTTCAAAGTTCATTTATGGACTGTTTCTTTATTTTCTTCAAGTGGCTACAGTCGGACTGCATCTTTTGTTTCAAGGTCAACTGCAACATTTTAAATAGATAAAGGAAAAAAAAAGTTAATACATTAATATGACCTCTGATGGTTTTTTCATAAATTGAATTTATTTTGTGAAAGTTTAACAAAAATATATAAATGATATTGTTTTTCGATAAATCCAAACGATGCTACGAGAAGGACAACCTGCTACATTGCTAATAGATTGGTGCTATTATGTCGTGCTAAATGTTCTTTTCGGTCTATTATCTTTGACCCATAATATACCAATGATCCTCCCCGTGTTGATGTCACAGGGGTCATCCCCGGGGAGAGGGTGGGTCTGTTATATTGAGTTGTTTATCTCTTAATATTAAAACTTTGGAGAGAAAGAAAACCGTGTAGGGCACATGTAATTTTTGATATTAAACAATTTCAGACTCGTGTGCGCTGCCCATGGAGGCACTACAGTGGGTACGCATAAATCTTGCCCCTGAGGTCATCTTAATATATGAAGATTAACAGCCCTCTGAATAACATGAAATGATGACACTTAGCAAATATATGTGTATTAATGTAAACAGAGCTGTCTTAGGCCGATTTGAACTATTACCTCTAATGGGGCCCAGCGCCTAGCAGGGGCCCCGCAATTTACTTTTATATTAATAGTTATAGCTTTTATTGTAAAAAATAGAAGAGGGGCCCGCAACCATCGGTTAAATTAGGTCCCGAAATTCGTAAGGCCGGCCCTGAAAGTAAGTGAGATCCCAGCTGGCAATCTCAGGGCGCCCGAGTAAGTGATGAGTATTTTCATGCACTAAGTTGACCCTGAAAGGACTACATAGTATTAATAAAAGCTACCTTGATTTTTAACGCCTTGACCAGATTAATTCTTTGAAGGTTTCATTATCATTTACAAATTCGATTAAACATAAGGTAGCCTACAATAATATTGGAAATATAGGCTTACACAGAAACTTATTGATTTAACAAAATCAATATATATATATATATATATATATATATATATATATATATATATATATATATATTAGGGCTGCTGATTAAACTGCGTTAATTTGTGATTAACGCGTCAAAAAAATTTGCGATTAAAATTTTTAACGCAACACCTAAATGCGTTAATTTGACGAAAATGCTGAAAGTTCACCAAATCGATAAATAACGGAATTTATCGCAAAATTAGAAGTTAAGTCCGTTCACTTATTAAGTAGATCTACCACCCCCACCCTGTCACAATTTACACACACCCTCACCCCCAGGTACGTCGACAAAAGCCCCAATTGTATATAAAATGAAGATGTTTTGTTATATAGCCCTTCCCGGTCGATATAAAAAGAAAAAAATGTTTAATTCACTAGTTTACATTATATATTGTAGTGTATTGGTGGGGAGGTACTGTAGTGTACTGGTGGAGGTAAAAGAACGACAAGTGTTTGGTGAACTCTGTTATAATTAGGTCAAAATAACGAGATGTTAGAAATTTCGTATCATCATTTTTTTGCGCCCAATTTTTTTTTTCGCATTTGAAAATTCAGCGTCTTGCATCAGCTGCACTAACAGTTTCATGACACTTGAAATCAATGTCTAGACACGGTCTAGACTATGCTATGCAAACATCAGTACACGAGACAGTGTATGTATTTTTCAGAATTATTGTGATACTGAGCTAAATTTAATATTTTATATTAATTAACGTTCTGAAACTAGCGGTGTCGATATGATGGAAAGAAAAGGCATATTTTCGTTTGTCTTTGTATATAGCAATAAAAACATCAATAGATTTTTCTCTAAGAGTTAGACCGGCAAACACTCTAATACAACTGTTGCTATAACCAAAATGAAACGAAAGAAAGAAGTTTTAATGTTGACACACGCAAGAACAACAGATGATGAAAAATGAAAGCCGACCTATCAAAATTTTGCTTTGAACGTTTCAAACGGTAACATTAAAGAGTGTCATTTTTCAAGATATTTTTGTATTAATATAATATTGACAGAGAGATAAAAAAAAATCTTTTCTGTTTTTCATTAAAACATTGAACAAATAGTTTATAGTATGAAAGTAAATGAATGAAAGAATATAAGAGTAATATTTATATACATCGACTCGCAATGCTAAAACTTCAAAAGAAGATTAAAAGTAAATTTGTCCTTCAACTCGGCCACTGTGGTTGTCATTTCTGACGCGTGCTCCTAGTTTGAAACAATGGAACCGGTGTCAACTTGTTTTTGGGACATCTTTAAGTTGAGAGAGAGTGTGTTAAAAATGTGACTTGGTGGGGAAATAAAGAAAAAAAACGCGTTAATAATAAGTGAGCGATAACTTTCTGGCTATACTATTATTTTATGAAAGAAAAGTTACATTTGAGATATAAATGACGTGTGTATTTTTTTTTTTGGAATGGGAAGTCGAGGGTAGGGTAACCAGACTTAAGTGTGAAGCAAAATATAACAGGGAGGGAGGGAAGAGGGGGTTGACGTACGTCATTAGTTCGGAAACTATGGTACAAAAAAAAGGCTAAATAAAAAGAAAACAATTCGCGTCATTGACGTGATTGATACATGTCCATAAACTGGTCTCAATAACTAATTCAATAGACATATATGCTAATGGTTAATAAATATTTTATAATTCATATACCTCTTTCGTAAATTAAAATGACTTGTTTATTATGCCAATGTTATGCTTTGATATTATGTCATACTAGTTCGAATACAAACAATTGTATTATATTGTGTCGATTAAAATGTGCGTTAATTTGCGATTAAAATTTTTAATCATGCGTTAATTTCGATCAATTTTTTTAATCGAATAGCAGCTCTAATATATATATATATATATATATATATATATATATATATATATATATATATATATAGAGAGAGAGAGAGAGAGAGAGAGAGAGAGAGAATTCATTTTAAGATATCTTGGGTTGTCTGTTGGTATTCAAAGATGTCGTGAAACTTTTTTTCAGTAAGAAAACGTTTTCTAAAAATTCTATTACTGTATTTGCACATCGATTATCCCTTAATGATTACAAAAAATCAATAAACACAAATCAATGTTCGATATGTTAACTGTTCTCATACATACACTATAGAGACAGAGCTTAGAAATGACATAATAATGACATCACAAAGCTGTTTCGTCACCGGTAATTGCCGTTTCTACCGTGGTTTTCCCGTTCTCCGTGGGCAGGGTCATGTACTGGGAGTATTCACGCTCCGCGGGCATTTCCGCTCCGGTGAAGAGCCTCTTGAACGTCTCCCGGAACTGTTTGCTCATCCCGCAGTAGATGAAGAAGTTGAGCGGGTAGCTCAGCAGGATGAAGAAGTTGGAGAAAAGGCTCGCTATCTGAAAAGTCCGAACGAAAAAAAATGATATTTCATAGGTTAGTTTTCTTAACGTAGAGCTGGTTTTATTTCATCTGTGGATAGCTAGATGTTCTGTAAACACTTCAAAACATAAACATTTTCATCTCATATCTGACTCTTTAACATTTTAGGGATAGGGCCGTTTGGACAGCTCTGTGCGCCACCCTTGGGCAAACTTTTTTTTGTGCTGGGCCCCCATGCTAGAACTATTAAGATGAATAAAATATACAAATGATTGACGGTCAAGGGGCGTCATTTTCTTAGTCAATGGGCGGGGGGCCCCATGCTTTTAGACTGATTAGCTTCAAGGGGGCGAATGTTTAATAGTGTCATTTCTAGTATTCTCTACACAGACGATGCTCCAACGGCTACAAAGGCTTAACCTCCAAGGGTGTTGCTACCCGAAGACATGTCGGGGGGGAGGGGCTCCTGCCCTTAGAGGCCCAGTAGGGGAAAAATGGTCTGCTATATATTAACTGGTGGGTGGGTGTGATCAGAGAGGCCCCAAAAACTGGTGCAGATCGTGGGAGCGCAAGAATAGCCTGCGGTTGACCTCTCTCCCACTTTCCTCACAAGATGACATGATGCTCCCATAGAAACTTTAGTACATACACTCATATAAATAAATAGATACATAGATAAATATGTTTACGTTTGTATAAATACATGCTGTATATATATATATATATATATATATATATATATATATATATATATATATATATATATATAAATTAACTGTTGATCTCATCCAATATTTTCTAAACTTGTAATAATTCAAATGTCCACATTCTAAACCAACCATTAGAATCTCCACCAAATGAACCAATGAAAACCAACAAAACAAAGTCATATGGATATATGCTAATTTATTCCCCCTTTTTTTTTCTTTTTTTTTTGGTTCTAATTCTTCTTTCCCCTTGATCACACGCAACCCTTTCATAGTTATCGCACCCTGCCGTGTTATGTCCAGCTAGATGTCGTGCCACTAACGTCCACCTCTTTCCCTAATGGCAGCAGGTTATCGGGTCCGTCTCTCCAGCTAAAGCCGGCTACATTTTTTTAATCCTGCGACCCCCCCCACCCGTTTATTTCCGTTGCTCTTCGTTTCGATCTGCGGTAATGCAGTTATCAAATATGACAATCATGTTTTGTTTCGTTTACAGCAGGGATGTCTTATTGCTTCTACAGGCGAATAAAAATCCTAGTTTTTCTCAATTCTTTTATGTTCTTTGTTTTTTTTGTGGAAACATAGGGCTGTTACACGGTCACATTAAGCAAATACATTAACATATTAAGTCTTACTAGCTATACCCTGCATAAACATTTGCATAGAGTTATATCCCCTTAGGCTTGATCGGTGGGCTAGGTTATTTTTGGTTTCGGGCAGGTCCGATTTTTTCTTGATTGTATTTTAAACTGGAATACTGCTGTATTAATTCTTTACTTTCGCTTAATGCAGAACCCACATCGCTATTATTAATTTGGATACTGGTCATACAGTTATTATAGTTAGGCTGCATTGTGGCCCCTTTTCTTAAAAGGCCCTTTCTGACAGAATCTTTATATTGCCGGAATGTTAATTTATATATGCTGACTTAACAGTTTGTGAAAAATAAAAAGAGGGGTGTGGTGGTGGTGGTGTTGGGGGGGTGTCATAAAGGCGTCTGTTGACAAAGATGCCCATGTGGCGACTTTTGATAAGTTTATTGATAAATGTGATTGAAAAAAAACAGTCTTTGATACAGAGATATTGAGACTTAAACTACCGTTCTAATGAAGACTTAGTTGATTACAGTCAGCAAGCAAACTTATTAATGAAGATGACCGTCGGTTAAAAATAACAACAAACTTTCAGACTAATGGTCAATCAATAATAGTGCGAGGTTATAATAGTGGGTGGATTTATTTTCATGTACTAGTTTAAAACAAACAAATAAACAAAACAATACAAGCTAAGGGTATCAATAGTAAAACAGAAAGAAATATATTTCTGTATGCAAGAAACTTTACACCATTTCCTGTCACCTTATTGTTTTAAATATTATGGACAGCTACATATATATATATATTTATGTTATGTCGAACGGTCGGTTATATTTTTGAGTGCATCAATGTTGATGTATTCATTAATTTCTAAACATTTAACGGTAATAGTTTAAGTACACCGTGTTTATTTACAAAATAACACACGATATTTTGTATTATAAAAGCGAAAGAAAGAAAAATTGGATGAGGGGAAAGTTTAGAGTTATCAATTGGCAAAACAAAAACTGGCATTCTGCATTTAGAAGTTTAATTGGCAAAATATGTATGAGAGATGTATTCAATCGTGTGCTGGATTTCTTGAAGCTGTTAGGTGTGTGTGTGTGTGTTTTTTTTTTTGATGCATGAAAGAAAGACTGTTTCGAATGACTATCTCAGTTTCTCTAAGGACCAGACAACCTTTCATAAAAGGGGTTGTATAAAGGGGGAGATTATTTACAATAACTAGTGTTTGCGAATAACTGAGTGTCGCGCTTTCGCATGTTGCTGAGTTGTCTGCTCATGTTTTTGATGCAACTGTAATTATCTACCCGTCGTAATGCGTCGATAAAGCTAAAAATAAAATAGACACAATCTTATGCACCGAAAAAAGTCTACAAGAGAATATGAACTTTTTTTTTTCACCGAGTAGAGATATACTTCACGTGTGTGATTGGGTCATTTAGCTAAATCACGCCCGTTAGTCTAGCTGGTGACGTCACGGGGCTAGAAACGATCACTACACGCCAAGTGCACGTCACAACCAGACACTGAGTCGTGCAAAAGACATTGTTTTTTAACTGTTTTTATGTTTATTTATAGCTGCCAACGACGTATATAAAGCGTTAAGTCGAAACAGCTTAAATGTGTTATAGTCGTCTTAGTGATTTTCGCACGACAGTAGTAAATATTTAAAAATAGACCGATGATAGTCAATACCATACCGAATACAAACTTGATTATTACACTTGTGTAGGTATATTATTTCTGCCTGAAAAATAATTTGTGAACTACCAGAGATGAGTTTTGAAGCATCTGTTGAAATTGAACATTGGGCGCATTTGCACGCGATGCATAAAATATATCGGCACCACGGTGGATGAGAGAATTTTTTATTTTCCTATCGGTTAAAAACAAAGCTTGTTCCATTGGTATTAAAATATTTTAGCTGAACCCTTGCAAAACCTTTGCATAGAGTTATATCCCCTTAGGCCTGATCGGTAGGCTAGGTTATTGTTTTCGTTTCGGGCAGATCCGATTTTTTCATGATTGTATTTTAAACTGGGAAAACTGTTGTATTCATTCTTAACTTTCGATTTTACGCAGAACCCAAAATCGCTATTAGATTACTGTAAAACCTAAACTTACGAACGCCGAAATTTCGAGTGAGGTAAAAAAGATTGATTAAATCCTTTCTTTTTTTTAAAGCTTTCATTGAATTCATTTCGTTGTTACTTCACATTTTTTTTAAAACAGGTATAAGACATATAAATTTAGCAGGCATATTTGGTCTACCAGCTGCTATGATAAATTAGCCAACATTTAAAACAAACTTAAAATTAAAAAAAAATACAAACATAATAAAAACTAGAAGTATTTAATTTTTATTTCCCCCTCTTTTTTTTAAACTTGGTAGTTCATTAAGTACTATTTTTCCCTTTGATACAAATAAAACATCTCCTTCATAAACTGGCTTCTTCCACGACAAAGTGGCTTTTCCCTCCCTCTTCTCTCAATATGACAACACTAATCTCCATAAACTGTATGTCTGTCTTTAAAGTTCTTGATTTTATTTTTTTTTTATTTTTATATTTCTCCTTTGAATTATCAAACAGGGCTTTCCGGTGCAAATTTTAGTTTCGTTATGTTTTTCCTGTTCCATCCAAGTTTTTTTTTTTTAAATCCATCTATGGCTACCACCCACTCCCACTTCTCTTTTATCAGATGACGTCAGGTGACGAGCTCATCATAGAGGATGCGGCTGATTTTATTTTTATGTGAGATGGCGAAGTAGATGTCAAGAGGTCAAAGGTCCACGAATCTATATTTAGATCAGAATGGGCTGCGTTGTGTTCATAAATTAACAAAAACTGAGCAAGAAATATCAGTGAATAGACGATGGTAGGTAGATCCGTAGCTGGGTTAAAGATGTGTTGCATGTGGATGGATGGATGGATGGATGGGTGGATGGGTGAATGGATGGGTGTATGGGTGTATAGATGTATGGGTGGATGGATGAATATATGGATGGATGGATGGGTGAATGGATGGGTGTATAGATGTATGGATGGGTGGATGGATGGGTGGATAGATGGGTGAATGGATGGGTGGATGGGTGAATTGATGGGTGGATGGATGGGTGGATGGATGGGTGAATGGATGGGTGGATGGGTGAATTGATGGGTGTATGGGTGTATAGATATATGGATGGATGGGTGAATAAAAGGATAGATGAATGGATAGGTGGATGTATGGATGGATGAATGTATGGGTGAGTGTATAGATGAATGGATGGATGGATGAGTGGATGGGTGTATGGATGAATGGATGGATGTATAGATGGATGGATGGGTGGAGAATGAATAGATGAATGGATAGATGGATGTATGGATGGATGAATGTAAGGGTGGATGTATAGATGTATGTATGTATGGATGGATGTAAGTAAGTATAGATGGATGGATGGATGGATGCATGGATGTATTGAATAGCATACGTAAAGAAGTAGGGTATCTTACTTAAAAATATTTTTGAAATAGTTACAATCAATAAACTACCTTTAGAATGTTTTATAATGTATTCAGGACATGTTAAAGAGGATTTCTGCTATGGATGGTGGGAGGGGGGGAGGGCTTAATGTGACGTCACATAAGTAATTACACATACAAAGGTACACACACGCACACAAACACACTAAAAATAGATCTGACAACTCTTACAAAACAAAAGACCACTGACGGTGTGACAAGCAGACGACAGATTTGTAGCAAAAAGAAACAAAAAAAGTGAATAATTAGAAGTAATAACAATATCAAACAACCTGCAACGACGTTTGAAGTTCGTTTGATTTCCTTGTTTGATATCTTTGTTTCGTCACTCCTCCACTGCCCCTCCCACCCCCCAACCCCCCCCCCCATCCTTTTACATCCAGATGGCAGAGATAAGCATCCATCAGACAGGTCAAATATCACGTGAATGTCATGTCATGTCATGTCAGTAGCCGGAGCCCTGGAAAACGAGGGTTTATTAGTTCAGTCAAAAAACGTTCCGTTTCATTAAGTCATAAGTACACATCCATTAGTTTTCCGGGGGGGGGGGGGAAGGGGGGGGGCGTGGTTGCGTGTGGGCGTACACGTGCAAGGGGGCAGGCTCTAATATTTGTGGGTTGCCGGGGGGATGTGTGTTTTGTCTAGTGCGTGTAGAGTCCTATTCAGACCCCACCCCCACCAACCCCTAGCATGAACTAGTATCGTTTAAAAAACGCTTTAAAAGCCCGCGATCCTCAAGCGGTGGTAGGGTACCCCAAGGTGTACGGGGGGGGGGCAAATGTTATGCACGGGGTTACTCGGAGACATATAATTTTCGTTTATAACGACCAATGAGTTTGAAGAAGGTTCGCCCAGTTTGCTGCGTGACTCATCATCAATCCTACGCACTAACACCGCATTAGAAAATGAATACACATTCCGTTTTGACAATAACTGCATTTGTTCGCGAAATTGGCGTGCAAAGGGTACCTACCAGGCCCGTAGCGTGCGGGGGGGGTGGGGAGGCAAGGCAGAGTGACCTGCACCCCCCCCCGCGGTTTGTCTGGCCCCCATCTGCTTGTTTGCTCTACTTAGTAACATTTATTTCCTGCCCCCCCCCCCTTCCTGCTATTGGTCTAGCCCCTGCTGTCGAATGTCTGGCACCTGTTGTAAAAATTTCACGCTACGGGGCTGGTACCCACTGACTTTTACTTTCACACACATTGGGGTACAGTCGCGATAAAAAAAATTTTTGAGAGCCACTGGTTTAAGCCACTGTTGTTATATGTTATTTTTGTTTTTTTACGACTCTTCTTCTTTAACGATGCTGGAGAAACGATCGGTTAAAGGGGAGGTCAAGGGAAACAATTAAATAATTAAACGCGACCCGAGATTAGAGAATTATCGTTCCTGACACGCGACAGATTGGCAATAATGTAACCCCATATGGCCAGAAATGTTCATTAAAGAGATATAAAACTGTCAAAATATAAAGATATAAAAACTTTGTTACATTCTTTGCGACGCAGTTTCAAATAGTGCGCAAATGGTGAGAAGCGAAAATTTGTAACGATTAACTTATTGAACCTATGAAGACCATTTTGGGGTCAGAAGGGAGAGAGGTGGACCGATTCTGTACTTAGGACATTTTATGGCATTTTGTGGCTAGCATGCGGATGACAACCCATAAGGTCAATGGCAGGTGTATTCCGGCTTGTTAATATTGTCGTACCATAATGGTCAATTCATCAAGATGTAATGTAAAAATAAAATCAAACTAATTAAATGAAAGAACAAAAGCTAACTGGCTCGTCGGTAGCAGCACAATACTCATCTAGACATGTGGCTCTGAACATGTGGCTGTAAACATGTGGCTCTTATCATATGACTATAAGTAGTGGCTCTAAGGAGGTGGCTCTATACATGTGGCTCTAAAAACGTGGTTTTAAACATATCGTTCAAAACATATGACTCTAAAGAGGTTGCTCTAAGGAGATGGCTCTAAAGATGCGGGTCTAAACATGTGGCTTTAAACATATCGTTCAAAACATATGGCTCTAAGAGCCCCGTTATCCCAGAAAAAAACTTAGAGTTGTTTTATTTTCAGTCCAACTTTCCCTAACCAATGTAAAGTTCATAATTTGAGCTGGGTGGAATATTTAGTTAGAACGTAGCCAATCCCGGAACTCATCTAGTAGTCGAGCGCTGCGCCACTTTTCTACCTCAACATGTCTAAAAGCATTGTAGTCGATTACATATATAAACTTCTATATTACTCAATAATAAACGGTACATTAGCGCTGCGTGGCAACAACCTCTCGGCTTCGCTCGAGTGCTCTCACTTCAACTGGCTAGCGCACACACACACAAACATAGTATCAAAGTCTACGAACGCTACGTTTAGTCGGTGTAATAGATGAGACATAGCGCACACATAACTCATAGAAGTGACGCAGCGCACACATAACTTATAGATGTGACGTAGCGCACTTATAACTCATAGATGTGACGTAGCGCACACATAACTCATAGAAGTGACTTAGCGCGCACATAACTCATAGAAGTGACGTAGCGCACACATAACTCATAGAAGTGACGCAGCGCACACATAACTTATAGATTTGACGTAGCGCACACATAACTCATAGATGTGACGTAGCGCACACATAACTCATAGAAGTGACTTAGCGCGCACATAACTCAAAGAAGTGACGTAGCACACACATAACTCATAGATGTGACGTAGCGCACACATAGCTCATAGAAGTGACGTTGCGCACACATAACTCATAGATGTGACGTAGCGCACACATAGCTCATAGAAGTGACGTTGCGCACACATAACTCATAGATGTGACGCAGTGCGAAGGAAACGCAAATTATCAACACTGTGAGACTTCGTTAAGTAGGTTGCCCTTACCTTGTGAGTATGCTCACGGCCAGCTAAAGCTAAATAGCTCAAAATGGCCGTCCGTTGTCCGGTGTATCGCAAAGCTACGAGAACAAATCAACTGACTTTAGTCACCTATTTCCTACTAGTTCCTCTGTACTCAACGCCACCCCACCCCCACCCCCCAAGCTCATACAGAAGAACAAAAACAATTGCACTACGGATATTGTCGCATTGATTTTTGGTCACAGGCTGGATATTCGGAACATTAATAGAGGAGTTAAGAAAATTCTCCAGTAGTGTTAAGCATCATGAAATGTTTGGTGGAAATAGGCAAAAGTAACTATCGCTACTCTAATTTCTATTAGATTTAACACAAAAAACTCCCACCCCCCCTCTCTCTCTCTCTCTCTCTCTCTCTCTCTCTGTTCTTTGTTCGTTCTAAGAACGAAAATAAAACAATGAACATGATGGGAATAGGATTGCAAGTAGCAAGAATATAATTTACTATCAGCCAATGTAAACAGAGCAGTGGAGAGGTGAACTTATTCAGAGAGACGTGTTATGTTTCAAGAAAGAAGGTGACACTTATAGTGACTTATACGACCGAAGAGGGCAAAAACAAAACAAAGGTCACATCAATCGCCATCTTGATTTGCACGCTTTGATGAGAACCTCAAAGGGAGAGGGGAAGGGTGGGGGTGAGATGGTAGGCCGGGGTAGGGAAGGGGGGGGGAGGTTGTTCTTTACACACATCCTTTCATCAGACATCATGATGATTACGGGGCGGGGCGTTGGTTCTTTTTTTTTTTTTGTGTCTCTGAGTGTGTGTGTGTGAGTGTGTGTGTGGGTGTGTTTGTGTGTGTTTCGACAACATACCAGTCTTTCATCTTGAGTGACGTCTGTCTGACACGTGACATCATTAAGCCCAACCATAGCTACCTTTATTTCATCCTGCACACGACATATCCCCATAACGTGTAGAGAGAACATCGAGATGCGCACGCCCAGGGGAAAAAATTATGAAAGCCCCCCCCCCCCCCGCAAGGCCCAACTTTATAGCCCAATGGACGTTACTCTCTCTTTTTTTTATTTTTGAGGCCCATCTGCGCTGGTGGCCTTGGCAGACCTAAGTCTGCCTCTGATAGTATTCAAACATTTCTCGAAGGTACTGTTGAAATGTGTTTGTCATTTTGCTTTTGTTAACTACCTGAAGCATTGGACAATATGCTGATCTGTAAGAGCGATCTCATGTTATCTCTGAATCATTTATCGGAACAACTAAGCTCAACAAGACGGGCAACTCTTGTTCTATTTACGTGAAAAGAGGTTCTGCTATTTGATTTTATTGTGCACTGGAATCCTCAAACAAGGAGGCTTTCCTTAACAACAACAAAAAGAAAAAGGAGTTCGCTTCCTATCGGGGGTGAGGGTGGCTCCAAAAAGCCCCACCCTCACCCCTTTCTCACGCTCCTAGCCAAGAGCCTCCTCCTCCTCCTCCCCCCCCTATAGATATAATATTCACAGTTAAAATTTGCTGTGACTCCAAATTGTGTGAGTTTTTCTGTGGAGCCCTTCTTTCAACCCCACCGAGACCGAATAACCACGCCCTGAAAAATTCCATTAGTTCTCGTCGTCGAACCCGGGATCCTAGGGGGGGGGGAGTAGGGGGACAGTCGAGTGCTTACCCGCACGGCCAAACAATAGATCAAAGGATAGATTCACTTTAAAAGTCTTGACTTTTATAGACAGAGAGTTAGATAGATTCAGATAATGAGAGAGCTAGACAGATAAGATAATGAGAGAGCTAGACAGATTCAGATAATGAAAGATCAAGATATATTCAGAAGAGCTAGATTCAGATAATGAGAGATCAAGATAGATTCAGAAGAGCTAGATAGATTCAGATAATGAGAGAAGTAGATAGATTCAGATAATGAGAGAGCTAGACAGATTCAGATAATGAAAGATCAAGATATATTCAGAAGAGCTAGATTAAGATAGTGAGAGATCAAGATAGATTAAGAAGAGCTAGATAGATTCAGATAATGAGAGAAGTAGATAGATTCAGATTTTCCATTTATATTAAAACTTACAACATCTAAGTTATACGCGTTAGTGTTAATACCAACACTTCATAAGGTGCTAAGAGTAAAAAAAATTAAGTAACACACACACACACCCACACGCACACATACACTAACACACACACATACTCACACACACTCACAAACACACTCACATCTTGCGATATCCTTTTTTTTTAAAAAGCTATAGATAGAATTAGAACAATACTGTTATCTATCAAAATCAATATTCTCTTCATGCATAAAATGACGAAATATTTGTATCATTCAGCTTAAAAAAAAAACAATAAACCGCAAGATAATAATAATAATACAATCACCAACAGACACATCTCTCTCTTTTTTTATAATCATTATTATTATCTCCCACTTTTATACTGTTATTCATGTGTGGGTAGCTTCCCCTGCCTAGGGTATAAAGACATCACCCAGTGTCCTCTCACGCTAATGGAAACGTCAAAATTTTTTCATTCCCCCCTGCTATTGAAAATCCCCCCTTCCCCCCCATTCCTATCTTACCTTCTCTCTTTATGGTATTTATAAATCATAATAAAAAAAACAGATGATTTACAACACAGCTTAGTATATAGGATTTTTTTTTTTTTGGTATTTTTTTATTTTTGGTTTTGAAAGCTATAAATCTTACAAAGTTTAAAGTTGGTCCCCCCCCCCATCCAACCCCCGATAAAATGGGTCTTTTTATGGGGGAGGGAGGTGGGGTGGGGGGTGGGTATGGATTAGGAGAAGAGGCTAACATTATGACATAAATGGGACAGCTATGAGGAGGTCATTTTTTTTTACTGTAAAACATTACTGACCAGTTGGTAAAGTGATATAGCCCAAAATGATGGTTTCATAGTAACTATGTACAAGGTACACAACCAATGAGAAATGCTCATTACGTATGGTGCCGCTAACAAACCGCTTTAAATTTTTTTAAAAGTATAGACTGAACTATAGATCTCCTATGCAGAGTAGCTCTTACGGATAGGAATGACTGGGCGAGTACTTAGGGCCCACCCCTTCCCATTGTTAAAGGGCTACCCTCCCATTGTTAAAGGGCTACCCTCCCATTGTTAAAGGGCCACCCTCCCATTGTTAAAGGGCCACCCTCCCATTGTTAAAGGGCTACCCTCCCAATATAATTCTAAGGGCCCACACACATATATCCGCGAATCGGGTTGTCTGGGGAAAGGGCAGGGGTAAGACTCTGTAGATGCATGGCCGCTGCTGCGTAGGGGGTGGGTAGGGCAATCCAGAACTACATGTTATGGACACTTTGCCTGTCGACCCACCTCCCGGTCTATTTTCTAAGTCTGCAGATGTTGGGGAAACGGAAGGTCATAGATTGTCCAGATGGGGCCTCCGTAAGGGCTCCACTACCGTATGACGGTGTCTGTGTTGGGCCCTGTTCCTTCCTACCCCCCCCCCATATTACACTCCGACGGTTATCCTATCACGTTTCCCGAGTCCACATGTAAAAGGCCACATAGTCTGGTACTTCATAACAAGGACTAATAACTACCGTTGATAACAAAAGTCAGTATAGAATGATTTTAACACCAGCATTTAGAAAATAAAGCAATGGATTAACTGAAGACATATAACATGAATAAATAGAAATCATATTTTCAATGATTACATGAAATAATTTTAGGCAGATTAAATAGATAAAGTTATATCTAACTGAAATGAGTCAATAAAATATAGTTTGATTCAATTGATGTGAGTCGGATCACACAGGCTAATGTATTTATGTGTAAACAAATAGCAGAAAATTGCACAAAAAAAAGGGTGTATCACAGACTAATGGATGGATGTGTAAACTAAATAACGAAAATTGCACAAATACGTTGTGTACCTACCCGGTTGGTATCCTCATTTAATATTTTTTATTTCAAATGTGGCTTTTTAATATGAGGCAAAGCATTAATACTGCGAGCGGGAAACTCCACCAGCAAGAAAAGTCCGACGACGGCCACCAGCATGAGGGTCGTGCAGTTGGACTCTTTCAGCTTCCGGCTCTCGCTCTTCTTGTTCTGCCTCAGCAGCTGCATCCTCCTCCTCTGGGCGACCCTCATGGCGTAGATGAGCAGGGCGTTCATCACAACCAGGGACACGCAGGGGATGGTGTTGATGAAGATCACCCTGAACCAGTAGTATATACTGAAGTAGATGTTCACGTGGTCCACTAGCCACGGCCGGTACCTGGTCGAGCAGCCGGACCGGAACACCATCTCGCCGTTCACCAGCTCCACCGCGGGGACCTCCTTGATCTCTTCCTCGAAGAACCTGAGGGGTCTGGCTCAGGGTGGCGATGGTGTATATGGCCACACCGTCCCGTAGACGACGTTCCTCGTGGTGCACCACGACCTGGCCTTGAAGGAGTGGCAGACGTAGATGTACCTCTGGATGGCCAGGGCCATGGTCAGCCAGATGGACGCGGTGTGGAAGATGGTCGGGATGAAGTCCGAGAAGACCTGGATGGCGTAGCACCAGCCGTACGGGACGTTCTTGTGGAAACGCTCAGTGGCGTAAAAGTAGATGAAGACCGGAACAGGAAACAGTCCCGTGAACATGTCCGACAGCGCCATGGCGATGAGGATGGCGTTGGTGGGACTGCGCATGTGCGGCTTGAGTAGGACGATGCAGACCAGGGAGTTGTTGATGACCGTTAGAATCACAAGTATAGGGGATATGTATCCCATTAATCACAACTGAAAGTACCTGGACGACAGACAAATGTAAACAAAAAAAATATGTTTACCTTAAGAAACCTCAATCGGAATTATCATTAGACAGATAAGAGATCATCACACATAAAATATAAGGGTGGAAGAGCTTTGTTAAGTATTGAAGAGAGTGGTCTTTTATTTGTGTAATTTAACATTATAACACATTGTATTTATAGTCTTTAGTTTATACTATATATTTATATAGCATAGTATATATATATATATAGGATATAGTCTTTAGTTTATACAGAAAGGCCTGAAGAGTGTGTTAATAGCGTGACAGATAGGCCCAAACAGTGTGTTAATATCGCGCGACAGATAGGTCTAAAGAGTGTGTTAATAGCGTGACAGATAGGCCCAAACAGTGTGTTAATAGCGCGCGACAGATAGGTCTAAAGAGTGTGTTAATAGCGTGACAGATAGGCCTAAAAAGTGTGTTAAAAGCGCGTCAGATAGGTACGCACACACAGTGTGTTAAAAGCGCGTCAGATAGTCCCATACAGTGTGTTAAAAGTGCGACAGATAGGCCTAAGAGTGTGTTAAAAGCCGCGACAGATAGGCCAAAAAAGTGTGTTAAAAGCGCGACAGATAGGTCTAAAGAGTGTGTTAAAATCGCGTCAGATAGGCACACACACACAGTGTGTTAATAGCGTGTCAGATAGTCCCATACAGTGTGTTAATAGTGAGTGAAGAAGTATGTACTTTAAAGGACCTACGGTGCCGTGACGTTGTCGTCCAGGCGTAGCAGATCTCGCTTGACCGTGCAGTTTTGGGGATTCCTCCAACAGCGTGTCGTTGTAATTGTCGTAGGTGTTGGAGAAGTTCCAGTACGTGCTCTGCGCCCTCTGGTACAGCTCCTCGCTGAACGACGTTACGACTAAGCTGCACACGGTCATCAGGCAGCTGACCAGCGTAAAGTTGTGCGCTCTGGCTCTTGCCTGCTGTAGTTGAGGTAGCAGTAGGGCAAGCAGCGGTTATCTTCACACGCAGCATCGTCTAAAGGATCCATGTCTGCGAGCAGAAGAAGGAAAAAAAAACAAAAAAAGGAAATCCGTCTTAAATGGAAAGAAATTTGCACTGGGTCAAGAGATGTGTCAGTTCTATGACAGTTTTGCGCATAGTTGGGTGCCAATAGCCATAGTAAATCTAACACAGGCTAGATCTTAAAGTTGTGTCTACTCTTTACTCTTGGTGTAAACGTTTTTCATGTGCCCATTATTTTTTTACAACTTCCGCCGAGTATAATTTAAGGGGGGGGGGGCTAGGCAAGGTAAATTAGCGGACCCTAGGAAAAGTCACATTTAGTTAAGGTCCCCCCTTGAGAAAAACTGTTATAAAGCGAAATGAAGCAAACCTTTGCTATTTAATACAATTTGACCAATGTGGTCATTTTTAGCAACGGCGCCATGATACGCCTCCAGGGTACCCTTATATTTTGTGTATATTATTATTGTGTAACAGGGACAAAACATTCCGAAATGCCCCTCCGTCCCCCCTCTCCCCAACCCCTCTTAGCTGTTGGGGTCCCTAGACAGCAGTGAGCCTATCACAAAGATCCACTGCCTGAGATCAATTGGCCTTGAATGGCTAGGTCCTATTGAATAAAACAGGCAAAATGTAAATAAGATGTCATTCGAATTAATAATTGTTAACGAGTGTAAAGTTTAATTTGGTGTAGACATTACAAAGACGAAAATAAAATCCATGATCATTTATTGATTATGACCTGAACAATATATTTGATTAATATGACCGATAAAATATGGTCGTTTTTTTGTAGTAATTAGCCACTTAATGTGCAACGAAACTGAAGTATATACTGACTGTCAGTGGCGTAGTGAGTTGTGGGGGGCAAGATGGGGTCATCATACTCCGGGCGCTACTCACAAAGGGGCGCCAAACGGTATATTTTACATATAATATATAATTTTCGATTTTCTACGTTTTTTTCCCTCAACCAAGTCATTCATTCAGTCACCTGCTACACACAACCAAGTCATTCAGTCAGTCTATCTTTACTCACCTGCTACACACAAAGGCACGTGCTATCGAAGCTCTTCGAAAGTCTCAGATGCAAGAAAACGTTCACCAGTACGAAAACCAGGCACGACACGACGCACGTGGTCAGGGAGCTGAATCCGGATGAAGGCGCCCTAGGGGGCCTGTCTGCGGCGTGGCTGAAGTCGGCAGCTGAGATGGACAGTCCGGCAGATGAATTGGACAGGCGCTGAGAGGTCACCGCCAGCACCCCATGATACATGTCCGGAGGAGGGAGGGGGGACAAAAGAGAAAGCCGTTAACTGGGGAACAAAGGAAAGAATTCTGAAAGTTGAAATAGTTACATAGACACACATAAGCTCAAAGATATTGTCGTCACATATTGAAACATACACAAAGACGATGCTGCTCTAAGAGTCCGCACACGGCTATTCGTTGAGATTTTACGGCTCGCAGTCTTTGTTCATTGACTATGGTGAGTCTTTCATCGCCCCCTCCACCCCCACCCCCCCCCAAGTGTGTAACCGCCTCTGATACAGATTGAGAATGCAGACAGGTACTTTTAAAAAAAGGGGAGAAGGGGGGAGTTCTTCATAGCAAAGTGACGAGTGCGCACCAGAGAATGTCACAGACTGTTAGACGCATCGGTCATAGTGACATAAACAGACTAAAAAAAAAAAACAACTCACTGGTACACACTGAATCATTCACTTATTTAAACTGTCACCACACTGATTCACTCACTTATTGAAAATGTCATCACACTGAATCACTCACGTATTGAAACTGTCACTACATGCTAACACAGTCCACGTGGGAGATTTATGACACAATAGCCGACCCACACACGTGACACATCCATGACACGCACATTGACACAATCCATATGACAGGTATATATGACACAATCCATCTGACAGGTGTATATGAAACAGTCCATGTAACAGGTATATGACACTATCCATCTAACAGGTGTATTGTATATGACACAGTGCATGTGAAAGGTATATAACACAATCCACGTGACAGGTATATAACACAATCCATCTGACAGGTGTATATGACAGTCTATTTGACAGGTATATGACACAATCCATCTGACAGGTATATGACACAATCCATGTTTAAGATATATGACACAATCCACGTGACAGATATATAACACAATCCCTGACACACTCCACTGACAAAAACGTATTAACGCTTGTATTAGCATGCACATCTACACACAAGCAGGAAAAACACAAACCAGCTAAGGCCCACAATCACATACACAAACACACACATGATCAAACAAACACACACATACATATAGACACACATACAACAACACACACAAACACACAATCAAACACACACACGCAACACATATAAACACACACACAAACACACACACAAACACACAATCACAGACATTATTTTTTTAGATACTTTCAAACATCTATTTACATGTAGACACAAACACACACACACACACACAAACACATACACACAAACACACACACAAACACACACACAAAAACACGCACACAAAAACACACACACAAACACACACACACAAACACACACACAAACACACAAAAACATAAACACACAAAAACACAAACACACAAAAACACAAACACACAAACACACACACAAACACACACAAACACACATACACAAACAAACACACACACAGAGCCAAACAGAAAAACACACAGAAAAAACACACACAGACAAACAAACACACACAAACACAAACACACACACACACACAAACGCTACTGTATTGACGCAACATTTTTTTTTTCTTACAGCCATCGGCAACTGTTATGAATGAGGCAAAACTGTTGGATATAACTGTTGGATATAACTGATGGATAACTGTTCAATATAACTGTTGGATATAACTGAAGGATATAACTGATGGATATAACTGATGGATATAACTGATGGATATAACTGTTGGATATAACTGAAGAATATAACTGTTTGATATAACTGAAGGATATAACTGATGGATATAACTGATGGATATAACTGTTGGATATAACTGATGGATATAACTGATGGATATAACTGATGGATATAACTGTTGAATATACATTAAACTGTCACCACACTGAATCCAACCTACCGCTTTCAGTAGACAAGTTCCCAACATATTGGACCGTTTTAAAAAGTGAAATAATGCACTCCACACACACGCACACACATACACACACACACACTCATAAATATTGCAATGTTCTACTGTGTGTAGCCGAAAAAAACCAACGAGATTACATTCCATAGACAAGGGACCCGATTGAAAGCGATCGGTCAAGTCGGTCTGGACTGACCCTGGTCGAATATATCCTAGGTTTTTATTTGTTTTGTTTGGTTTTTTTTTAGTTAAACTGAGTAGATAGAATTTTATTTCATCAAAAAACTTTTCTAGTGAAAATAAAGCATTTGAATCAAAAACATCAACAGTTTATTGCACATTTTTCACATTAGTATGTGAATTATTATTTGGCAAAATACCTACATTTCCGTTAACTCTTAGAATATGAAAAAAAAATTGCAATTTTCGGTTTTAATTAATATTAATGGCATCAGATTCAGTTTATATAAATGGAAACTGATAAGAAAGCAAAAAATAAGAATGAGGTTGTTAAAAGGGAATGTACTCTTACGTAAAAGACGCAAGACTTTCTGTGGTTATCCAGCTTGCCTGTCTATGTAACTTGACTTGATAATATACCATGGCTAGGTTCCGACAGTCATCCAGAAGTGACGAATACGAGTGGCTGTTACTGCATAATATATATAGTGCAGAAGTTAGTGTGACATTTCTGGCTGTCGTACAGTGACGAATACGAGTGGCTGTTACTGGATAATATGCAGTGCAGATGTCAGTGTGACATTTCTGGCTGTCGTACAGTGACGAATACGAGTGACTGTTACTGGATAATATGCAGTGCAGATGTCAGTGTGACATTTCTGGCTGTCGTACAGTGACGAATTCAAGTGGCTGTGACTGGATAATATGCAGTGCAGATGTCAGTGTGACATTTCTGGCTGTCGTACAATGAAGAATACGAGTGACTGTTACTGGATAATATGCAGTGCAGATGTCAGTGTGGCATTTCTGGCTGTCGTACAGTGACGAATACGAGTGGCTGTTACTGAATAATATGCAGTGCAGATGTCAGTGTGACATTTCTGGCTGTCGTACAGTGACGAATACGAGTGGCTGTTACTGGATAATATGCAGTGCAGATGTCAGTGTGACATTTCTGGCTGTCGTACAGTGACGAATACGAGTGGCTGTTACTGAATAATATGCAGTGCAGATGTCAGTGTGACATTTCTGGCTGTCGTACAGTGACGAATACGAGTGGCTGTTACTGGATAATATGCAGTGCAGATGTCAGTGTGACATTTCTGGCTGTCGTACAGTGACGAATACGAGTGACTGTTACTGGATAATATGCAGTGCAGATGTCAGTGTGGCATTTCTGGCTGTCGTACAGTGACGAATACGAGTGGCTGTTACTGAATAATATGCAGTGCAGATGTCAGTGTGACATTTCTGGCTGTCGTACAGTGACGAATACGAGTGGCTGTTACTGGATAATATGCAGTGCAGATGTCAGTGTGACATTTCTGGCTGTCGTACAGTGACGAATACGAGTGGCTGTTACTGAATAATATGCAGTGCAGATGTCAGTGTGATATTTCTGGCTGTCGTACAGTGACGAATACGAGTGACTGTTACTGGATAATATGCAGTGCAGATGTCAGTGTGACATTTCTGGCTGTCGTACAGTGAAGAATACGAGTGACTGTTACTGGATAATATGCAGTGCAGATGTCAGTGTGACATTTCTGGCTGTCCTACAGTGACAAATACGAATAGCTGTTACTGGATAATATGCAGTGCAGATGTCAGTGTGACACTTCTGGCTGTCGTACAGTGACGAATACGAGTAGCTGTTACTGGATAATATGCAGTGCAGATGTCAGTGTGACATTTCTGGCTGTCGTACAGTGACGAATACGAGCGACTGTTACTGGATAATATGCAGTGCAGATGTCAGTGTGACATTTCTGGCTGTCGTACAGTGACGAATACGAGTGGCTGTTACTGGATAATATGCAGTGCATATGTCAGTGTGACATTTCTGGCTGTCGTACAGTGACGAATACGAGTGGCTGTTACTGAATAATATGCAGTGCAGATGACAGTGTGATATTTCTGGCTGTCGTACAGTAACGAATACGAGTGGCTGTTACTGAATAATATGCAGTGCAGATGTCAGTGTGATATTTCTGGCTGTCGTACAGTGAGGAATACGAGTGACTGTTACTGGATAATATGCAGTGCAGATGTCAGTGTGACATTTCTGGCTGTCGTACAGTGACGAATACGAGTGACTGTTACTGGATAATATGCAGTGCAGATGTCAGTGTGACATTTCTGGCTGTCGTACAGTGACGAATACGAGTGACTGTTACTGGATAATATGCAGTGCAGATGTCAGTGTGACATTTCTGGCTGTCTTACAGTGACGAATACGAGTGGCTGTTACTGGATAATATGCAGTGCAGATGTCAGTGTGACATTTCTGGCTGTCGTACAGTGACGAATACGAGTGGCTGTTACTGAATAATATGCAGTGAAGATGTCAGTGTGATATTTCTGGCTGTCGTACAGTGACGAATACGAGTGACTGTTACTGGATAATATGCAGTGCAGATGTCAGTGTGACATTTCTGGCTGTCGTACAGTGACGAATACGAGTGGCTGTTACTGAATAATATGCAGTGCAGATGTCAGTGTGATATTTCTGGCTGTCGTACAGTGACGAATACGAGTGACTGTTACTGGATAATATGCAGTGCAGATGTCAGTGTGACATTTCTGGCTGTCGTACAGTGACGAATACGAGTAGCTGTTACTGGATAATATGCAGTGCAGATGTCAGTGTGACATTTCTGGCTGTCGTACAGTGACGAAAACGAGTGGCTGTTACTGAATAATATGCAGTGCAGATGTCAGTGTGATATTTCTGGCTGTCGTACAGTGACGAATACGAGTGACTGTTACTGGATAATATGCAGTGCAGATGTCAGTGTGGCATTTCTGGCTGTCGTACAGTGACGAATACGAGTGGCTGTTACTGAATAATATGCAGTGCAGATGTCAGTGTGATATTTCTGGCTGTCGTACAGTGACGAATACGAGTGACTGTTACTGGATAATATGCATGTGAAGATGTCAGTGTGACATTTCTGGCTGTCGTACAGTGACGAATACGAGTGGCTGTTACTGAATAATATGCAGTGCAGATGTCAGTGTGATATTTCTGGCTGTCGTACAGTGACGAATACGAGTGACTGTTACTGGATAATATGCAGTGCAGATGTCAGTGTGGCATTTCTGGCTGTCGTACAGTGACGAATACGAGTGACTGTAACTGGATAATATGCAGTGCAGATGTCAGTGTGACATTTCTGGCTGTCGTACAGTGACGAACACGAGTAGCTGTTACTGGATAATATGCAGTGCAGATGTCAGTGTGACATTTCTGGCTGTCTTACAGTGACGAATACGAGTGGCTGTTACTGAATAATATGCAGTGCAGATGTCAGTGTGATATTTCTGGCTGTCGTACAGTGACGAATACGAGTGACTGTTACTGGATAATATGCAGTGCAGATGTCAGTGTGACATTTCTGGCTGTCGTACAGTGACGAATACGAGTAGCTGTTACTGGATAATATGCAGTGCAGATGTCAGTGTGACATTTCTGGCTGTCGTACAGTGACGAATACGAGTAGCTGTTACTGGATAATATGCAGTGCAGATGTCAGTGTGACATTTCTGGCTGTCTTACAGTGACGAATACGAGTGGCTGTTACTGAATAATATGCAGTGCAGATGTCAGTGTGATATTTCTGGCTGTCGTACAGTGACGAATACGAGTGACTGTTACTGGATAATATGCAGTGCATATGTCAGTGTGACCTTTCTGGCTGTCTTACAGTGACGAATACGAGTGACTGTTACTGGATAATATGCAGTGCAGATGTCAGTGTGACATTTCTGGCTGTGTAGCGGTCGTTGGAAAGTGAGACAGGGTTCAGAGATTAGATCTAGTCAGTATCGCAAGATCCAACGGTCACGCTCGATTTAACTTTGGGGGACTTAATATTTAATGGAAAGACATAAAAGTCCGAGGAGACCAAGTTATATGAAATGACGCAGTGATACTAAAAAAAAAAAATTAAAATCGAAAGGCCATAAACTTTGTCAAAATGTGAGAGATGAAATCAAAATACATGTTTGGGACGATTTAATTGAAAAGTATTAAAACATTTTAATTGTTTACATTTTATCAAGGGTTTAAATTATTGGTCTGAAGCTTTTAGTTGAGTTCAAACAAACGTTTATTCTAAGTGCGTGTTGACCAATGAGAAATTGTCAAGTTGCACAGTCGTACATGCATCATATGTTAGTGGTAAGAAATATACAAATTAAATTGGTTTCTGTATATTTGACTTTTCTATCTCCCTATCTCTATTTTCTCTCTCTCTCACTCTATCTCCTCTTTCCTCTCTCTCCACCTCTTTCCTCTCTCTCTTTTCCCCTCTCTCTCCTCTCCTCTTCTCCCTCTCACCTTACATCTCTCTCTCCCTCTCTTCCTCACCCTTTCCTCTCATCTCTCTCCCACTTCTCTTCTTTCCTCTCTCTTCCCCTCTCTCTCCCTCTCCTCCTCCTCCTTCCTCTCTCTCTTCCCCTCCCTCCACCCTCTCACTGTTTCTCCTTTTTACTATCTCTCTCTCCCCCCTCTCTCTCTCCCTCTGATACACAGGACTGTAGTTATGTAACATAACCCTTCTTCTTTGACACATGTATATTTCAATGTATGTTTACATATTTAGTTTAGTGTAAAAAAGAACACATATGTATTTAATGACGAATGCATTCATCAATCAATCCGTCATGGTTAAAGTTCCCTTCATATCCAAAAAGCGTCCCACACTAATAAAATGATCTTGGAGTGTAATAAATTATGCCATACAATAAACCAAGGTCCAGTTATTGGTAACAAACAGGATTCTTTGGGATTATTGCCCTTGCATAGCAAATTAAATGGTGAACGGACGACATATTCAAAATGAGTTGGCACGTTCTGTTCTACTTAAAAAAATTCTGTGTCCCCTCCCCCCCCCCAATCCCCTCACAACACCTTACCTTCACAATCTCCACCTTCCCATAAGTATCTGTCAAAGTATTGGTCATATGGATATGAATGTTGGAATATAGAACTTCATTAGATAAAAAAAAAAAGGGATTTGTATCCATGATATGGGACAATTGAGGATAAAAACAAATGAAAAAAAAATTTTGGGGGTGGAAGCGGAGGGGAGAGGGTGGTAGGAAGGATGCTGGGGGGGGGGGGTGGAAGGGAGGCAGTGGTGGGGGGGGGGATGGAGTCACGTGACTGCAAAACAACAACTAATATCCTGGGGCAGCTGGTCACGGCTCACGCTTGATTGGTTCCGCCTTGACTCCACGACTGAACAGTTTCTGATTGTATGTAATCGTAGGGAGGGGAGGAGGAGGTGGATGGGATGGGGGGGGGGTGTTCAGAAGAGTTGTCAGCGGTGCAAGGTATCGACCAATAAACTTTTGATTTGATTTGTTTTCGTTGATTTATTTTTTTTTCTCGGTCGACGGTCAATTTGTATCAGTTCTCAGTTTGGCTGTGATCTATCTATCTATCTATCTATCTATCTATCTATCTATCTATCTATCTATCTATCTATCTATCTATCTATCTATCTATCTATCTATCTATCTATCTATCTATCTATCTATCTATCTATCTATCTATCTATCTATCTGTCTGTCTGTCTGTCTGTCTATATAACTATCATCTCTCTCTCTCTCTCTCATCCTCTTTCCACTCTCTCGCTTCCCCTATGAAACTGAATTTAGCGGGATTCAAGTCAAAAGAGTTATCTCTCTCCTTGCAGAACACATTATTTGATCGGACTTCAACTTAACGGCTAACGTATATACTTTTTTTTTTCATTCCCACCGGCTTTAGAAATGGTAGACTGTTGCCCGCGTGCCAATGAACGACCAGTCAGGTTGTTTGACACGACCCGATATCTGCTACACTCTACTAGTTCAGGTCAATGACTTTTTGTTTTGATGTATACTATTTCAATCTTAAACATGTCATGAGTTTTATCTGCAGCTATACTATATTACCTAAGAAATATGCAATATGACTGAAAGCTGCCCGCAGCGACATCAAACGTGTCCACCTGTGGCCCATGGTATCCCTAAAATGTTGACTTGTTCACCACTTGATTAGTGGCCGCGATTGGGAAAACCCGTTTTTTTGTTGTTGTGGTGCTATAAGTTATAAATAGATCCTAACTTTTAAAAAGAGGCTTCAGTGACCGTTAAGGCACCGGGGTGGAAATATTTTCTTAATTAATTGGGTCCATGGGACTCGACTCGCTGACCTTCACCGCGTCGATCGGGTTAAAGCGGTCAGAGCGAACAATGGTCAGCGTATCACGTTAACAGCGAGTGTGCAATGAGATCTACCAATCTGGCATCGGCCATTTCGTCGGTGTGGGACACAATACACTCTCTATATGCCAGGTTTGCTCAACAATTTCGACCGGATATATTTTCCCGGCAATAATGATGTTTTCAATTTTCGCGCTCATTGATGCGAAATGGCAATTTGTCGCTTTATCAATTTACCGAAATGGTTAGGCTTTTACCCCTACTTTACCGCCACCTCATTCTCTTCCCCCCCCCCTCTCTCTCTCTCTTTCTCTCTCTCTCTGTCTGTCGCTTTCTCTTTTATAGCGGCCATTGAAAACCTGATGCTCGTAAACTAAGAACCGTAAACAAATCATTGTCATCCAGCTGGTGAAGTTGGCAGGTGCATTATGGCTGCATCATTGGAACCTTCATTAAGGGGCAATAATAATTAGAGCCCGTTGTCAAGGCGATGAAGTTATTATTCCCGGTTTTTTAATGCTTTTTTTTTTTTGCTCTAGTCACTTGAATCCAATTTCTTTGCATCATAAACTAAAACAATCAAAACTATATCCAGCTTTGTATGTTATTCCATACATAGTGTTGTAGCAGTATTGCGGTCATCACAAAACATAGTGCTGTAGCACTATAGTGCTTATCACAAGTATAGTGCTGTAGCACTATAGCGCTTATCAAAAATGTTTTATAATAAATTTTACAGCTGTTATTGTTCACATTTGCCTGTTTAATTTTTAATGACCGTTTAATCATAAATGACCGATTAATTATACATGACCGATCAATCATAAATGACCGATTAATTATAAATGACCGATTAATTATAAATGACCGATTAATATGATTCTACGCTTTAGCTAAATTTTCATTTAACTCTCAAGAGTTCACTTCAACACTGTATCATAAATAACCCAAGAGGGGTTAAATATCTGATTTCAAATATTTGTAGTCTCTACAAATGACATGTTATTATGTATCTCTTAATGCTACTATAGATGAATCATTTTATTAGTCAACATACTATCTAAATTCATCAATGTTTTCAGAGACCACACTCACTCCTCGAACGTTTTTTTTATTAATCTATATTTCCCACAATTCTTATCACACTTCCCCCGTACTATCTCACACAAAGGGTCATTTCAGAAAACCAATTTGACCTCGGCATTCATGTACCAGCGATCTCATAAACTGTTCATAAACAGTTTCTGACCAAGTTCCATTAAACAGTTCTAGAGCTCTGGGAGGGTGTCGGGGGAAGGGGGGCATGGCGCTGAGGGTGGGGTGGGTGGGTAACACGCCCAGCCCTATTTCGGTCATTTTAAGACGGGGAAAAGGGTATCCTCACATAAATTTGAACCAAACGGACTTGAAAATTGACTTTCTGGAATTATGTGTGAAATCTTTTTATTTACTTTTTTTGGAGACCTCAACTCATTCAATGTTGGGTAACTTTTCTGGAGTTTGTCTGATAGAACCACCGGCGATAAGAATGGTTGGGGTGAGGGGGGTGGGGCTGGATAGAGGACGCAGGGAGTTATTTCGTCCCTAGACATCAAGTTTTGAAAACGCGACATGACGCAATGAGTTTCTTGGTAATGTGATTTTTGTGAAATGTCAAAGTTGATTTTAAATAAGTTGAAAAGAAAAACAAACAAAACACTACAACTGATGAAGAGATTGCAATGTTACTTACATAAAAAACACGAATTACTTAGCCAAATGGTAAAAATAAAATGATGTTTGTATTTGAGAGATATGTCAAAGCAAGCTTTTGAAAATTTATTTCGGATTTATGTGTATACAAAAAATTACCTTTCTCTCTTGCGGTTACGTAGCAATACTCACTAGAACTTTGTACATTTTCAGACTTAGCGTCTTAATCAGCAAAGTGATAAATACCATTGCAGTCTTGAGTTCATATTCTTTTTACTAATAAGCCATTAATTAGTGTAAAAAAGATTAAAATTTAATGTTTTATATCTCTGAAATGATCTTTGGTAAAAAGATCATGGATTTGATTACATAATCTAGAGAGATTGAAATATATTCCAGATATTGTATATTAAATTTATGACGAAATTTCAAGCGGTGAATATGGAAATAATGGCTGTTGATTTATTTAACGCTCTGATATAAAGGACTGCGCGAAATGGTTTGAAATTCCTAAAAAAGTTATATGATGTAAGTCTACATGTGTATGAGTTTGTACAGACATTTGAGTTGTCTGTGTGTAAGACAACGTGACATTTGAGTTGTCTGTGGGTAGGATAATGTGACATTTGAGTTGTCTGTGGGTATGATAACGTGACATTTGAGTTGTCTGTGGGTAGGATAATGTGACATTTGAGTTGTCTGTGAGTAAGATAACGTGACATTTGAGTTGTCTGTGGGTATGATAACGTGACATTTGAGTTCTGTGGGTATGATAACGTGACATTTGAGTTGTCTGTGGGTAAGATAACGTGACATTTGAGTTGTCGTGGGTATGATAACGTGACATTTGAGTTGTCTGTGGGTAAGATAACGTAACATTTGAGTTGTCTGTGGGTATGATAACGTGACGTTTGCGTTGTCTGTGGGTAAGGTAACGTGATATTCGTACCTACTCTGACCCATTTTATGTCCCATAGATGAGAAGTCAGGCAGATAGAGCGCTTGCCTACGCTAGTATATAATTCAAATACATTCGTATTTTGACATTAATATTTTTGACTGTAGGTTTGCGGATACCCCCCCCCCTTTTCCCCCTTCCCCACCAAGCACAGAACCTTCTCTCCCTATATTAAGATGATACGGGCCTGAAAATGAATCTTTATGCCTATGATGGTCATAGAATAACTGTTACGGACATATAAACTACATTACACATAGACGATTGTTATAACCGCGTTATAACCCTCTTATGTCTCATTATAGTTATACAATAACTATTACAGACAAATAAACTACATTATATATATAGTACCTTCTAGAATTACTGTGTTAATCATTAAAAGACAGGCAGCGTAAAACATAACCCACAGTCGCCATTTATTTCCATTTTCAAAAAAAAAAAAAAAAAATATCACGTAAGCTGCCCGCGGGCTATGTGATTAACACCCGATTTGACCGATCAATGCGAACGGTATAGGTATAGACGTTTCATTTGTACGATGTCTATAAATAACTTCGCCTCTACGTAAGACATTGATCCCAAGTGGCAAGCTATAATAATTAAAAAAAAATAATACATCTGTGATAAAAATCTAAAGTATTGAGTTACAAAAAGCAATTAAGAAAAAAAAAGGATTCATCGTCGTTTAGCGGCGATAGAAATGTGGACGGCATAAATTTATAGATGAATTTATAGGTGCTTCATAAATGAATTTATATATGAATTTATAGGTGCTTTATAAATGAATTTATAGATGAATTTATAGACACATTTATAGTTGAATCTATACGTGCTTCATAGATGAATTTATAGACAAATTTATAGGTGCATTTATAGATGAATTTATAGATACATTTATAGAATGTATAGGTGCTTTCTAGATGAATTTATAAATTAATTTATATGTGAATGTATAGGTACATCTAATGACATAATAAAAACTCTAATAGAGGTAAACAAAATGACAAAAGGCTTGTTGAATAATTTGTAACGGTTATTCTATTTTATTTATGAAACAAGAAACCAACTCTGTTTATCATACAAAGTGTCAGGATGTGTGATAGATGTTTCGTATTTCGGATATTGTTGTGTTAACGATGAGCACTGGACATTTTTACCTGAATAATAGAAATGTATGGATTGCATTCAAGAACTCATGCTGCGAGGTTTTTTTTTTGTATTAATGTTTATATATTTAACAAAAGGAGTTTGCTGGTATGCTTTAAAAAAAACAAAAACAAATAACATAATCTTTCCAGGTAATGGTGAAAGCTTCTTTTAAACATCACCGTGGTGCCTAAATCGGTATTACACAATTAGTTATGGTGGGGTGTGTGTGTGTGAGAAAGATTTACGTCCCATCCTTTCAAGGACTTTGCAAAAAAAAAAAAATGCTACGTTTGTATGTGGGATCGAATATTTTGTTGGTGGAGGGCCACAGACCGGAAGTCTTTGAACATGTTGCAGGTCCATGAATATCCCACTCTTCCAACTACTAAGAATCAATGGCGCAGTGAGGGGGTGGCAAAGGGGGCATCAAGCCCCGGGCACAAAGAGGCGCCAAATGGTAGCCTATATCTTACATATAATATTATATAGTTTTAGAATGGGGGGGGGGCGCTTAAAATGTATTGTGCCCCGGGCGCGAGTTCAGCTCTCTACGCCACTGCTAACAATATCGCCGATAATGTAAAGCTACTGGGCTTCAATTTCTCAGGGCCCCTGACAAGGCCGACCTGGCAAGATAGTAATCATAATGGAAGTTTCAGATTCGGCCGGTATTTTCTAAAATATCTTACTTATCTTTTGTTAAAGTTTTAAATTTCGACAAAAATTTACGGAAGGAAATTTTGAGTGGTCAACTTAGGTTGGATTCTACACTTCATCTGTCCCCGATGGCCTATCAGGCTAAGGGAACTTAACTTACAACTTTGCGGATCTGTGTTAATGAAACTGAATGATATTAATTTATTCGAGCATAATATATAAACAATAGCGATTTGGGTTCTGCGTTAAATCGAAAGTCAAGATATAATGCAACAGTATGCCCGAAACCAAAAAATAACCTAGCCTACCGATCAAGCTTAAGGGGATACAACTCAATGCAAAGGTTTTGCAGGGTACAACTAGTACTTAATAATACAATAATTGGGGAGGTCTAACATTACAGTCATTTGACACAAATTACCGTGTTAAATTAAAATCCATCACTGAAATAATCACAATTTTCACTGTAGGGGAAAACAACAGAACGTATTCCATGAGTAATGATGAAAGTTTCAACAAAGACACCCAGTTTTATTATATTTCGTTCTACGCCGCACACACATTTATGTTTTTTTAATGGTTTTTGTTTTATAGTATTTAGTGAATCTAGTTGTTTGTGTCACAAGCATTAGACGCACACTAAACCAGTAACTGATTTCGTAATAGGGGGAGGGGGGACAATATCGATTATTTATCTGATTGTGTGTCACTGTATGTGTGAGTGTGTGTGTGTGTGAGTGTGAGTGATGAATAGGATCTTGTCTGTCTCTTTGTGTGTGTGTGTTAGTGCAAGACGTAAGACTGAGAAACCCGGTGTAGGAGGTATTTTTAGAGGTCATGTTTCTCTATTCCATCCCACCACTGTCTCCCCCTCTCTCTCTCTCTCTCTATTTCTCTCCTCCACTACTTCCTTATACCTCTATTCCTCTTCCCCCTTCCCCATCCCCGCTCACGTGACCAAGTTGTGATAGCTAGTCAATAAGATCGTGCTAATATTTTTTTTTTAGTTTTATTTTGTTTTGTTACGTTACACTCTCACTGCTGTAAACTTTTGTACAGACACGGGAAGAGATGTTATGATACACGCTGTACAAGGAGCCGGGGTGTGGGGTGGGGGGGGGGGGCGAGTAGGTGAGGAACAGCGGTAAGACATTCATGTTACCCGTGTGGCCTGCGGCAACAGTCTTACAAACAACTACATAAGCAGTGAAAAACAAAACAAACAAAAACAAACAAGTGGGCATTTCAAGCATTTTTCCCATCCCGTCCCGTCGCCGCCCCACCCAACTTCAACCCTGGCTCAGGACCATCAAATGTTATTAATCTAAATGAAACGAAAGAAATTGTAATATAACATAACACTACAAAGGAAGTAAACATATGCCCAAAATGTAAAAACTTTCTTTTTGTGTCTCTGTCGATAAATGAAAGTGAATAACACTGCCATTAATAACACTGTCATTAATAATACTGTCATTAATAATACTGTCATTAATAATACTGTCATTAATAATACTTCATTAATAATACTTCATTAATAATAATTCATTAATAATACTGTCATTAATAATACTGTCATTAAAAATACTGTCATTAATAATACTGTTATTAATAATACTGTCATCAATAATACTTCATTAATAATACTGTCATTAAAAACACTGTCATTAATAATACTGTCATTAAAAATACCGTCATTAATAATAATGTCATTAATAATACCGTCATTAATAATACCGTCATTAATAATACTTCATTAATAATACTACAATGAACGAAAGGGTCATAGCACAGTCAGCACATTAAATATTGATGCTTAAAAACAGATCACGGTACATTAGTGAAACAGATCACGGTACATTAGTGAAACTGATCACGGTAAATTAGTGAAACTGATCACGGTACTCTAGTGAAACAGATCACGGTGCATTAGTGAAACTGATCACGGTACATTAGTGAAACATATCACGGTACATTAGTGAAACAGATCATGGTACATTAGTGAAACTGATCACGGTACATTAGTGAAACAGATCACGGTGCATTATGAAACAGATCACGGTACATTAGTGAAACTGATCACGGTACATTAGTGAAACAGATCACGGTACATTAGTGAAACAGATCACGGTACATTACTGAAACTGATCACGGTACATTAGTGAAACAGATCACGGTACATTAGTGGAAACAGATCACGGTACATTAGTGAAACAGATCACGGTACATTAGTGAAACAGATCACAGTACATTAGTGAAACTGATCACGGTACATTAGTGAAACTGAAAGTGAGGTTAAGAGATTCGGTAGCCTGAGAGAAGATACTATGAATAAAACATTTGAGATACGGTACGTTCAGGGTTGCACGGAGATGTGGGGGGCGGGGGGGGACTATAACCGATAACAAAAACTTGAACTCGAAGACAATATGATGATGATCCTGTATTTATGTCCAACGATGTGTGACCAGGGTCAGTGTAGTGAAATATCTGGCTAGATTCTACATAATGCAGGAGGGGGAAACTATTGTTTGGATGCGATGTTTATCGCTGAAAACTAGACCGTGCGTACCAGAGACAATGACATGACACCATCAGGTTTGTTAGGGCACCATATAACACCCTCCCTCCCGGCAGACGCCATGTTTTATAACATGATATATAAATATGTATATTTATCTATCAATATATATATATATATATATATATATATATATATATATATATATATACATTTATAAGTTATATATAGCTTGAATGACTACTTTGTGTAAATTCAATCCTACTTAAGGATGTATTGTAGAGCATCCAGTGACCTACTTAAATTGACGTCACGCTTGCTGCTGCATCGACAAAGTAGGTCGGAATAGCGTGAAAGTTTGGGAGGGGGGTGCAAGGGATAGAAACAAAGGGGGGGGGGTGTGGAAAGGCTCCTCTCATAACTGCTGGGCTAAGATCGATATATTTCTTCAGATTTTCTTTTCGTTCTTTGCAACATTTGTACCACAGTTGTTAGTTATTTTTTTGACACAGTTTACTTGGACATTTACTGGAACAGTTTACTTGGACATTTACTGGAACAGTTTACTTGGACATTTACTGGAACAGTTTACTTTGACATTTACTGGAACAGTTTACTTGTACATTTACTGGAACAGTTTACTTGGACATTTACTGGAACAGATTACTTGGCCATTTACTGGAACAGTTTACTTGGACATTTACTGGCACAGTTTACTTGGACATTCACTGGAACATTTTACTTGAACATTCACTCGAACAGTTTACTTGGACGTTCGCTGGAACAGATTACTTGGACATTCACTGGAACATTTTACTTGAACATTCACTCGAACAGTTTACTTGGACGTTCACTGGAACAGATTACTTGGACATTCACTGGAACAGTTTACTCGGTCATTTAATGGAACATTTTACTCGGTCATTTACTGGAACAGTTTACTCGGTCATTTACTGGCACAGTTTACTTGGACATTTACTGGAACAGTTTACTTGGACATTTACTGGAACAGTTTACTTGGACATTCACTGGAACAGTTTACTCGGTCATTTACTGGCACAGTTTACTTGGACATTTACTGGAACAGTTTACTTGGACATTTACTGGAACAGTTTACTTGGACATTCACTGGAACAGTTTACTCGGTCATTTACTGGAACAGTTTACTTGGTCATTTACTGGAACAGATTACTTGGACATTTACTGGAACAGTTTACTCGGTCATTTACTGGAACAGTTTACTTGGACATTTACTGGAACAGTTTACTTGGGCATTTACTGGAACAGTTTACTCAGTCATTTACTGGAACAGTTTATTCGGTCATTTACTGGAACAGTTTACTCAGACAGAAGAAAGAAATAATCCGGGCAATGGTGCATTAGTCTAATGTACAGCCACGACGAATGTCATCTGTTACGTTTTTTTCCCTTCACCTTTTGTCTGGTCTATAACATTTTTCTCTCACGTAATCCCAACGTCATATTGTCCGCCAACGTCATATTGTCCGCCAACGTCATATTGTCCGCCAACGTCATATTGTTCGCTCAACGTCATATTGTCCGCTCAACGTCATATTGTCCGCTCAACGTCATATTGTCCGCTCAACGTCATATTGTCCGCCAACGTCATATTGTCCGCTCAACTTAAAACTAAAAATGTTTCCCCCTATGTATTTTTTTAACATCATTTTCATCACACCCCACTTACTCCCCCAGTCATTTCCACCCACCCCCTCTACTCCCTTGCCCCCCCCCCCATCATCACTAACAGCCTCCCCCGTGCTCCACCCTAACCCCCCCCCCCACCTTCTGGGCATAAAATGACATTTCTCTTCTGTTTCCATCTGTCACAATGTATAATGCCACATACGATGGAAGTTTTTTTTTTTTTGGGTCTGAGATTTCACCGAGACCGTGATGGGCGTGGCGGTGTCGCTGAAAACAGGAATTACAAAGCTGTGGGAATTCTTTAATCTCCAGGATTCCTGAGTGACACTGCGTGAGTAAAGTGTGCGTGTGCGTGTGTGTGTGTGTGTGTGAGAGAGAGAGAGAGAGAGAGAGAGAGAGACGATGTGCGCATGTGTGTCTTTTTTATTTTCTTGTCAAATCCTTGGATATGTCTCCTCTCACAAAAAATTAGAATAAAAAAAAATTAGAACAAAAAATAGATGTAATACAAACAATAAACATTATTTTACAGACTTTTTGAAATTTTGTTTTGGGATGGGGGGGGGGGAGAATTTTTTATATATTTTTTTTTCAACTAAAACAAAAATATTTATTGAGCTAGGGGCGTGGCTTGGCAGAAAGACGTAAACTAACAACGAAAGAGAAATGAGTCTATCAATGACTAATCTTGTCTGGATTTGTGTCTCTGTCTTTGACGGAGACAAATACGACATAATGTGATTAAAAAAAAATACAGAACATTGGCCACAATTATTTAAAAAAAAAAAATCAGTGTTAGATGTGAGAACTAAATACATCAACGTTGGCCAAATGGGGGGGGGTGTTCTCTCATAGACACTCCCCCGCCCCTCCCCATGGGTGGTACCATTGAGCCCCCAGATGACTTTCATAAATTTACCACCTGCCCCTCCTCCGTGCTCTCCATCTTTGCATAACCCTCCCCACCCCCTTTACCATGTGTGGCCGCCTCTGTTATTGAGTGTGAAAAAAAAAAAATTTGGGTTAAGTGATAGAAGGAATGGGAGTGGGCGGGGGGGGGTGTATGAGGGTTAGGAGTAGAGTGACTTTACGAAAACTGTTCTCTGTTTGTTCCACACGAATATTATTGATGGCGCGTCTCCTCAACCGAATTGTTCCCAATACGTCACAAAAAAACCTCGGATCCCATACAGATCCCATAATGACATAATGAGTCGGTTCTCTTGTTGTTATTGTTTTTTAAAACCCTTAACCAAACCTAAGATCATTTGGACACTCCGGGAGATGGTGGCGGTGATAAGGTGGGTGGGGGGGGGGAGGGGATGTATCTCTGACACCAATATATGTAAACATTAAAAGGCTTATTTAATCATCATCCCCACCCACCTCCAGCAAGTTCCAATTGTACACACTGACTATATCCGAGGCTGTGCAATATACTTGGGCGGGGGGGGGGGAGGAGGGAAGGGCAGTGGAGGTTGGGGGGGTAGTGCGGAGGTCATAAGTCATTGGACTCATACGGTCTGACTTGACTAACGCCTTCTCCAGCGTCCACTCTCTCACCTACACACACACACACAGTCCAGGTGGACTTTCTGTGCCCCCTCTCCCCCCCGCCCGTCCATTCAGTTAATCTCTTCACCTATTCATGACACTTACTCACAAATAAACATTACGTGACACTCACCTTGTAGCGCCTTTTTACTTCTTGCACTGGCCTATATCCCGGCTATAGTCTCTATGTGGCAGGAAAGTTCACAGCAAAAATATCCCAAAATTAATTATGTTTGAATTAATTGATTGCGGTGTAATGAACAGGCAAACAATTATCCTGATTTCTGAATGAAATTTCACTCGAATTATTGTTTTTTCTTTTCCTTATGAAAAGCAGGTGGTAGAAATCCGATGTCAAGATGATATCTGAGTTCGAGGTATTAAGTTTATCACTGAAGCTCTCTACCTGGTACTGACCTGCGACTTCTTCCTCAGACAAGATGGACACACCCTAAGTCTAGCATAGGCGAAGACAGCCATTAGTCTCCGATTCGAAGACGTGTCATGAACATTCGTAAGTGAATATGGAACGTTCAGTTTTTTTCCCAGAAATTCAGCAATTTTGAAACTTTTCAAAAAGTTATGATTATTTTGATAACTAAGCTTTGAAAAGCTTGGTTCGTCGTGGCAAAAAGTGTTTAGGCAGTACAAGGATATAGCAGGTCTTTTGTACGTATATGTATATATATATATTAGATGAAAATACTCCAAGTCAGTAGAATTTGATCAGTCATTTACTAACACCGTAGAGAGTTACCTGTAAGAAAAAGAAAAACAGATTGTTTTATCATGAAAGAATGTAATAACAAACAAACAACCCGGTGTTTTCAAATTGTGTGTCGCAAATTGTGTGTCGCAAATTGTGTGTCGCAAATTGATTTGAAGTGGATTGCCAAAATTTTAATGAATATTTAGTTGAGAATGAGTGACGCTAATTTTTAGCTTTTATTTTCATTCATTCTTGTTTCTTTCCTTAAAGTGGGTCGCAGACGACGGCCAGATTTCTTCTTTGTGGGTCGAAACTTGTTAAATTTTGAGAACCGCTGGTCTAGATTTGTTTACCTGTTTGGGAAACAGTAGGAATGAACTCAGGACAACAGTAAACAAAACCTCGCGATGAGTCCCAGGCCTGGACTACTACTGTAACCGCTAGTAAGAATTGGTGACCACCAATCGCTACACTAAAAAAATAGAAATCGTCAAGCTGCTTCAAAAAAAAAATGTCAGAACATTTACAGATTACAAACGAATTTCGGTGAAAGAAGAGTATCAAGTTCAAGGAATAAGTCAAAATATTCTTAGATTGTATCAAGTTCAAGGAATAACTATGAATAAGTGAAAATATTCTTAGATTGTACTGAAGAAGGGTATAGTTACTAGACAGGCCTATTTTATTTCTTATTGAACTGGTTGCTATCAATCTACTAAAGTTTTGTGTTTCATGTCACCAAAGAGTTTCATTCATCAAAACATCAAATCAAAATTTTTTTGTGAAAATTTGGAATTTTGTTTTTGTTTGTTAAGCTATCCCCCCCCCCCCTTTTTTTTAAAAAAAAAAAAGATGGCTAATTTAAGGGAGGCCAGTAGAAGACATCTTTAATTTAAACACTCCATCTTAGAAATGAAATAGTTCCGGCTAATCACAGGGTTAGGACGAAGAAGATATCATTCCGATGTAGATAAAGGATAAGGATAAAATTTTTAGGTCAAACCCATAGATTAAGTATTATATAATGTGTGGTAAAACCCAAAAATCGATGAAATAATATTAGTAATGTAGGTCACACATATCAATCAATCAAAAAATCTATTAAATAGACTATTCTATCAATATATCAATTGAATAATCTATTAAATAGATTAATATATCAATATATCAATCAAATAATCTATTAAATAGATTAATCTATCAATATATCAATAAAAAATCTATCAACTCAACTGATCTATTAATCTATCAGAACATGTTTCAATCAATGGCTCCATCAATCATTTAGTCAGTTAATTAATTTAATTTACCATATCTACCACTATCGGCTATGGTGGGGATGAAAGAAGGGCACACTGCAAAAACAGTCCCATTAGTGGTTTTTAGGATCTAAGAGATTTCATCTCATCCTTACAGGGACTTCACACACTCACACACACACACACACACACACCAGAAAATGTATAAATTAATTTATCGGTCAATCGATCCTCAATCAATCAGCTTGTTTGTTTCAATTTTGAATCAATCTATCAATTCATGAAAATACTTATCATTCTTCATCTCACGTATTCAGCCTATTATGCGTTTATGTCTATCAACACTGTATGTATCTCAAGTCTATCTAATAGTAAAGTTATCTCTTCAATCAGTCAGCCCTTGCTAACTACACGGTCATGTTGTTTATTACTAAGTCACCCAAGTTCTAAATCAGTTATCAGCCTCGTGTCTAGCCCCCCCCCCCACCCGAAGGAAATATTTTAGGCCCCTGATGTAACCAAAAATGATAAATGTGCAAACCCCCCCCCTCCCCCCTACCCATAGACCATAATTTATAAAAAAAAAAAAAAATCTTAAAAGAAAAAAAAATAATATTGTGAATCGCCGGTTTTTATGCGCCCCTCCCCCACCCCCCAAGGGTTTCTTGGGGCCCCTGGAGTATTGTTCCTATTTAGACCCTGTGACTTTTAATTGGCATTGATTTCTTGCCATGTTCTAGACAGAGACAGAGATGCCCCTGTTCCAGACACCGTTAAACACATAAAAAAAATGGATGAATAAATAGCGAGCCAATCAAATTCCATCTATATGACGTCATATTCAGCATCCGGAAATTTCATTTAAAAAAAAAAAAAACAAACAAACGTAGGCACCATTCTTCACCACTTACTTACTCCACCCTCACCCTAACCCTCTCTCTCTCTCTCTCTCTCTCTCTCACACACACACACACACACTCAATGGTCAGTCTACATCAGGGTAGCCAGACAAAAGTGTTGACCAATCTGTCAGGTCAGTCACCTTCTTGTTGTTGTTGAAGTAATGGAGGTTGTACTTTTACAGGTGTCTTCGTGAATTGTGTCTAACTTGAAAGGGGACAGGGTGTAGGACGGGACTGAAGTGGGGGAGGGGTTAAGGTTCGCCCTCCTCCCCAGGGTACATCATTACTGACCATTCAGACATTAAAAAAATAATCTTTTAAAAGGTGGAGCAGCTTATTAGAATGTTGTATGTTGTTGAAGTAATGGAAGTTGTACTTTCACACGTGTTTTCCTGAGCAGTGTCTAACTAGAAAGGGGTGTGTGTGTGTGTGTGTGGTGTTGTTGTTGTAGTAGATGATGTATGGTGTAGTGGTAGTTTTGGTAAGTCGATAACAGGGGCGTAACTCAAAAGGCACCCATCACTTAGCATTAAACGACTACGGTCTCCATGCCGCTATTTTTGAAATTGGTTAAATTGGTTGTGTTTCTTTTATATATATATATATATATATATATATATATACCGCTAATGGTGATATTAATTGGTCTTAATTAAAAGGTAATTATTTATTTTAGCAGCTCAATCATTACGATACATAACAGGCAGTAATACAAACACACATACACACACACACAGATGGGTATATTTAAATGTTATTTTTAGTAGCATGCACCTTAAGAAAACTGACGTCGCACATACAGCAACGCCCCCCCCCTTTCCCCTCCCCCTCACCACACTTACAATATACAGGTAGTCGGACTGACGGGCTGATAGCCTTTCAGCCAGAAATAATGACTAACATACGTGCATTTAGTAAGATATGAGTACACGCATGTACAAATCATTCAATATAGATGGACGCATAAGTAGATGGGTACGGATAGAGATAAATAGACAGATATATATAAATACACTTAGAAAAAAACTGATAACATACATTTAGACAGATAGATAGAAAGCAAAAGAAAGAAAGATGTAGATAGATACAGACAAATATAGATACATAAGATTTACAGACTTAAATATATATATAATATGAATTAGTTGATAAATAAAAAATACAAATATCACAGATATTTTTGGCCTACAAATAAACCAGTAGATATGAAGTAGATAGAAAGTAAATATATGATTATGGTTGAAAGATGTAATATTATCTAATATATATTTTTCATGCAAAAAACTTCAGAGACAGTAATTCGAGCCTGCTATTTTTCGAATGGGTTTATCCATGAAAATTTTGTATACAATGACAAACACTTTTTGAGATCAAAGCGTGAGTAGCTTATCCAAGAACATATTTAAAAAAAGAGGCGACCATCAGAAAATACCGTTTTGATATCGAAAAATACCGTTTTAACCATCAGAAAGTACCTTTTTGGCCTCCACAAAGTACCGTTTTAGCCATCACAAAATATCGTTTTAATAATCACAAAAAATCGTTTTGACCATCACAAAGTACCGTTTTGACCATCACAAAGTACCGTTTTGACCATCACAAAGTACCGTTCCCAATCGAATGACACAATACTGGGCACACGGTACTTCCACTGAAGTACTCACGAACAGTAGGAGCACGAGAGAATGGAGGCGCTAGGTACTCAACTAGGTTTGTGTTCTACTTTTTGTTTTTGTTTTTTGCCCCCATCGCTGGTCGCGGTTAATATAAACACCAATTAATCAGACTTGGGAAACACGGCCACACGACCAGCACGATACAGAGACATTACTTTTTTTTAAAATCCTAGACACACGTACCCCCTTCCCCTAGTGCGCCGTTTCACCGTCCACTCCCTCTCTCTCTCTCTCTCTACGCCCGTCTCACAAGATGATGTATTTCGATCAAATAGTAGTTGTGAGGTTTAGTATGTATAATGCATAGTTTATTAATGAGATGTGGCGGTAGTCATTCGTAACCCACTCCACCCCCCACCATCCACCCCCTCTGGCGTCTCACCTGGAGTCAAGTGGAATCTTAACACCGTCCGACGGCTGTCTAGAAGCGCTAATGATGTCATAATGATGTCATAATAATGTCATAGTAATGTAATAAATGACTTTCTCTCTCCCTATCTCTCTCTCTCTCTCTCTCTCTCTCTCTCTCTCTCTCTCCCCCCCCCCTCTCTCTCTCTCATCAATCTCAGCCAAAATTTCGTTTTAGAATTTAACCAAAAAAAAAAAATAAATAAATTGTAATACGTTACTATAGCCACAACCTTTAAAGTAGAGTGGGTGGGACGGGGAGTGGATAGAGTTAGGGTCAGGAGAAAAAACGGGACTCAAAAAGGGTAGCTGGAGAGGCAAAAAACAGGAGAGGGAACGGAAAATCCCGCAGACGTTGCGGTTTTCTCCGGACACTGGATTTCAGGAAAGAGAAGTTGTAGAAATGTTCAGGAGGGGGGCGGGCGGAGGGAGGGAGGGAGGGGAAGAGAGGGGGGGAGGGAAAAAATGGGCGGGGGGGGTGATAGCATTCATAGACAAACTAATAGACAAGTTATGGCTGGAACCTAGAGAGAGAGAGAGAGGGGGGGAGAGAGAGAGAAAGATGTCGGTAGCTGGTAGGGAGGAAAGGCCACTCAATTGAGGAGAAGATGGGGGCGGATTCAAGGGATGTATTACTAGGGTGGGGAGGGGGAGGTAGTGAGAGATTTACTGGCCAAATAAAATAAGGCAACAAGATGTTTGGGCAAAGGGTTAGGGTTAGGGGTTGGGGGGGATGAGAGCGGACATATTCGAGGTAATCATCCGTAGTAATACCTTCAGACTAGGAACCCTCTCTGTCTCTCTCTCTCTCTCTCACTCTCTCTCTCACTCTTCATTCTCTCTAGGGATTCTACATAAAGAAGATACATCTGTATGGTTATTAGGTATGTTATGGGTGTGTTTTGATTATTGTATGGATATGTAATGGGTATGTTATGATTATTGTATGGATATGTAATGGGTATGTTATGATTAATGCATGGATATGTTATGGGTATGTTATGATTATTGTATGGTATGTTATTGGTATGTTATGAGTATGTTATGTGTATGTTATGTGCATATTATGTGTATGTTATGGGGTTATGTATATGTTATGGGTATGTTATGGGTTTGGTAATAAGTGTGAAAATGTTTACTGGTACGGTTATAATTATTGATATGTACTGGTGACTATCAACCTCTTTGGACCACGTAACCAGTTTACGTAACCGAATGTCTTGGTCGTACCTTAACCTTTAATTGTGTATGTATTTCTTCACTTTTTACGTTGTGGTTTTTTTTAAGGACTGTCCATTGAATGTCCCAGTAAGTGCATTCAGACACAGACAGACATGGGTCAGTTGACACCCTCAGCCCCCGGGCTCAGAAGTAAAAGATGAGCACCTTAACTCTCAACCATCGTAGCATTGACTTTTCGACCACCGGTGAGCGACAATTTTTTGGACGTTATAATTCTTTATATTTTTACATATTTTAAATATTTATATTTATTTTGGTCAATTTTTTTATGTTTTATTATATATGTGCAACGCCGACCCTGGGATACAGTGGCAAAGAAAAATAGATTTTCATTTTTGTAAAAATGTGGTACTTGGTAAAATATTCCAAGTTTTATTTTTAAAAAAGACATAATGCACTAGGAATTTTTGTCGCTGTGGCTCCCTTTTTTAACATTATGTGCTTCGCGTGTATTTCAGGCCGGGCTGTTTGGTGACTAAGCATGATTTCTTGGGAAAAGTGAAGTTTGGTGATTTTTTTAATATGGAAGGGGTGACAAAAGTGATCAACTTTTAAATAAGTATAATATCCTTAGAAAAACAAATAAATGGTGGAAAACTTTATTTTTTTATTCATTTAAATGTGTTTCCTGTCACTTGTAATATTAATATAGAAATTTTAATGACCAATTTTGTCTTGTCTAACATTGTGTGAAAATTATATGTCTTTTTTCACTCTAGAGGCATGAGTCCTTATTTTTTTTTCCAATTTCTATAGTATCATTTATAGTTGAATAAAAAAAAAACAAGCAATTAAGCCTGTTCCATTCTGGACACAGGACGTGTTAGCGCATTTTCTTGTTATGTATCAGTACGTATGTTAGCTTTCAGTAAATATTTGTAAATTTTGGAAATGTTTATAAATTCAATTGTGTAATGCATATATCTGTAAAAAAAATATTATAAAGACCTTTCTTTATATTTGAAAAAAAAAATTATTTTCTCTTAAATCTAACTACAAGTGGTTTGTGGTTACTGGAATAGGACTCATAATTGAAAACATTCGAAATTATAGTCATTTAATCGTCCGAAAACTCCGTCAATTGTTGCATAGCTCTGATACTTTCAATTAAACTCAGAACACAAGCTTACTATTTCATTTGATGAGTTTCTTAATAAATTTTGGTGAAACTACGTGCTGCAGTATTTCGCACCAAATGAATGGGTTATTGAACGTACAAGGTGTATATATAATATATAAGCCCCTTAGGAGCCATGAAGCCCGGCCCTCAGAGGTCCTATCGCGAAATGGACTTTTGATGTACACTTGGCAGGCCAAGACCTACAAAATGATATATACATCATGGGTCTAGGACTTATGGTTGTTGAGATATAGGCGCTCTTTATTAATATAGCTTATATAGCAAAAAACGGTACTAAGCCCCCTTTTACGGCCCTCAGAGGTCAGATCGCGAAATGGAAATAAAGTCATTTCTTGGCAGGCCAAGACCTACAAAATGATATATACGTCATGGGTCTAGGAAAAAATAGAACGCAGTCTTTGTGTACTTCCTGATACATCATAGGTGACATGGCCTATTGGATGCAATGTCGACCGCCTACTCAATACCACCAGACATTTGACAGGAATCGAGTTTATATAATCGAATCTATCTAATCTTTGATGAATTCTGTTTCTGTTATGTTATAATAGTCGACTCGATCTATAAGTACAATCATTTTTCTTCGGAAAGCTAGTTTCCTGAGACGTTTGGTTTGTGTTCATAAAGTTCAACATTTTAGTGACAATGTCAATTGGAAATGCTTTTTTGAAAAAAAAAATAATAATGGATTGTTTGTTCACTTTAAGCCGCCCCATAGGCCGTGAGCGGTTAACTTTAGCACATCATCACTCACACTGACTCCCGCTGCTGAACGACATAAATATTTACCTGTTACAAGTTAAACATACAACCAGAAAACGGCGGGTTGGCTGGAGGGGGAGGGCTAAAATATTGGTTGCCACCATGCGTCAGGTGCCCACTTGATGGTTGCCACCATGCGTCAGGTGCCCACATGATGGTTGCCAGCATGAGTCAGGTGCCCACATGATGGTTGCCAGCATGCGTCAGGTGCCCACTTGATGGTTGCCAGCATGCGTCAGGTGCCCACTTGATGGTTGCCAGCATGCGTCAGGTGCCCACATGATGGTTGCCACCATGCGTCAGGTGCCCACATGATGGTTGCCACCATGCGTCAGGTGCCCACATGATGGTTGCCAGCATGCGTCAGGTGCCCACTTGATGGTTGCCAGCATGCGTCAGGTGCCCACTTGATGGTTACTTTAAATTGATCTTGTTAATCATGGGAACAATTTTTTAAGAGGGTTGGGTTTGTGTGTATATTTGTGTGTGTGTGTGGGTGTGGGGGTGACTTAATGGTCAGTATGCCACTACAACCAGATGCTACAAATGTTAGTTCCTGGAAGTAAAAGGATAAAAGGGAACATTTCCCATTCCCTCCCCCCCAATACCAACGGGATCCCACCGGTTAAAAAAAGACCCCCCCCCCCCAAGTTTAGAAATGGCCAAGTTAACTAGAGTTTAAAGTTTCACATGTCAGTCCGATATTCTAAAACAAATACCCCCCAATCTCTTTCCGAACTCCACCCACCTTCTAAAACCCCTCCAAACCCCCCTCCCCCACCATCTGCTAAGATGGCTCTAACAGTATCAGGTATCTCCCTCAATGATACAATAAAAAAGCAAGAAGGAGTGGAAGAGTGGAACATATTGTTGATGTCAACTACCACTATAGCAAATGGACTGGAGGTAGAGCAGATCGTGTTTAAAGATCAATACATTGACCGACTGACCACTAAGTAACCTTGACATGCACGTGGGAATAAACTAGCAGCTATGAATGAATGAATAAATGAATAGATGAATGAATGAATGCAAAAAAAAAAAAAATATCAGAATTTGTGTAAATGAACTCCCTGCCGAGTCGACTGTGCTAAGCAAATAATGTCAAATTTATTAAACAAATGTTTAGGAGAGAACGACTGGTGTTTTATTCTTTTTTCTAAATATGTTAGCACCGAGATATTCAGCCGGAAATTGAACAGCTACTAACAAGAAAAACACCTGCAAGCATTCATAATTAATAAAAAAATCCAAAAGCAATAACGCATTTCCATAAATCTCACGTGACATCTACATATACCGCAGCGAATTTCAAAAGCCATTCACAGTGTATTAATAAGCTACATTTCAGTGTTGTTGTTTTTTACGACATAGTAAATCAATGTTCCAGCTGATTGACTATCAAAATATACTGATTTTTTTAAAATCATATAAAACCTCTTGCTAGTGCAGTTTCTATAGAACATCACGACAAGCAAGTCTTATTTCTGTTTGTGCTAAGAGCCAATTCACATATAAGATGATTGAGAAAAGGTTCTGTGGTGAGTATGCAGTAATCAGCCGTTTAGATAAAGCTGTTATTTTTAGATTTGGTCACACTTCAGACTTTCTGCATGAATAGTGTCTTAGTGCAAAAGGGCTTAATGCTGTGAAAATGTTTAATTCAAGGGAAATCAATTCGACGCGGTAAAAAACATATGTTAGCCCCGTTATAAGAATTCACAATAGGCTGTTGCACGTAAATACGATGGTCGCACTTAGATTAATAATATAGTTGTCACACGAGCAATAGACTAACACATAACTGCCACTCTGTCACGGGACTGCCACTCTGTCACATGACTGTCAGTCTGTCACATGACTGTCAAGCTGTCACAGGACTGCCACTCTGTCACGTGACTTTCACACTGAAAGGGGACTGCATTACTGACAACTGTCACACCAAAACATGTCTGACACAGGTGTTTAAATATTCATGTGGATGGAAGAAATACATTGGAAGGTACCGTGATAAAGAAGTATAGAAGGATAGATGGATTGATAGAAAGATGGATTGATAGATGGATGGATTTATGGATAGATGAATTGATAAATAGATGGATTGATAGTTAGATCAATGGATTGATAGATAGATTGATAGATTGCTGGATAGCTAGACCAATAGTTAGATGAATGGATAGATGGAAAAATAGATGAGAGAGATAGATATTCAAATAGACAAATAAATGGATAATTATATAGATAGATGAAAAGAATGATAAAAAGATGAATAAATAGATGGATAGATTGCTAATGTGATGGATAGTTTGGTATTTGAATGGATGGATTATTATATGGATGGACGGATTGCTATTTGGATGGATAAATTACTACTTTGATTGATTGACTTCTATTTAGATGGCTACATGGATATAAGAGTTCCTGTTCACAGTGCAGCAATATTGATATGCAGACAGAATGCCCATCAGCTGGCCAGGCAATATCATCTATCAGGATTCTAACTTCCTGGTCAACGTCTCAGGTGTCATATCGGAAATTACTCGAACACAGAGAGAGAGAGAGAGAGAGATCGATTCTAAAGTAAGTCTTTTTTTTTTAAATCAACAAACACCTCCCTCCTCCCAACTCCAAAATAAACAAAAATACAAATTTTGATTCAGCAAACAATCAATAATCAACAAGTGCATGCTACGGTGTGATTTTAAAAAAAAAAAGTTAAATGACGGTTCAAATCTCTGTAAAAAAAAATCAAATTCGATATAAGAGAAAGAAAACATTACGCCAATGTTCATGCAATATTAACGATTTGCTCAGTACCAGCGTATTTCTCCCCCAGAGCTTACAATTGATTGATTGGAGAACATTTTATAGACAGAAAACAAAAACACACAAACTAAAGAGATACAATAAATTGATAGAGAAAAACCGATACATAAATATTGCAGCGTGAATTTCCTATAGTCACACACACACAAAGATGTACACCAGACATGGGTAAACTAAAGCCCGTAAGCCACGCACTGGCCCGTCAGTAACCTAGATCCGGCCCGCGAAATGTTCCGCTCGTTCAAATCAGTGGCCCTAACATCACATTTATATCACTTTCTTTTAAACGCTTTTACATACTTATGTACTTTGTCAGAATTAGGAGCCCATTGTGGCCCGCGGGTTAAAAGGTTAGCCGACCTCGATCTATAAACAAGTATATATTGATACATATGTAGCAATGGGTATACTTAACTGAATCAAAACTTTAGTCAACGTTTACTAGTAGGCCCCTATATCAAATCAATAAAATAAAGGTAGGCGGAGAAATAGATCGATAGATTTATTAACTGATCGATACCATGTTGATGACAGTTTATATACATCGATAGATTTATTAACAGATCGATACCATGTTGATGACAGTTTATATACATCGATAGATTTATTGACTGATCGATACCATGTTGATGACAGTTTATATTCATCGATAGATTTATTAGCAGATCGATACCATGTTGATGACAGTTTGTATACATCGATAGATTTATTAGCAGATAGATATCATGTTGATGACAGTTTATATACATCGATAGATCTATTAACAGATCGATACCACGTTGATGACAGTTTATATACATCGATAGATTTATTAACAGATCGATACCATGTTGATGACAGTTTATATACATCGATAGATTTATTAACAGATCGATACCATGTTGATGACAGTTTATATACATCGATAGATTTATTAACAGATCGATACCATGTTGATGACAGTTTATATACATCGATATATCTATTAACAGATCGATACCATGTTGATGACAGTTTATATACATCGATAGATTTATTAGCAGATAGATACCATGTTGATGACAGTTTATATACATCGATAGATTTATTAGCAGATAGATACCGTGTTGATGACAGTTTATATACATCGATAGATTTATTAGCAGATAGATACCATGTTGATGACAGTTTACACACACCTGTGGTCGTTACGTTCATAAAACCTTTCTTTAGAAATTAATACTTCCTTAAGGTTTTTTTTTTATAATTACCTTCCATCTGTAGTCCCCAACTATTTGCTGTAATACTTCAATACACATACTTACTGGTAAAAGTAAAAAAAAAAAACATATATTTATGTCACTATTCAATATTTATATTGAAAACATCAAAAGTCAAAAACTCTTTCTTTCATGTAACATTTTTAACAAAACAAAAATAAAAAAGTCTTGAGCTCCAAGAGAACATAACTTCTAAAACATTTCCTTGTTAAGTCCCTTGATTTTTTTTTCTTTACTCAAGTTATCTAACCTTCCCTCACTGCCCCGACCCCCCCCCCTTTCACCCAAAGAACCATTTCGACCAGCAGCCACCGACCAGTTATGATTACAAGACAATACTTGATAATTACACCAGTCGGGCTCATGATGCTCTAGTAATGACTTGAAAGATCTCGGAGTCTCTTTCACTCCTTGCTACAATTTTATTTTTATTTCATTTTTTTTTCTCGTCAGAAAATATTTCTATCTGGTGTTTCTTCTCTGTGTCTTAACAATCTTCAGCCGTATTCTTTTTTTTTTCATAAATGTTTCTCTCTTTCTATTTCATGTTCTGTCTATTTTTGTCATACCCCCCCCCCCCACACCTTTTTGCCTTCTTTCTTTCTTTTTTTTTTATTGTATCAGTAGCTACCACCGTAACTCAGAGAATGGTCTCAGCAATTTGTTCCAATTGGCCCAAAAAGAAAAAAAAATATGTCTCAAGATATTTTCAACCGAGTTTGTCACTCTATGTCAAGATGAGGATTTATTTTAAGAAAAGAAACAAAAATAAAAAAAAAAAGCGTGTGACTTTTGGTTTCTGGCTAGGGATTTATTGTCGGATACTTTCTGTCATATTGTCACACACACTTGTTTGTTTATGGATGGGAATTGTATGACTGTGAATCGTTTGTGTTTAATGTATTGAAAGGCGTGGTTTTTTTTTGTGTGTGAGATTTGATTGTCTGTGTTTTTAATTATCCAATCAAAATGCCTGGAAGAAATTAAAAACCAGATGGTTTTAAAAACACTTCTCTGTCTTACCTCATAAAGACAGACATATTTCTTTAATGTTTTGACGCACAGGCAGACTGACAGACAGACTGACAGACTGACAGACAGACTGACAGACTGACAGACGAAATTTAACGTACACACCGGTTGATTGATAGATTGCTTTATTGATTAATTTATGGATCGATTAGTTGACTGATCGATAGATTAGTTGACTTATTGATAGATAGATTGACCGAATGATCGATTGATTGCCGGATTGTTCAATCGATTGACTGATTTATCAATTGATTGATTTATTGTGGGATTGTTTGATTGATAGAAAGAATAACTGATTGTTCGATATTAAGACCGGTATAAATCATTACTGATTTAGTTGAACTGATTTAGTTGAACTGATTTAGTTTAACTGATTTAGTTTAACTGATTTAGTTCAACTGATTTAGTTTAACTGATTTATTTCAACTGATTTAGTTCAACTGATTTAGTTCAACTGATTCATAATATTTGTTTCTAAGATAAATACTAGGTGTAATTGTAAAAGTACGTGAAACCAAATACCCATAAGATATTTTAAATAAAAGAGTAGAACCCCCCTCCCTTACTAATAACTTATCGATATATCCAATTTCTTGTTCTCAGATAACTGTTAACTAGAGCTTCAGACACTCAGATTATAAATGACCTGTTATCAGACCTCAGAACAGAATCACCACATAACCTACAAGTTAAACACCAAAAAAAAAAAACTGTTGGAAATGTGAGAAAGAAATAAAAATATTAATATTGAAACCCAAAAAAAAAAAACTTGTTTTTAAATTAAATCTGACATTAACTATAGTTCCTCCTAGATATTTTTATCGCAGGCCTGCTGCCACAGAGGAGAGAAAAAAAGAAAAAGTTACACGTCATCAATTCAACGAAGTACTCTTAGGGACATAACAAGATCGAATCTTTTTCTGAATTATACGTACACGCGCAACATATGACCTCTGACCTAATCAATCTCGTGAAATGGGCGGGGGGAGGAGGAGGGGGGGTCGACAGAGGCGAGGTATGGGAGGGAGGGGGTCGGGCAGTTCTCAATCTTGGACCCACACACAGACTTTTCTTCCAGCCAATTGATGGAGCTCTACTCTGTAGGTCTACTCAGTAGTCTGTCTATTGGTTGATAATAGTGCTCAGCAGCGATTTTTTTTAATTGTGACTGGTTTTATCGAACAACAGTGGGTCTCATATTGCATTCATATAGGGGGTGGGGGTCCAGCACCTCACTGGCTTGGGATCCATCGATACTCGGTGACAGTGGCCGGAGCAAGTGTCCATATGTTAGAAAGATGAATATATTATTCACTGGGGTGGGGGGGGGAGGGGGTGGTGAAAGGCGCCATACGAATATAGTGTATGTAGCCTACTTTTACTGGTTACGGTCCTGCTTAAGTTTCCTCTCTCTCAAGGCCTTTTGATCGTATAGGCGCAAACTGCCAGTGGATGATGCGGTTTGTAAGGACGGTTTAGATTGGCTAAAAGATGCTTGCATAGATTTTCCATGACGTTAGACAGACCACACACAAACGCATATGCACACTAACACATATGCACACTAAAGATGTCAAATCGTACAATCAGTGTCTTAAACGTCATAAATTAAACTCTTCCTTTTTGTTTCATTACAGTCAATCTGTGGCGATAAACGGATAAAAAGTAAAGTTCCCTTAACCCTTACGGGTAAATAAAGTGTAGAATTAATCTGTTTCTATAACCTCGGGGTGGACTTGGGTACTATCACCAGGACCTGAAATAAATCCCAAGGATCTCACTGAGGTTCGAACCCGGGACCCTACGGTCGACAGTCGAGCGGATGCTTTGGTAAAATTCGAATTACCTTTTGAAACCTCATCGATTTGAAATATTGAATACGTTTTGTTTTCCCGATGACAAAACCCTATTTCGAAACGTTCAAGTCAATTAATTTAATTCTTATGGAGATCGAATTACTTTTTTTTTTTTTTTGATAAAGTTTAAATAATTAGATGAATAGCGGAAAGAGAATATAGCGTCTCAAGTTTAGCACGGGTTATTAAAAGTGCTGAGTTCAGAAGTTCGTCTTTTAAAGTCTGGCGCGCTATTTTTAATTTTGCAAAAAAAAAAAAAAAACACTTTACCCGATGGTTCTGATTTCATTATCACCTTTAGCTTAGTCATAGTCGATTGTGTACCGGCTATGGATGTGATATATCCATATATATATATCCATATATATTCATGTGTTATTATTCTTTTTTATTCCAAAACTAAACTTTTCATTTTCATAGCTCCGGAAAAAATCAATTTAATATGCAGCTCAACTGCAGATAATTTTTTGTAAATTAATATTTAGGCTAATTTCTAAAATTTCATAACTGTCTCCAAGCGATACGATATATATTAAATCCATGACACATTCCTCTCACGTTTCAATCATAATTTCACGTTTCAATCGTGATTTTCGTCCTGACCGTGTGCCATGCCATTCCCTAAGTTATGTCTTTGCTGACATTTTGATTTTCACAGTATGTATTAATGTTCATGTAGTTTTCCCGATAGCTAATAACTGCTATTCAATGACAACGCTAACAATGAACAGATTCGAAGTAAGATAAAATGATATATACAAAAAACAAAAATGGAGTGTTTTATTTTTAGAACTCTTTCAGCGTAGAGATGTATTTCATGAGCACGAGACCAGCCAAGGGGAAACTATCCTTCATCCAGTTGGGGGATTTAAAGTAGATCATCGCCAAATTCTTGTCGCCCCTTGAAGAGCAGCTCTTTTTCATGTTGACTTTAGTTGCGAAGGGTAGGGAAAAAAATTATAGATGTATATATTGAGGAAGATATTGGTAGATTAAACCAGTGGATCTCAAATTGTGAAGTTTATCTGTGAAGTGCCCCACTAATGATTTAGGAGGAAGGGGGGGGGAGAGAATGCTGATGAATGAAATCGATATTTAGCTCAGATGTAAGATTTAGTCCTATTAAAACGTTAAAGAAAACGTAAGTAAACAATTTGAGTTCATTGCTTATGTTACGCCATGAAAGAAAAGATGGGGAAACCTCTTAAGTCTCGTATATCCTGATTGGTGTCCCCTCCCCACCTTCCCCCCCCTCCCTCTACACCCTTCCCCCCCCCTCCCTTCAATCTAAACAAAATCTTTAACATCTACATCAGTTCCTCAGCCCCCCCCCCCCCGGGCCGCGAACCTACACCGATTCGTGGATCAAATGGTACTTGGCCGCCCAAGAAACAGTGAATTATTTCCTTTTTTTTTTTTTATTTACTGGGGTGTTTTTATCGCGACATTGTGCGACTTACCACGGACGAGTGGTTAACCGGGAGCTGAGCTGCAGTGATAGACATTGACATTGTAAATGAAAGCAATCTGACATATAAATAATAGCGGTGTGGTGTGGGTTTTGCGTTAAATCGAAAGTAAAGAAATTATTCAACAGTATTCCAGTTTAAAATACAATCATGAAAAAAAATCGGATCTGCCCGAAACCAAAATATAACCTAGCCTACGGATCAAGCCTAAGGGGATATAACTTTATGTAAAGGCTTGCAGGGTGCACCTAGTATAAAATATAAATTATTAACGTCTCTCCCCCCCCCCGCGCCGCCCCTTAAAATGAAATTATTTAACGTTGACTTGTCCTCGGCGAGAAAAAGTTAGTTGGGGCGGGGGGGGGGCACTTCTCTATATGACTCAACTTTAAGTAACTGACCCCATTTCACAGAAGTCAACAAGTTCATGTTTCGAAAAAAGTGAGTCCTTAGAAAAGACATGAAAAAAAACAGCATATTTAAAACAAACAGTAAAAAAAAAAAAAAATTACAGGCCCAACAGTGACCTGGACCTTTGTATACGGTCAATTGAACTGATCGAGGTAACGCCTAAAGATGAGCTAAAACCAGGGACGTTAACTCTGGAGCGGAATGAACTTTTTTTGTGTTTCATTTCTGTTGATCGAAATTCGCTCCCTTGAACATGACAAAAAAAAATTGAGGCCATAACAACAGATCATTAGAAAGTAGAACAGGGCGGCGGGTTGATTTTTGCAGCGACGAAAAAAAATAGTGGGTGCCCTGTAGAATGTCCACACACACACACACACACGCGCACACACACACACTAACACACACACACCCAGTCTCATGGATGTTTAACTTTAATTGACCCAACAGCCAATTGGAACGGATTTGCATCGATTTGTTTAATTTACTCCAATTTTTTTTTCTTCCAAATCTTCATTTCTTCCATCACTTCATTTCTTACATCTCTTCATTTCTCCCATCACTATTTCTTCCATCACTTCATTTCTTCCATCACTTCATTTCTTCCATTACTTCATTTCTTCTATCACTTCATTTCTTCCATCACTTCATTTCTTACACAAGTTTTTCTGTCTATTATTTGTCTCTCGCTCAATTCCATCTCCCTCCTCCACCCACCCACCCCAACCCCGTCTCTATTTGAATAAATTTATTAAATGTTTTACTGGTCATTTTTTTCCCTACTCGTCGTCAACCCTCTTCCCCCCTCCCCCAGTTATTTCACCTTCCCCATTTAGTTTTGATCGCCTCCAACAATTATCTTTCTAAATAATCATAAATTGTCCAATATCTATAAAGATGCAAATTAACTCAATTTTTATAACATGCATTTCACAATAACTTTCTTCTGATGTAGATACAACAATTACCACAATTGTAAAATTTTTCTTTTATTTTCATGCGATCATACGATAAAATAATGACTTAATGGGGTCTGAAAAACAGTAAATTAGCTTACTAGCTGCTGTGTATTTATAATTTCTTTTGTACGCTGGAGTTACTTGGATACAGTAGAGGGGAACTTCCTGTTTGCATATTGAAAACTACCAACGTAATGTAAAAAAAAAAAATAAAGATAACATATTTTTTTGTTATTTAAAAAAAAAAGGAATACTAGGCCATGTAAAGTTTTATGGAGATCCCGTCCTTCAGTTCACTCGGTGCTGGCGGGGGGTTCAAATCCAAGAAGGTCGTCGAATCTTGGGCTTGGCTACAGCGGCGTAACCGGCGTGGGTGGCGCCCCGGGGCGGACATGAATCATGAGTCATTAGCGTGGGGGGCACTCCAAGGGCGGACATGAATCATGAGTCATTAGCGTGGAGGGCACTCCAAGGGCGACATGAATCAAGAGTCACTAGTGTGGGGGGCAATCCAAGGGCGGACATGAATCATGAGTCATTAGCGTGTAGGACACTCCAAGGGCGGACATGAATCAAGAGTCACTAGCGTGCGGGACACTCCAAGGGTGGACATGAATCAAGAGTCACTAGCGTGCGGGGTACTCCAAGGGCGGACATGAATCAAGAGTCACTAGCGTGGGGGGCACTCCAAGGGCGGACATGAATCAAGAGTCATTAGCGTGGGGGGTCACTCCAAGGGCGGACATGAATTAAGAGGCATTAGCGTGGAGGGTCACCCCAAGGGCGGACATGAATCAAGAGTCATTAGCGTGGGGGTCACTCCAAGGGCGGACATGAATCAAGAGTCATTAGCGTGGGGGTCACTCCAAGGGCGGACATGAATCAAGAGTCACTAGTGTGCGGGGCACTCCAAGGGCGGACATGAATCAAGAGTCACTAGCGTGGGGGGCACTCCAAGGGCGGACATGAATCAAGAGTCATTAGCGTGGGGGTCACTCCAAGGGCGGACATGAATCAAGAGTCACTAGCGTGTAGGACACTCCAAGGGCGGACATGAATCAAGAGTCACTAGCGTGTGGGACACTCCAAGGGCGGACATGAATCAAGAGTCACTAGCGTGCGGGGCACTCCAAGGGCGGACATGAAGAGTCACTAGCGTGTGGGACACTCCAAGGGCGGACATGAATCAAGAGTCACTAGCGTGCGGGGCACTCCAAGGGCGAACACGAATCAAGAGTCATTAGCGTGGGGGGTCACTCCAAGGGCGGACATGAATCAAGAGTCACTAGCGTGCGGGGCACTCCAAGGGCGGACATGAATCATGAGTCATTAGCGTGGGTGTCACTCCAAGGGCGGACATGAATCAAGAGTCACTAGCGTGCGGGGCACTCCAAGGGCGGACATGAATCTTTAGCCACTCCAGGAGCAGACATCAATGTGGGTGGCACCCCAATCATTACCGAGCTGACAAGATTTAAAGTATGGCAGATACCGCCCTTCTATATTGAACATATTCCGCCTACATCGGTAAAGGGAATAGAAAAAAAAAGAGAATCTTAGAAAGATTGTGTGTATGTGTGTGTGTGTTGGTGTGTGTGTGTGTGTGTGTGTGTCTTTGTGTGTGTGTATCTATAAAAGTGGATAATCTGAGATTTGATTCCAGACATTCAGATTCACCAATGCTACAACAACAACAACAACAAACTAACAATAATTCTAATAACAATTGGACATTTCTATTGAAATTCGTTCTTAAAAATCTGGAAAAATAAATTCAATAGATTCACGTGATGAAAGCTGAATCAGAATGAATGCGGTGAGATATTGCAAAAAAAGTGGATTTATCTGTCTGTTTTATGGAATTAAACAAACCATAAAATATTTCAATCTTGAATCACGTGCCATTCAACATTCAGAAATTATTTGCCAAGTCACACGTTCAAGACTCTTTGCCCTTGTCTTCAAAAACACAAAAAAAATTTCTAACATTTTGATCGCGCACTTTAATGACCTTTAAAAAAATATAGTTTTACATGTTTTTGATTTTAAGATAATTTACAATGTGCGATTTGTGTGTGTGTGTGTGTGTGTGTGTATGTGTGTGTTGAATACAAGGGCGTAACGGAACAATAAAAGAAGGTTGGGGGATAGTAGAGTTGTAGCTGGCCTTCCTTGAAGCCTTTTAACTGGACAGTCGTTGGCGGTGACAGGGTGGGGCCACGCGGACAATTATCGAGGGGCGGGTGGGGGCGGCGGGGCGTTTAAAATTTAGTTTGATTAATTTATTATATTACAGTTTAAGCTGTAAGATATGTTTGCCCATGAGCCTCCAAACATCGCTTGAAGTCTGTGCCTAGGAGCCTCCGAACATCTCTGGAAGTCTATGCCTAGGAGCCTCCAAACATCTCTGGAAGTCTATGCCTAGGGGCCTGCAAACATCTCTAGAAGTCTATGCCTAAGGGCTTCCAAAAATCTCTGGAAACCTATGCCTAAGGGCCCCAAACATCTCTTGAAGTCTATGCCTAAGGCCCTTAAGTATCAAAGAACGGTCCTGAACATACCCGTTCCTTTATTTCAAAGTAATAAATACAACAACAATCATATCATTTAAAGGCTTGTTAACAGTATAAAGTGGTTACTAATTCAATACTATCAAAGTAAAATGAATTTCTACAAACATTCTTATTTATAGTAACCTCAGTACATATTCACATACAACAAAATATAAAGAAATAAATAGATTAACTGTTACAAACTCAACAGTATTAAAGTAAAGTAACTTTCTATAACTGTCTAATGTGTTTTAGTTTCGGTATATATCGCTCGTAAAAATAATAAATAGCCTTTAATATCATATTTTTAAGATTCGCCGTTTTAATATCTTGACCTATTTACGGTCTTCAAACGGTACTTGGTGTATTTCAAATGACCATTTTCACAGTCCAGCTCTATGGTCAACTTTCAATCAGACACAGAGCAAGAACATTCACTTCCTCGCCGCGTTGTTGAGTGGGTCAACTAGGGGAAATAGTCCAAGTAAGAAATACGTGTGTTCTCTCCCTTCGTCCCTTCTTTGTTTGGCACACACACACACACACACACATACACAATAGAAGAATAATGTTTGTATTTTTTTTAAAGAATAAACGCCAGAATCTGATTAAGAAATGTGTATCATATATACACTCTGCGAATCTAACAAATATATATGTGCCAGTGCTGACGTGAGTGATTGTATGATTGTAAGCTTCATTTGTGTGTATGTGTGCTGAGGTGTTTTTGGGTGTAGAGAGGAATGATAGAGAACTTAAGCCCTTAGAATAACGGGAGAAATACTTGTTGTATCTTCAGATTTAATCAGCTAATGTAATGTATACATCTACTGCTGTGCACAAAGAGTCATACAAGACTCTCTCTTTCTTTCACACACACACACACACACAGATAAACACACACACACACAGACAAATATTAGGAATCTGACTTTGTGAAGATCCCCAGTTACTTCAAAAAAGTATTCTCTTGTCTTTTCCCACATAATGCGTTCGTCTAGTTCAACGATTCCCACAGTGTGGTACGCCTACCCCCAGGGGGTAAGGTAAGAGTTTGGCTGGGGTATGCTCTGTACGGGGATTGAGAACATCGGGTAAACATGTTCGGGCTAAAGAGAAAACATGAGGGAAAACTATGACCGTAAGAACAATATATATATATACTAACTGTACCCTGCAAAACTTTTGCATAGAGTTATATCCCCTTAGGCTTGATCGGTAGTCTGGGTTATTTTGTTGGTTTCATGATTGTATTTTAAACTGGAATACTGTTGTATTAATTGTGTACTTTCGATTTAACGCAGAACCCACACCGCTATTATTTATATAACTTTTTTGCTACCATGGGTCAACAATATTATGGAAATAAAAAAAAAAAGTACACATCTATCAAAAGTTTGGGAATCTTGATTAAAAGAAAGTTTCTCCCTTCATTTCTCAGACTGCATTGAAAACGATTGTCCGATATCTCTGGTACCTTAGTGCAGAACTCATTCCTCTGGTTCTTATTTCTCAACGTGTCTCAGTGGATAAGAAAAACAGCCTTGCCACTTTCTTGAGGCAATTAATTCTGTGCCGTGCGGAGTATTGTACTGGCGTCATCATTCAACTCATATCTCACCAAATCAGAGGAGGAAAAGCAGTACTTGCACCAAATTGTTAAACAGCATCGCAAAGAGTTTCCAGAATAAAAACTAAATGAACTGTGCTGAAAAGATCGCAACTTGAAGATCTTCAGGACTAGCTAACAACACAACCAAAAAAAAACAAACGTAAACCATTCACACTTTGTGTGTGTGTGTGTGTGTGTGTGTGTGTGTGTGTGTAATTCACGCTAATCCCATTTATAGGGTCGGGGTGACATGGTATGAGTAGTATCGACGTGGTTGACGTGAATTTGAGAGTAACTCAGTTTCGTTGCGTTCATAGGCGTGGTATCAAGCTGTAGGTTTCGAGTTTCGGACCCTATTGGGGGAAAAACTGTTACACTTGCCAGTCCGTGGTCGTGGCAGTCCGAGGTACGGTTAGACATGTACATAGATCGAGAGACGGCATCTATATATTAAACGTGGATAAAATTGGTCATTAGGAAAAAAAATAAAAAAAAACAACAGAATGGCTCTTTTGACTCAAAAAAAAAAATGAAGAAAATGTTTATATCCAAGATCCTATGATCCACCAACGGAATGGTGTTTATCTCAAAGATCCTATGATCCACCAACGGAATGGTGTTCACCTCAAAGATCCTATGATCCACCAACGAAATGGTGTTTACCTCAAAGATCCTATGATCCACCAACGGAATGGTGCTTACCTCAAAGATCCTATGATCCACCAACGAAATGGTGTTTACCTCAAAGATCCTATGATCCACCAACGGAATGGTGTTTACCTCAAAGATCCTATGATCCACCAACGGAATGGTGTTTACCTCAAAGATCCTATGATCCACCAACGGAATGGTGTTTATCTCAAAGATCCTATGATCCACCAACGGAATGGTGTTTATAAAACTCTTCACCACCAAACCCATAGTCAAGAGTGCGACGGCAATGGAGGCGCAGCGGGTTTGAAAAACCTTAGGCTACTGACGAAATAGGGACGCTTCCACAATGATTTTCCTGCACTTAGTGACAATGCGGGGGGGGGGAGGGGGAGAGAAAATCGGAAACTTTCATTTGCAAAAGAGGAGCCCGGGGTCTTAAGATCGACGCCCTTTAACCCTCACCCACCCGCCTCACCACAAAGAAAAATCCCTGTCTCTTTATTTACTTCAGTATCAGGAATGCAAAAAGACCTGCCGTACATCCCAGTGACTAGAGACGGTACAGTTTATTACTGGTGTCCATAGTTTTCATATCTGACTCAAACCTAAGTGAGTTAAAAGTCTTGTTCGCTGACTGCCTTAAGGGATAAAAAAATAAAAACCTGGACTTTATTTTATCGCCAACAACAACTGCCGGCACCACAACCGAAACAATACACCACGATTCAAAGGCAACTGACCTATAAAATGTTTTTCATTCAATTTGTCTCAATACGTGACAGCTATCCCACCCACCAAACTACCGGCATGCACGCTAGCACAACATTTTTAGGGAAGACGTTCTTGACAACATTGTGAGAACTACTGACTGTTTTATCTGGGGGTTGGGGGGAGAGAGAATACAATTGTGCGGGGGAGATAGGTGGGGTTGGTGGGGTGGGGGGTGAGTCACTGACGTGGCGCGCGCGGGGAGGTGTGGGTGGTTTAAGGGAAGGATTATTGCTTTTAATAAGCTTAAGTATCTGGCGTACACTGTTTCCCAAGATCTATTGATTCGTTTTATATTTGACGTGACACACACAAGACTTACTTCCAGAGTGGTATACACCAGGCCGTGTATAGAGATAGGAGATGTAGGATATATAGAGATATATACACATATATACGTATATATATATATCAAACACACACACACATATATACATACACACACATATTAATTTGTGTACTCATTGAATGAACAGTGCTAATTTTTCTATTTTCTGACTTTGTAGAATATTGTTAAATGAAAAAATAACAACAACAACAACATGGCGGCGTGTGTGTGTGTGTGTGTATGTGTGTGTATGGGTTTGTGTAGGGGAGCGCATCTCGATTTTCCGGACAATCCAAAATGTCGTCAATTTTTTTAAGCAGTTTATAATGTCTATTAGCTCTGTGTATTGGAGACAGAAGTCTGTAATTGAATAGGACTTGCTAGAGTAGAGAATTTTGTCAATTTATAAAAAAAAAAATCGGTTATATCTTTGGCATCGTCTTTTCACTGATATTAGGGGTTGTTTAGCGTTTATTTGTCTCTCCATATTCAGGGCAACTGAACTTATTGTTCCGTATTTATAGCCACTTAACCGGTAGTTTCACTTGACGAGCTATGGAGGGTACAATAAACTACAATAGTACACACTTTGAGAGCACTTCTTTCAACAACATTCATTCACGTAAAGAAAACAACAAGGAAAGGAATTTACGCATGTATTATTATTTCTACATGCAAATAAAAAAACGTAGCTAGTGTTTATAACCATATTAACAAGCAGGCATTCCAAGACCAGCGTAACAAATTCACTGTCTATCTGAACGTCGTGTTCCTGTTTCACACACGGACAAAAAACAAAAATGTTGGATAGGATATCAAAGGAGAATCGACAAGTTGACGGCTTTGACAGAGAGACCACTCTGCGATGAACTTCCGTAAAGGGGGGGGGGGGGGGCGAGAATTGAGAAAGACAACTGTGTCACTGTCGCGGTTAATTTAAATGTAAGAGTTATCTTCTCTTCCGATTCACTCATTGGAGTTATGTTATAGTTCGACATGACATACTGTAACTAGGGTTCGAAGTCGCGTAACGTTACGCGTAAGTTACCGTAAATTACGCGTAATTTAAGGTAACGTAATTTTGGAAAATTACGCGTAAATTACGGTAATTTAAAAAATGCATATTTGACGGCCATTTTTAATTGTTTCTGTCGCAATTTGTTGTGTTAACAGCGGCGATTAATTAATTACAGTGATGAGGGGTACCATCTACATCCGGCCATAAGCCTAAACTGGAAGTATTCGTTTGGTAAAACAGCGTAAACCGCACAGTATATTGTTTGTTTTAATCGTTTCAGTAAACATAATAAAATAAATATTTTCAATAAGGAAGCCAAAGTCTGGTTAAAAATAAGAAAAAATTATAAAAATTTTCTACACAATGCCGCCATGAGCTGTATGGCAAGCGGCCGCAAGCCAAACGGAGAGGTTATAAAACCCAAAAATCCAAAAAAAAAAAATAATTTTTAAACATTATCTTTATATGTTCCAAATGTCATGAAACGTATAGAAAACATTTTCCCCTGAAATGAAGTTTTTTTTATTGTAATCTGGAAAACCCCAATTTTTTTTAAACATTATCTATAATAATATATGTTCCAAATGTCATGAAACGTATAGAAAACATTTTACTGTGTATAGTGCTTCCGTCGATCGCGTCGGCCGTATTACGCTGCGTATTGCACCCACGTCGTCTGTATTTCGCTGCGGATTGCACTAGCGTCGATCGCGTGTGCCGTCTTTTGCTAAGTTCGGCACCCGCGGCGGCCGTATTTCGAGGCGCATTGCACCCGTCCAGCGTCGACCGTATTAGACAGTATTACTCAGCCAAAGATGGCCGCCGCTGATGCAGTCAGTACACGACGAAATACGTGGCCGATGCGGACGACGGGAAAATTAGTATGACCGGTTAATTACAAGTTAAAACCTTTGAAAACATTATTTAAAATACACCTACTAGCAATCAGTGAGCGTGAGCAACAAAAGGAATATAAATTTTCAAGTAATTGGGAATTAATGGTACGCGTAATTTAGGCGTAACTTACGCGTAACTTACGCCAATCTTACGCGTAATTTTCGAACCCTAACTGTGACCAATTTGTGTGGGTCTAAGCAATGTATATGTATACAGTATATAGTTATAATACTACATCACTCCACTTTGTTTAAGTCATTTATTTTTTTTTGTTTGTTTGTGGGGGGTGGGGAGGGGGTGTACTTTACTCTACACTCGACATTGAAAACTAGCTGTGTAAGTACAGACACAATATGTTGTAAGATAATAAAATTGCATACATTGACAGGGGCGGGTTTAGGGGGAGGAGGGAGGGGGCCATGCCCTCACCCCCCCCCCCGTTACCGCAAATTATTTTTTCGTTCCAATACCAATTTTCAACAATGAAAAAGTTTTGACTCCCCCCCACTCCCCCGTCAAAGTTGTCTAGATCCGCCCCTGTACATTGACATCATGTTTTTTTTAAAAAAAAAACAAAAAACAAACAAACAGAGGCGGACTAACACCGGTTAAGGATCTAAGGCGTTCCTTTAAAAATAAGATAGTGAAGTCGATGGTGAACTCGACTAACATGCAGGGGTTACCTTGCTCAATCCCTGGTCAAGCCCAAGTTGACTTGAGGAGGAGATGGGCGCCACCAGGTCTATAAGATGGGCGCCACCAGGTCTATAAGACGGGCGGCACCAGGTCTATAAGATGGGCGGCACCAAGTCTATAAGATGGGCGCCACCACCAAGTCTATAAGATGGGCGCTACCACCAAGTCTATAAGATGGGCGGCACCAAGTCTGTAAGATGGGCGGCACCAAGTCTATAAGATGGGCGCCACCACCAAGTCTATAAGATGGGCGCTATCACCAAGTCTATAAGATGGGCGCTACCACCAAGTCTATAAGATGGGCGGCACCAAGTCTATAAGATGGGCGCTACCACCAAGTCTATAAGATGGGCGCCACCAAGTATATAAGAAGGGCGGCACCGCCAAGTCTATAAGATGAGCGCTACCACCAAGTCTATAAGATGGGCGGCACCAAGTCTATAACGATGTTTGAAAGCAACGTCTGTTGATGTGTCCATTCGTTACTCCACAAATGACCACATCGGTCAAGGGGTTAAGTGTTATGATGGGGGGGAGCATGGGGGAAGTGGGGTGGGGGGGGGGCTTTCGAGCCAATATTGTAAAACAAATCTATTTAACAAGGCTATTTCTGCGCCCTTTGTAACAAGGCTATTTCTGCGCCCTTTGTAACAAGGCTATTTCTGCGCCCTTTGTAACAAGGCTATTTCTGCGCCCTTTGTAACAAGTCTTTTTCTGCGCACTGTGTGGCAAGGCTTTTTCTGCGCCCTGTGTAACAAGGCTTTTTCTGCGCCCTGTGTAACAAGGCTTTTTCTGCGCCCTGTGTAACAAGGCTATTTCAGCGCCCTGTGTAACAAAGCTATTTCAGCGCCCTGTGTAACAAAGCTATTTCAGCGCCCTATGTAACAAGGCTATTTCAGCGCCCTGGGTAACAAGGCTTTTTCTGCGCCCTATGTAACAAGGCTATTTCAGCGCCCTGTGTAACAAAGCTATTTCAGCGCCCTATGTAACAAGGCTATTTCAGCGCCCGGTGTAACAAGGCTATTTCTGCGCCCTATATAACAAGGATTTTTCTGCGCCCTGTGTAACAAAGCTGTTTCTGCGCCCTGTGTAACAAGGCTTTTTCTGCGCCCTGTGTAACAAAGCTGTTTCTGCGCCCTGTGTAACAAGGCTTTTTCTGCGCCCTGTGTAACAAGGCTTTTTCTGCGCCCTGTGTAACAAGGCTATTTCTGCGCCCTGTGTAACAAGTCTTTTTCTGCGCCCTGTGTGGCAAGGCTTTTTCTGCGCCCTGTGTAACAAGGCTTTTTCTGCGCCCTGTGTAACAAAGCTATTTCAGCGCCTGGTGTAACAAGGCTATTTCAGCGCCTGGTGTAACAAGGCTATTTCAGCGCCCGGTGTAACAAGGCTATTTCAGCGCCCGGTGTAACAAGGCTATTTTAGCGCCCGGTGTTACAAGGCTATTTCAGCGCCAAGTGTAACAAGGCTATTTCAACGCCCTATGTAACAAGGCTATTTCAGCGCCCGGTGTAACAAGGCTTTTTCAGCGCCCGGTGTACCAAGGCTATTTCAGCGCCCGGTGTAACAAGGCTATTTCAGCGCCCTGTGCAGCAGGCTTATTCACACTTACCTTCCTTACATTACCTGACTTAGCTATGATTGCAACAATGAAGCGATATATTCAAAACCATCAAAACCTTTCCGACTAGTGTTGTTTTAGTCCCAGGTCATATTTTAGTTTCAGTTTTTATTTCGTTTTTTCTGTAATAATTTTAGTTTTCGTCTAGTTTTAGTCTTGCTTCTAATTTTAGTTTTAGTTTTAGTTCTCGTTGAAGAAAAGTCAACATTTTCGTTAACGAAGGTTTTAGTTTTTAGTTTTCGTGAAAGAAAGCAACATTATATTTTAGTTTCAGTTTTTATTTCGTTTTTTCTGTAATAATTTCAGTTTTCGTCTAGTTTTAGTCTTGCTGCTAATTTTAGTTTTAGTTTTAGTTATCGTTGACGAAAAGTCAACATTTTCGTCAACGAAGGTTTTAGTTTTAGTTTTCGTCAACGAAAACAACACTATTTCCGACTGCCTGTTGTCCACGAGCTTCAAACAACTGTGTAACCCCTTCCCCCCCTTCCGCCACTTCCCCCGCCTCCCCCCATCCCTTCGCCTTAATTGACTTAGGACCAGACCACTTCTCAGACCTAATGACCCAACAAACCAGTGTTTTCCGACAATTTTTTTTTACGTTCTTCGGCACAAACCCAATCCTTTAAAAAAAAAAACATTGTCCCCACCCACCACCAACCCATGTAGCTTAGTGATGACAAATTCATCAAACAGTCTATTGGTCCTTTTGGGACTTTTAACGAGCTTACTCTTTTAAACAATCAGACCGCGAACCACACCCCCTTCTCCTCCCCCCCCCCCCCACCACCCGACACCAATCCCCTCAAGTTAGTGGAACGGCTATTATAAACTGAGAAACCGAGATAAACTTATCACTCTTACAAGGGTATCGTGTTTCTTATAGTTTTTTTTTTGTTTGTCTTTTTCATTAGTTTTAATCATTCATATTGGTTTACTTATTCTATCACTGAGATTAAAGTCTTAATGTATGTGTTTATGTAGGTTAATCCTCTTTAATCTTCAAGGAAAAAAAAATTCATTAATAAAAATAACACCGTATTTAGACAAAAAGTGATCAGACTCAAAGATACAGTTTTGAAATGTCAGGAATAATTAATGTTGGAAGACATACACAGCTACAAAAGCAAACTGTGTATAGAAGAATGAAACAACGAAAAAAAGAGGCCATTCTTATTACAACTCATGACAGATACAATCATGTGACCTGCCATTAAAGTTTATCCGTCTGCCGCTGACGTCACACCCCGGTCCTTCGTCTTTTCTTTCTAATCATCCTGCCGGGGTACGCCGTCCGATTATCACCGGCTACAGTTTTGTGGCACGACAGGTTCATTTGAAGGAAACATATCACGACAACTCAGGGGAAGGGAATTCCTTCTGCATCAGGGGGCAAACATGCCCGAGAAATAGAGTTATCTGCGCATGTCATGCAAGTGTCTAGACACGATTTTCTCTCTTTTCTCCACATTGGGAACTTCCAATTGACCTACTAATAAAAGTGTCAATTTGAAGATAAGCGGGGAAAAAATGAAGAGTGAAAATTCAATATCTCTCGTATTTTGTAAGATGCCCCCCATAAAAAAGTGCTGTTTTAATATGTCTTTTGCCATGGGGCAGTCGGGAAAAGAAAACCTAACGTTTTCCACGGTTCCTATTTGCCCCGAATCGGGCAATTTTTTGAGGAGAAGTGTGGTAATAACGTTGAAAAGATTCGGATCGTCCAGAGATCACCTTTCTTTACTGCAATGTATTTGTAATTAGTTCACCTCCAGGGGCGGGCCCGAGCCCCGGTTTAAACAATGTCTACGGCCCATGTGCAAGTATTGTATTTACTGTATAAATGGTAGATGACATTGGTACATTAAGATAAGTATTAGTGCATGCATGAACTATACAAATGTATGGTCTTATAGTTGTGTGAAAAAAAACTACTAAAGAACTGATTTGTCGTCAAAGGCCCTTCCTCCCCCCTCCCAAAAAAAGCTTCATTGGGCCCAGAAATAATATACACCCCATCACCCCAACAATCTCAATCTCACCAGACTAGTGTTGTTTTCGTTGACGAAAACTAAAACTAAAACCTTCGTCGACGAAAATGTTGACTTTTCGTCAACGAGAACTAAAACTAAAACTAAAATTAGCAGCAAGACTTAAACTAGACGAAAACTGAAATTATTTCAGAAAAAACGAAATAAAAACTGAAACTAAAATATAGTGTTGCTTTCGTTCACGAAAACTAAAACTAAAACTTTCGTTAACGAAAATTTTGACTTTTCTTCAACGAGAACTAAAACTAAAACTAAAATTAGAAGCAAGACTAAAACTAGACGAAAACTAAAATTATTACAGAAAAAATGAAATAAAAACTGAAACTAAAATATGACCTGGGACTAAAACAACACTACACCAGACTTGCCCTAAATCAAAACCCAGGCTTGACAAATTTTTAGATCATTCCTGGTAGAGTTTTAGTTTTACGAAAGTACAGTTTGGGAACCACTGCTGTTGAGTTTGGGAACTGCTGCTGTTGAATTTGGGGACCGCCGCTGTTGAGCGACGATAGAAAAAATTGATGGGGAAAAAATATAAATATTTATTATTTATAAATTTGATGAAAAAAAAACCACAATTTATGACACTGTCACGGTTGAGCTCTCTCTATTCAAAATCCATACATCGATATATCAAACTGGAGTATATATTCACTCATTAAACATAAAGTAAGTGAATATCACACGGCAAATATGTAGACAGAAAAACGTCTTCATTACAGACACGATTGGGGATGATTATCTTAGGTCTGATGAAATATATATTGCTTGAGGTGTATTGAAATAGTGAAAGTATTTTGAAAATTGTAGCTTGACCTTTTTAAAGGTGAAAAACGATAAGTTATCAATTATTTCAAACGGTCAGTAGTCCATTCCACAGTCCGTCTGGAAAAATCCGTCACTAGCTTAACGATTAAATGATTCAATCAGGCAGTAAATAAGAAGGTCGATCAGTCAGTCGACAAATCAATCGTGACGGTAGTAAATCAGGCAGTCAGTCAAGCAATGAGTAAAACCAATCGGTCATTCCAGCAGTACAAAAGTCAGACAGTTCATCAGCCAGTCATCCGATTAGTCAACCAGTTGGACACTCCGGTTGTAAATCAGCGAGTAAGTCGATCAGTCTTCCAACCAATCAGTCAAGCAATCAGTCTAGCAATCAGTCAACCAGTCAATAATTCATGCTGTAAATCAGCCATTCAGTCAATCAATCAGTAAAACCAATCGGTCATTCCGGCAGAAAATAAACCAGTCAGTCGATCAGTCTGCCAACATAGTCAGTCAACCAATAAGTCAACAGATCGGTTTAATGCATTCTTCATCACTAAGCTACATGCGTGGTGGGGGGGGGGGGGAGGGGGGTTGCAATGGTAGTTCAAGGCTTGGTTTGAGGCAAAGGACATAGAAATATTACGGTAATAAATCAAGTCATACAGCCACTCTAAATGACCAAGCCTATAATATAACTCTTAAATAACGCTGACTCAGCTCCATACGTGGGCATATGTTGAGTCAATACTGCCTAAAATATGTCATAGGTCAACCCAGTTATGACGTGTCACAACACTGAGCTAGCTTCCCCGAGAACTGACATTGGGGCCATGCAGGACCATAAGGTAAACAGATTAGAGCCAAATAAAAAAAAAGATATTAAGAATTTTAATCCTTTTCCACTGCTGCCACGCAAATAAATTTATGTATGAATTTATTATTTGGTCTGTGTGTGTGTGTGTGTCTGTGTGTGTGTGTGTGTGTCTGATGTTGTATTAATCCTCAGAAAACGGAAATTGGCGTCCATATGAAGGCTGGATAGAAAGAAGGAAAGAATAACAGAAAAAAAAGAATCCAACTTCCTTTAGAAATACATTCCAGACATTTATTTCTTATCACGGGACTCGGCGCATCGAATTTAAAATAAAATATTTTAAACAAGAGAAAGGGTGCGGGGGGGAGGTGGGCCTCAATGTATTGGAGTTGGGGATAGTTGGGTGGGGGGGGGGGAGTGACAACTGATTTGAATCCTGCCAATCAAACGGACAGCCGATACGTCATCCGCTACCCCCTCCCTCCCTCCCTCCCTCCCTCCACCCACTCGCCCCCCCCCTCCACATGTCTATTTCAAGTGTCCCAGATACAGGACAATGGTAATATATTCTGCATCAGGTGAACCCCCCTACCCCCCCCCCGCCCACTCCATCACCTCGTGTCTAAAAAGAGTCGTCTGCATCTGACGTATCCTTGACTTGACAAACTTCGCAGCAAGTCCCGGGAGAAGAGGTGGGGTAATTCTCTTTAGATTGAGAAATGTTTAAAATAACAAAAAAAAAAAAAATAGTCACACCGTTATGGATTGTTACCGTTAAAACACTTAAATAAAAATATTTCGCTTCTAAGTAGATTGCGTACATTATATGTACAGAGCATGGGCGCAACCGATGTACGGGTCGTGCGGGTCCGGACCCTACCAAAAATCAAGCCACTGGTATTCGACCCTACCAAAATTTGGGGGGGGGGGGCAGACATACCAATTTTCATCTTACCTAAGATTTTGGACCCTACCAACTTCAACATACTGGTTGCGCCCGTGGTACAGAGATGGTTTGAATGGGGCAAAAGGAAGGCATAGTGTCCTCCACCCCCTTCCCATCCACCATCAAAAACACACTTAAACCCCAAAACTGTTTTTTTTTTTACTAGTACTTCGTTTGAACTCAATGACTGTGCATATAAGAAAGAAGAAGAATACTGCGATAAAGTGAGTTTGATGGATGAAGGGGGGGGGGTCGTTAAAATTGTTTTCTTTATGCCGGGTACTCCAGAGATATCACACTGGACCAGCCATGGGCTAAAAAAATATAGCCTAGGGGACAAATCCGGGCCACGGCCCGACACTCGTCTTCCAGTAAACCAGACACTTGTGGCCCGCAAGTCAAACTTATAAACCCATTGTGGTCTGCAACACAGAAAGGTTTGCCCACCCATGAAGTTTTTTTTATAAATCTTGATATTGTATATTGGCTCACTTTATAATGGAAAAAAATAAAGTTGATTTTTTATCATGAGCATTCTAGTTTTCTGGTTCACTGTGATTTAAAACTTGTATTTACCAAATTTCACACCATTTGGGCTCCTATAAATACTGCCTCAGTGCACTTGTTATCTCGTGTTTTATGGTATTCGGCAGTTGCATTAAATGTAAATTTTGCAAGGTTTAAAATGCTGTTTTTTTTAGATACAAAGAACAATTATGTTACACAGTAGGAATTAAACAGTAAAATAATACTAGTTACATGACACATTAATCTGACTGTATTGAAGACTACTTCTAAGTACGCCATTCAAAAATACACTTTAAAAGTTTTTTAGTCTGTGCTTTCTGAGTCCTGAAGATCTTCAAGTTTCGATCTCTTCAGCACAGTTCATTTTTTTTTAAATCTGGAAACTCTTTACGATGCTGTTCAACAATTTGGAGTAAGTACTGCTTTTCCTCCTCTGATTTGGTGAGAGATGAGTTGAATGATGACGCCAGTACAATTTCCCGCACGGCACAGAATTGCCTCAAGCAAGCGGCAAGGCTGTTTGTCTTATCCACTGAGACACGTTGAGAAAAGAGAACCAGAGGAATGAGTTCTGCACTAAGGTACCAGAGATGTCGGACAATCGTTTTCAATGCAGTCTGAGAAATGAAGTGAGAAACATTCTTATAAACAAAATACCAAATTCTGCACTTGATCTGTCTTCAAGCTTAGTCAGCTTGAATTGATGACGGAAGAGATATATCTTCATGAAGTAGATTATTTTAGACATCCACCTTGCATGGTAATAAGCTCCTGGAACACTAAAACGCACCCCAAGGGGGGGGGGATTCCTTTTGGAAGATAAGATTCAAAGTCAGAAGTTCTTTGTAATCTTCACGTGGCAAATATGTGAGTTGTCTTTCATTTTGAGGATATTTGAACAAAATGTGACTTCTTTTAATGGCTTAAGATTTTGCTTCAGTCGAACATCGTGGCATATACTAAATTCTGCCTGTCTTATTTTGGCCAAAACGTCTTAAAGTGCTTGAATAGCAGCACATCCGGTCCAGTTGTACTACCCCCAAAAGTCTTATTGAAGACAGCTGTTTGGCCAGTAGGCTCAATTAGGGGAAGTACCTAGCTCAATAAACATCGGCATGTCCACTGGACAGTATACAAGAAATAGTTCATGAAAAAATAGTACCAACTGACTGCCAGACGGCTATGTGTTTGTAAACATACTACTGGCCAGTAGGCTCAATTGGGGGCAGTACCTAGCTCAATAAACAGGAGTTGTGTCAACTTCTATGCCAGTTAAATGAACAACACTTTTCGACCTAGTAGTCATAACTAAATGAATGATATTTATATAGCCGCAACATTTAATCTTAAAACACTTGATTTGTAAAAGTAAATTGAAATGCACTGGTGAAGCTGGCTATTTGTATTAAAATCAAAACTTCTAGAGTTTTCTAGAATTTCCCTGAACCTTCTCAAGTTTTACCACGTTTTTCTAGAAGCTTCTAGAACCTTCTAGAGATTTCATAGAACCTTCCAGAACCTTCTAGAATTGTACAGATTTTTCTAAAACTTTCCAGAACCTTCTAGCATTTTCTGTTTGTTTATATATATATACATACTGACATTAAAAATTCATTCAAAATGATTTAAAATTTCAGTGTCCAAGAGCAGCACTAAATAAAGTCACATATTCATGTAATTTTTTCTGTGCTGTTTTGAAGTCAAAGGAAACACAAACAACAAAATGCTCCAAAATAATTTCACAAAAAGTTATTTTGGGCCTCCCTAATAAACACACACACACACACATACACACACACATACACACACACACACACACATATATATATATATATATATATATATTGAGCTAATTTTGTTTATTCTCTTTGTTTGTGTTTGTAAGTTTGATTCAAATTCTGAGACGCGTTTGTAGACCATCTGCCGAGCAATTAATTGTTATCACAGCATCTATGTGTATATGTTCCATCTGATGTAGGACTTCTACCCATTACTCATTTGTTATTATAGCATCCCTATCTATATGTTCCATCTGTTCCTTTATATGTTCCATCCGTTCCTCTATGTATTCCATCCGTTCCTCTCTACGTTCCATCCGTTCCTCTATGTGTTCCATCCGTTCCTCTATATGTTCCATCCGTTCCTCTATGTGTTCCCTCCGTTTTTCTATATGTTCCATCTGTCTCTCTATATGTTCCATCCATTCCTCTATGTGTTCCATCCGTTCATCTATATGTTTTATCCGTTCCTCTATGTGTTCCATCCGTTTCTCTATATGTTCCATCCGTTCCTCTATGTGTTCCATCCGTTCCTCTATATGTTCCATCCGTTCCTCTATGTGTTCCATCCGTTCCTCTATATGTTCCATCCATATGTAAATTTCTCTTCGCCTTGTTTAAGTCATTTACCTGTTCTACGCTATTACCAGTACTGAATGACGACGCGAGTAATCGCAGTAATTAAATAATCGATTACCAGGATTACAAACAACAACTACTGGGTACAACGACACACACACACACACACACACACACACACACATGCGCGGCTAATGGGTAAATTATTCGTCTGAGATGAATGCTATATATAAGGTATTCGTGACAATTTTTTTTTGTTTTAAATTATCACGAACCATTAACACACAGAGGTTCTCGTTCAGTTAGTGGGTAGAGTGGGTACATCTACTACTAACGTCTATAATGGACTGATGGCTGTGTTACAAAGCGTACGACCGTCAACCTGAGGGTTCCAGGTTCGAACTCTGGTGAGAACCAATGGATATTTCACGTCATGGTTAAAGTACCCGCAATATCTCCCGTGGTGCCTCCATGGCCATTGCACTATCGGCTAAGGTGGGGATGAAAGAATAGCACAATGAAAACCATCCCATTAGTGGTTTATAGGATCTAAGAGATTTTATATCATCCTTACAGGGAACTTCACACACAAACACACACACACACACACACTAACCTCTCTCGAGATGCAGTGGTTCTCCTATGGTATCTGATAGCCCCCCCCCCCCCATGCTGGCGGACCGGATACTTGAGAGTCTAATATGAATTAGTAATTGGAATGACGCGTACGTTGGTCGGCGCATTGTGGTCAAATCCATTGGTGAAACAAAGTAAGCTAAGAACAAAAGAGTTATCTTTCATTAGCTTTGTGACTCTCTCTATATCTCCCTCTCTCTCTCTCTCTCTCTCTCTCTCTCTCTCTCTCTCTCTCTCTCTCTCACTCTCTCTCTCTCTCTCTCTCTGAACACTCTCAGTTCATCAGCGCACTGAGACTTAATCTCTTAGTGCTCGTGAGATCAAACTCGATGTGTTCCTCAGTATAAGAAAACTGCCATACAGGCCAAAATGGCAAGCAAGCTACCTGGACTGGTTCAATTTGTAGTACGCTAGTCTGGGGCACTCATGAGGCATATGTTTCACGGTTTCCTTAACATCTCTGCAGCGGCGGCATAGGCAGTCGACATTGGGAAACGCCCACTGCTAAACTGGGCAATAGGGGCCTCCCAGACTCTCCTTAGCCCCCCCCCCCACCTGGGATCATTTTGAGTCGGCCGTTCTGATTGACTTTGGACATTTCTGCCTGTGGACCCAACTTGAGTGCCACTGATTGCGTTAGCCTTGTAACTAGCTAAGACACTTTGTGAAGTCTTGTATAACTACAAACTACAACTTGATAATAAGTACCAAATTATTGATAACGGTTCATATTTTCTTTTTTTTTATTTCTCATTATTTTGTGTAATGGAACGAATGGCCGAGGTGCGTAGATGGCGTAGATACTCGAATTGAGAGTCCTGGGTTCGAGCATCGGTGAGAAATGAAGAAATTTCTCCGGGTTCTCTTGAAAGTTGGTCAAAGTCCTACAAGTCCACCCAGCTTAAGTTCGGGATATGAAGGCGGCTGGGGGTTTATAATCATTGGTTACAGAAACAGATGCATTGTACACTTCTTCTGACCCGATGGCCCTTTAGGATAGAGGGAACTCTGCCATTGACTAGTAGTACTACTACCATTTTGTGTAGTTCTGCACACGAAAGTAAATTTGAGTCAAGTTTAATTAGTGAGAAAGTTGGGTTTTTACATCCACATTACTTGTTCTAAATGTTAGAGCAATTCAAATAAAATGTAACCAACCAAAATGTAACGAAATAAAATGTAACCAAGTAAAATGTAACCAAATAAAATGTAACCAAATGAAATGTAACCAAATAAAATGTAGCCAACTAAAATGCAACCAACTAAAATGTAACCAAATAAAATGTAACCAAATGAAATGAAACCAAAAAAATGTAACCAAATAAAATGTAACCAAATAAAATTTAACCAAAAAAATGTAACCAAATAAAATGTAACGAAATAAAATGTAACCAAAAAATATAACCAAATAAAATGTAACCAAATGAAATGTAACCAAATAAAATGTAGCCAACTAAAATGCAACCAACTAAAATGTAACCAAATAAAATGTAACCAAATGAAATGAAACCAAAAAAATGTAACCAAATAAAATGTAACCAAATAAAATTTAACCAAAAAAATGTAACCAAATAAAATGTAACCAAATAAAATGTAACCAAAAAATATAACCAAATAAAATGTAACCAAATGAAATGAAACCAAAAAAAATGTAACCAACTAAAATGTAACCAAATAAAATGTAACCAAAATAAAATGTAATCAACTAAAAAAAAATTCTGACGGTTACGGATCAACGGTTCTACGATGTCTGGCGTCAAAATGTCAGCTATGTCAATACGACTGTGACGAAATGTCAATACCAGTCTGCCAATTATGTCAATACAAGAATGTCAACTAATGTCAATAACTCGCGGTCTGACAAATAGGCATTCATTATTGATTGGGATTTTTACCTAAGTAAAATAGAATTTAAAAAAAAAATCGTTGTGTGAAATTACACTGCAAGAAAGCGAACCAAACCAAAAACAAGGATCGCTCTGTAAATGCGTGGGAGGAATGCTATCGAGCGAGTACGATTTCAAGTATGGTAACAACGCAGCGACGTAGGAAAGGGTATAGCGAGCTGTGCGGGCGCCGATCTAAGACGGGGGCGTCGAAAGAAATGAATTCGTACAGGGCGCAACAAGAGCTAGCTACGGCTCTGTATCGACAACAACGATTACCTCACTCCACTCACACACACACACACACACACACACACAGATACACACAACCGCTCACATAAACCTGTACAATCTTTATTTTTAATTTATTTTTTTTTGTTAATTAAAAAAAAAAAGATGAGCCGAATAAGAAAGCAATTTTCAGGGAAGACACAAGAGCAAACAATAAAAAAAAAAATAGAAGACCATGGGAGACAATCTGGGGGAAATGAATGACTTTCCAAGCAATCAATGAAACATTTTATTGGTAGAGATTCGCTCGTTCATTCAAAGTTTCTCTAAACTTCAATTGATAACTTGGTGTCTTTAAAAAAAAAAAATTAAACAATTTGCGACCAATTATATTAATATCGCTACTGGAACAAACGAAACGGCAGTGAACTGCAATTTCCGGTGGATTATCTGGCATGCATCATATTAATTAGTCGATTAATTAAGCGGATGAACTGAGAGATAACGTGATTATCGCTGCACCTCTGTCGGAATCCCCCCTCCCCACACCGGGACATGATAGAAATATAGAGAGACCAACCCGAAAACACATTTCAACAGCAGTGTTCATTTATTTGGTGATAATCTGTCGGGTAGGTTCATTCTAAATGTCCCCACAGTATGTGTTATGGTGGATGGTTCATACTAGCTATTGAGACTTACGGTTGAGAATTTATTTCAGAATTAAAGTGGGGGGGGGGCGAATCATATCACACAAACATCAGTGTTTCAGTGGACCTTTATATTAGACAGAATAGTGCAGGGGCCACCTCATATTAGACAGCATAGAGTAGGGGCCACCTCATATTAGACGGAAGGTATTAGGTGACATCCTATGTTGGACAAAAATATCATGCAGCCTCCCTCTCCCCCCTCCCCACCACCCCCCAATCTTTGACATTCAAGTACCAATTATTTCTCTGTGTGACTGAATGATATCAGGCACAGCAAAAATAGTCATAGGGGAACGTGTTTGAAATATAAAATAACCGCTCGTAAAGTTTTTGTTCAAAGAGAAGAGGTAGACAAACAAAACAACATACAAACAAACAAACAACAAAAAACAAACAAACAAACAACAAAAATAAACAACAAATTTACAAAGAAACAAACAACAAAATAAACTAACAAACAAACAACAAACAAATAACAAATAAACAAACAAACAAAAACAAATAAACAACCAACAAAAAACAAACAAAAAAAACAAACAACAAAAACTAACAAACTACACACAAACAACAAATAAACTAACAAACAAATAAACAAACAAACAAACAACAAAACAAACAAACAAACAACGAAAAACAAACTACAAATAAACAACAAATAAACTAACAAAAAATAAACCAACAAACAATAAACAAGCAACAAACAACAAAAAAACAAACAAACTCACAACAAATAAACTAACAAACAAATAAACAGCAAATAAACAAACAAACAACAAATAAACAAACAACAAATAAACAAATAAACAAACAAACAAACAAACTTCAAGCCACATAAATGACCCTAATTTCTTCACTGTTAAAAGTATTGAACGCAACAGATTTTTTTTTTCAAATTTCAGACTTTGTACTACAAAAACATGAGACTCAGAAACAAGTCTTACGTCACCAATCTCAGAAATTATTAAAAAAAAATCTGCAAGACAAGATATACATTAAACAAGTCTGGACATTATGTAAAATACTCCCCCCCTCACTAAATGAACATGATGATATACATAATCGACCCGCGGGGCCGCCCTTTCAAATTATTCTGACTTCCTTTATGCAATGGCTAGTTAAGGTCTCCTTGTGTTCCCTCTAGGGACTGAATATTCCGGTACAGTGCGGCTTGTTGTGGAACTCGCAAATCAAGCTAATTTATGGAGTTGTGTGGTGTTTAGCTTAGTTTCGTTCACCGGTGAAATTTTTACAAAAAAAAAAATAAAAAAACAAACTTTTCTTTACTTTTTCAAAAAGATTTGTCACAACCCAAAACAATGTTGCTGTTGGTTACTTTTATTTATTTTATAGAGAATGAAGTCAGGTCATGCTAACTGGTAATGAGGGATAAAACCAAAAACAAAAAAAATACAAAAAAATTTTGCACTAGTTGCACCTTTACCGTTGATAAACTTTCTGAAAGATTTGAGGCTAAACACTATAAGAAATGTGTCGCCCTTCTATGTTTGTGGCACCTGGGGCGTACGCTGATATTGCCGCTCATTTACAATGAAAAAAAGGGAAAGAAAGAAATACTTCAGTAGTAAAAATTGCTTCCCCTTTGCTGTTGGCACAGTAGGTGGCCTCCCTACCTAGCAACGTCACTGGGTCTAGCAAAAAATAATCAACATATAAATTGTTTCTAAGTAACCCAAGTCCCTCACCCCAACACACATTTACATACACACACACACTTAAACACACACACACACACACTTAAACACACACACACACATACACACACACACACACACACACACTCACTCTTTTCCTTGCTAAACTAAAGAGAAGTTATCAACCAATGAAAAAATACATTATGTAGACTGAAACGATTGGCCCCCAGGCACTTGAAAAGAGTTGCAGCCGGTACATTGCCATTATCAGAGTGAATTGCCTATCAATTTGTCTTGTTTGATGGTGACCCCGCACCCCCACCCCCCTCTTACCCACCCGCCCTCGGTTTCAGGGCAGGGACCACTTTAAGATGAGAAAAAAAAAAACGAGTTGAACAAAAAAGTTGCTAGTGTTTTACTATATAAGTCAGGGTGTGTGTGTGGGGGGGGGGGAGAGGGCGAGGGAGGTGTATATACCCTAACTTATTGGTCACGGTTCGTATTGCATCAAACTCCAACTTTTCATGAAATCGTTAGTGTTTTAGTATTTTAGTCACGATGTAAGTGAGAGAGAGAGAGAGAGAGAGAGAGAGAGAGAGAGAGAGAGAGAGAGAGAGAGAGAGAGAGAGAGAGAGAGAGAGAGAGAGAGAGAGAGAGAGAGAGAGAGAGAGAGAAAGAGAGAGAGAGGGAGAAAGAGAGAGAGAGAGAGAGAGAGAGAGAGAGGATGAACCTAACGGTTCGGTCACGTTTCGTAATGCATTGTCCTCTATAACTCTATTTATTACTCTTAATGGCCCAAGGGGTCATTTATTAATTTCTAAGCTACACTTCACTTCTCGAGTACATCTAAAATTTCAACTAATTGGTTAAGTTGGATAAAAAATATATTATTGTTTCGTACAAAAAGGTTGACCTGATTCAGGTGCTAGGCTGGAATTATAACCAATAAGCTGCTTAATGCTCTGTAACCCTGTTTGTTAATATTTAAAAAAAAAACATTACAATGGAAGAAAACAAAAATGACACTTTTATTGAATTAAAATTAAAATTAGTTGCCAAGTAAAAACATTAAATAAAAAACATCGGGCTCAAAAAATATGAATGTAAGTTTAGAAGCTAAGTGCACAGGTGATAAAAAAAATCTCTCTTTTTTTTTTTAATGTCTTGTTTTGAAAATGATGATCTATTGGAAATGGCAATGGCTTTGAATTCAGGGCAATTTTTTTTTTACTGTCCTTGAAATAAATGAACACAAGTTGTTTCTACATTTTATTTTTCATCCAGCCCTGCCACTTCCGTTTAACACACTCACCTGTCTAATGAATGAATTAGAAACAGAAATAGATTTTTTTTTTTAAAGAAAAAAAGTTCAACAACGACTACATTCATTTTTTAAACCTTATTCTGTGGATTACACGCCTCGTCACTTGGACATTAACATTTTTTTTTTTGCTTTCAATATTTTTATTTTTAATTCTCGCGAATTTTTTAAAAATGAAAATCAAAGTTATTGTTGTTACTGAAACAATCACGGCTGTGCTGAAAGAGGGGAAAATTCACCGTATTGAATTGAAGTTTATCACAAGGGTTCTCAGAGTGACGGTGTAGAACTAATGTTTGACTTGGTCGCCGTGTACACATGAAGCCTACCTGCCACCGGGTGACGTAGGAACGGGGTGGGGAGGGGGGATGTCTGAACTTTAGGGCGCTGAACTAAAGAGTTTGGCCGCAAAATAGAGTTGTTTTCGTCCCTTTTCAGATCTGTGGAAGGGATTCGAGAGTTTCATTTGTAAAGGGCGCCAAATGTTTTACTCGTAAAGGGCGCCAAATGTTTTACTCGTAAAGGGCGCCAAATGTTTTACTCGTAAAGGGCGCCAAATGTTTCTCTCGTACAGGGCGCCAAATCTTTCACTCGTAAAGGGCGCTATAAGATGTACTTAAATGGGGAGCAAAAAGTTCCACTTGTACAGAACGTCAAGAGTTTCACACGTACAGGGCGCCAAACGGTGCCAACCATTAGGTGTTGTTTCTCTATGTACCAGCAATGGACTATACAAATTAATAACATCAAGTTGGTTGTGAAAGGCTGCTTGAAGAGTTATGTCCTACCGCGTCCAATGATCACATTGTGAAGAACACAGCACAGTATAATGGAACACAGTCTCCACAAACATACGAACACTGCACAGTTCAACTGAGTACAGCCTCCACACACATATAAACGCTGCTCAGTTCAACTGAGTACAGCCTCCACACAGATATAAACGCTGCACAGTTCAACTGAGTACAGCCTCCACACACATATAAACGCTGCACAGTTCAACTGAGTACAGCCTCCACACACATACGAATGCTGCACAGTTCAACTGAGTACAGCCTCCACACACATATAAACGCTGCACAGTTCAACTGAGTACAGCCTCCATACACATACGAACACTGCACAGTTCAACTGAGTACAGCCTCCACACACATATAAACGCTGCACAGTTCAACTGAATACAGCCTCCACACACATACGAACGCAGCACAGTTCAACTGAGTACAGCCTCCACACACATACGAACACTGCACAGTTCAACTGAGAACAGCCTCCACACACATACGAACACTGCACAGTTCAACTGAGTACAGCCTCCACACACATACGAACACTGCACAGTTCAACTGAGTACAGCCTCCACAAACATAATGTATGGCTCCTAAGACAGTTGAATGTCTCAGCACGGATTTGTGTGTCAGATCATAAAGGGTTGCGCTACCCCCCACACCCATTTCCCAGGTCTACGTTTGCTGGAACAATAATTTGCCTATGCATAGATCAGATTTTGACACTGTCTCAAGGCAGGCACTGAGGCCGAATCCCCAATTGCCGATGTAGAATAGAGGACGCCCAAAAACAGAACTGGCAGGGAGACGCCCAAGAAAAGACCTTGCAAGGAGACGCCCAAGAATAGATCAGGCAGGGAGACCTTTTCATTAGTTCAAAAACTTTTTTTTTGGTTGGTTTACATCAAAACAAAACACCAATCAAACAATCCGTATAAAGAAGCTGTTGCATCTTTTTCATTTGGTTTTAAATCAATAATTAAAAAACTAAAATCAAAAGAACGAAACAAATAAGTGTAAACATTTGTCGTAACAAAAAAAACAACCAACAACTGAACATTTAAAAACATTGATCAGATTTTTTTATAAGAAAATAATTGTACGATTCAACCAATGTGGGCTTATTAATAATGCTATTTACTCTCAGAAACTCTTTTGAAATGTCTGTAGTTAGTTTGAATGTCGTGTATATATTATATTTCTTTTTGAATATTCACACAACACTTTGGTTTTGGAGAGTATGCAACATAAATCAGAGCCCATCTAACGTATTTGGGAATGGGGGGTAATTTTAAGGCTGTAACAGAAAAAAAATGGAAATCTTGGGACCTCTAATAAGTGCAGGAGCGTTTCTGACATCCCCGAAATTTAATTATAACTCCAAAACCCGGAAGGGTGTAAACAGCATAGATATGGGCTAGAATGTACAACTCACCCACACATATTTTTTTCACTCCTAAACACATTTTTGTGTTCATATGAATTTGTCTGTGAAGGTGGAGTAGTGTATACCTTAGATCCGGTGCTGGACAAAAACGTTTTTGTGTCGGTCGCTGCTACTGAAATGCTGGTGGACATGAGTTAAACCCGTGTCGGTCGCTGCTACTGAAATGCTGGTGGACATGAGTTAAACCCGTGTCGGTCGCTGATACTGAAATGCTGGTGGACATGAGTTAAACCCGTGTCGGTCGCTGATACTGAAATGCTGGTGGACATGAGTTAAACCCGTGTCGGTCGCTGATACTGAAATGCTGGTGGACATGAGTTAAACCCGTGTCGGTCGCTGTTACTGAAATGCTGGTGGACCTGACCCGTGTTGTCTTCCTACAAGCCTCTTAATTCCACCCTTCCCTCTCCCCCCAAACTCCCGTCTGTAATGTGAAACACTGTGTTTTTATTCTGAAGTTGACGCTCATTAGATGAGATTTACGGAGCTGTGAGGGAGTGAAACATGCTCTTGTAATGACAGGCTCACTTTCTGCACATACACACACACACATACGCAGTTTCTCTCTCTCTCTCTCTCTCTCTCTCTCTCTCTCTCTATCTATCTATCTATCTCACACACACACACACACACATTATCATTTTGACGGCTATGCACTCAAGATCACTATTAGAGATTTTATTTTTCAAACTGTAAGCTAGGATACGGAATGATCGCACACATCTGTCGGCTTGAGGGAGCAGAGTTCAAATCTCTGTGTGGGTATTGGAGTCTTCTTCTCAGACCCTTAGAACTCTCAGGTTGAACTTGGGTACCTGACATCAGATTTTTGACAAGTGAAGTCTGATGGGAATTGTGTTTAATCAGGGTTTTGGTAAACTACCACCAGCGGGTCAGGTACGCCCGTTTGATCAAGCCTGTTCTATATATACTGTACAATAAAAAAAAATATACTATAACTTTTAAATTTACTTCATATTTAGATCAAACCAGATATCCAAACATTATCTCTCTCTCTCTCTCTCTCTCTCTCTCTCTCTGAACTCAGTGAACACTGCGGGCTGAGACTTAGTCTCTTAGAAACCGTGAGATCAAAACTCGCTGTGTCCCTCAACATCTGGAAACTGCCATAAAGGCCAATGTCCAGCAAGCTACCCGACTGGTCCACCTTGTGGTCCGCCAGCCCGGGTCACTCAAAAGCACGTGATCCACGGAACATCTTCTCTAGAACTAATCCATTTTTTTTCAAATTAAAGAACCCATTGTGGCCCATGGTTCTAACACGACCCCTCACAATTAGCTCAATACTGTGTAACCCTTAGCAAGCCGTAGCTCTATATACATTAAAAAAAAACGTCTTTAACTTTCTCCATGCATGGTTTGGTTTCTTTGAGGATACTTTTAGTTTCTTATAAGGGAGTTGTAACTTTATTGTACTAACCCTATTAGTTTTAATTCACGAGGTTCCAAATTTATAATATTTCCATGGACTGGACAAATAAATAAATGTTAAGAGAAAAATCTATTGTTCAAGTTTGAATCAAACTTACAAAACAGTTGTTGATGACCACAGATTGAGGTCACTGATTCAAGTTTAAATAAAATTTTCAAAACTGTTATTGATGACCACATATTTGGGTCACTGATTCAAGTTTAAATCAAACCTACAAAACAGTTGTTGACGACCACAAAATCCTATACTGTTTTGAGAACCTCTGAGACCATCTCCAGATGAAACGGACGTGGTCACACTAAGGGGGGGACCTGTCCACGTGACGTTACGAGCTGGACGATGAGGATGGACAAACACAGTTTGACCATTAAGGACCGAGGGTTAAGAAGCTCAATAGACCCAGATGTCCAGCTTCCTCGACCCACCTTCCCCTCCCCACCCCAACCCCCTTCCCCTCTCAAACACTCATGAGCAGTACTGTAGCAGTAGCTGTCAGTTAACTTAAAATAAATACTTTTACTATCACCCCTACCCCCCCCCCCCACACACACGCTATGACCCTAGCTATTATAAAACCTTCAGCTGCACAAATCCCGCCCCTACCCTCTCTCACCCACCCAACGCAATATATATATATATATATATATATATATATATATATATATATATATAAGTTCTTTAAAGACAGGGTGGCATTGTGTACTTTTGGTCAAGCTCCATAATGGACATAGCCCCCAACACATGTGGCCCATAATATTGTTTGACCCATCCCGATACCCCTCCCCGGCCTCCCTGGCCTCCCATCTCCCCGCCGAAAACAAAATAGTCGATCTACTTGGCAATACATTGACCAGACGAAAAGTGAATCGTGCTGGGATCTACTTGGCAATACATTGACCAGACGAGGAGGAAAGTGAATCGTGCTGGGATCTATTTGGCAATACATTGACCAGACGAAGAGGAAAGTGAATCGTGGTGGGATCTACTTGGCAATACATTGACCAGACGAAGAGGAAAGTGAATCGTGCTGGGATCTACTTGGCAATACATTGACCAGACGAAGAGGAAAGTGAATCGTGCTGGGGTCTACTTGGCAATACATTGACCAGACGAAGAGGAAAGTGAATCATGCTGGGATCTACTTGGCAATACATTGACCAGACGAAGAGGAAAGTGAATCGTGCTGGGATCTACTTGGCAATACATTGGCCAGACGAAGAGGAAAGTGAATCGTGCTGGGATCTACTTGGCAATACATTGACCAGACGAAGAGGAAAGTGAATCGTGCTGGGATCTACTTGGTAATACATTGACCAGACGAAGAGGAAAGTGAATCGTGCTGGGATCTACTTGGCAATACATTGACCAGACGAAGAGGAAAGTGAATCGTGCTGGGATCTACTTGGCAATACATTGACCAGATGAAGAGGAAAGTGAATCGTGCTGGGATCTACTTGGCAATACATTGACCAGACGAAGAGGAAAGTAAATCGTGCTGGGATCTACTTGGCAATACATTGACCAGACGAAGAGGAAAGTGAATCGTGCTGGGATCTACTTGGCAATACATTGACCAGACGAAGAGGAAAGTAAATCATGATGGGATCTACTTGGCAATACATTGACCAGACGAAGAGGAAAGTAAATCATGATGGGATCTACTTGGCAATACATTGACCAGACGAAGAGGAAAGTAAATCATGATGTGATCTACTTGGCAATACATTGACCAGACGAAGAGGAAAGTAAATCATGATGTTATCTACTTGGCAATACATTGGCCAGACGAAGAGGAAAGTAAATCATGATGGGATCTACTTGGCAATACATTGACCAGACGAAGAGGAAAGTAAATCATAATGGGATCTACTTGGCAATACATTGACCAGACGAAGAGGAAAGTGAATCGTGCTTGGGATCTACTTGGCGAAAATATTCTCGTCAACCAATGTATTGTCAGTTTGAAGATTTTGTGTTTCAGGTGTGCTCAAACTTTTGAGAATCCAGACCCAATATACATATTATTTATTTATTTGTTTTTGCTAACCGCCAGATAAAATAAACAAAACCTATTTTTAAATTGCAGAAATTCTTGATTAATGATTCATTTAAATATTCAGCGAGCCACTTAAAATCATCTCGCGACCTTTCCCTTGATTCGGAACCCACACTTGGGAGGAATCACTGGTGTACATGAACTGTTTAACCAGGTAACATTTGATTTTTTTTTAATTTTAAGGTTACTCGGCATTTTTATAAAAAGCACACATTCAAACTAATTCAAACTATTGAACGACAAGCAATGCATTTTATTTTTAATCACAAATAACATTCTCCTTTAATTATCAATGTTATGATTATGCCGCCTTGCTTAATGACAGAAGAAAACAAATCAGCGACAAATTCTCTGTTAACTAAACAGATTTTTCTATTCCCCTCATTCTCTGGCAAATGCAGATCGTCGTCTTCTATTCAAATCATGTCTAAACTCATCAAAGCAAATATTGACTCACTGCCGACAAACTTAGAAAGTTTATCATCCGAAAGTTCAAGAAATGTATTAGAAAATTAGAGCTTCCATAATGGAAAATGTCTTTATATTCTTGGCATTTATTTCTTTAAAGAATGCGTGGATGTTAAAAAATGTTTTTAATATTAGGAATTTATAAGAATTAAACAGACTTCATTTAGGAAATTCTCTTTTAAAATTCATTTCGGCTAAACAAATGTCTCTGTCTAATTGGGACAAACATTTTGTATACGATGGTTGTTTGAGTTAATTTTTTTTCTGGAATCTGAAGACCATTGGCGAAGACGTTGATAGAAATGTGATAGACTCTGCTCGAAGAATTTCAAAAGGTACAAGTTCGACTTCTTTATAAATTTTCTATGTTATTTGAGAAGCTAAATCAAGGGTGGAAAATATTTTTTTTTACCGCGGTCAACAGAGGGTTCTTAGATTTGACCGATGTGTCTGACCATGTACTGATGGAGAGAAAGTTTTTATAACATTTGATGAGCTCATGGTGCTGAACTCAATGTAATGAGCTCATTGTAATGAACTTAATGTAATAACTCATGGTAATGAAATCAATGTAATGAACTCATTGTGATGAACTCCTGGTAATGATCTCATGGTAATGAATACAATGTGATGAACTCCTGGTAATGATCTCATGGTAATGAATACAATGTGATGAACTCACGGTAATGAATTTCATGTAATTAACTCAATGTAATGAACTCACGGAACAACCCACAGTACTCTTCTTAAGATACTGATTGTACTTAAATGCATCAGTTATCTAACCCAATGTCTCTTATGTGATTTAGTGGACAAAAATAACATAAATAATATCAAATGATCCACTTAGATTTAACGTCACAGATGACTTTACAGAGGCTTCCGAAATGTCGCGCCAGACGTCATAGAACGTCAACACATACGTCACGGTTTATATATGTATGTGTGACGTGTTTATGTATGCTTGTGTGACGTGTTTATGTATATATGTGTGACGTGTGTATGTAGGTATGTGTGACGTGTGTATGTAGGTATGTGTGACGTGTGTATGTCAGTGTGACGTGTGCATGTAGCTATGTGTGTGACGTTTGTATGTGTGTATGTATGTATGTATGTGTGACGTGTGTATGTATGTATGTATTGTGACGTTTGTATGTGTGTATGTATGTATGTATGTGTGACGTGTGTATGTATGTATGTATTGTGACGTTTGTATGTATGTATGTATGTGTGACGTTTGTATGTATGTATGTGTGACGTGTGTATGTAGCTATGTGTGTGACGTTTGTATGTGCGTATGTATATATGTATGTATGTCTTACGTGTGTATGTATGTATTGTGACGTTTGTATGTAAGCATGTATGTATGTGTGACGTTTGTATGTATGTATGTATGTATGTGTGACGTGTGTTTGTATGTATGTGTGACGTGGTGTATTTATGTATATATGTGTGACGTGTGTATGTATGCATGTATTGTGACGTGGTGTATTTATGTATGTATGTGTGACGTGTGTATGTATATATGCGTGACGTGAATATGTACCTACGTGTGGTGACGTATGTTTGTATGTCGTTTTCTTTGGTCTCCGAAATGTATTTTACTTTATTTATAGAAATTATATCGACATTATTATCTGTAATTGAAACTAGTAAATAATAAACAAAATATGGATATTCAATTACCTAAAGTGTATTCGCTTGGCCAGTGGTAGGCACAATTTTGGACGGCGCGGTGCGCACGATGTGCACCGAAATATAACAAAAGAGCCGCACCCAGTCGATGGGGTGCACATATAAACTTGTAAACATTAGCGATACACGTCATTGACGCGTGTGTTGGATAAGTAAGAAGCGTAGTGTAGAAGTAGCAGCCTATCGTGTCGTACTCGGCATGCGGGCCGTTGTTTGTCCGTAGTTGGCACACGGGTCGTAGTTTTGCCGTTTTGTTTTTGTGTACTGGGCCTTCGTGTCATTAGATTATACCCGTCTAGTTCTGCTGTATTCAATCATTAAATTAAGTTTTTCAAGTTTTTATACTTTTAAAATGTATCATGCATAAAAAATAAAAATTCATTTTGCTTTTCAATTTGTCCTTTTTTTATGATTTTATTTCGATAAATTTCTTTTTCAATGCTGAAGACTTTATTTGAATTATTATTATTATTATTTATTTTGTCTTATGATTCATTGAAAAAAATATTCTCAGCAAGTCCGTTTGATTTTTATTTCCCACTGCGCGTGTCTTTCCATAAAATTTTACGGTTGTCTTACCTGACTCAAGTAATGACGAATTACCCCCCCCTGGTGACGTCATGATCCGTTGAAAAAGGAAAGGGGTGGACGGACATATCTGTCGACAGATACAAACGAGGTGCTGTTTACATTCAATTATTTTCTCTGGGCATGCCGTTGATGCGCATGCGCGTATGCATCTTATACACGTGATAAATGTCAGAATGATGGATTATTGTTCGATGGATTAAAATGAAAATAGCCGAAAAATCGGAATCTTTAAATAAGAAAACACAAAAGTGGGGAAAAATGAAATGAGGTCATTGACTTAGAATGTATTGTTTTGAAAGAGAGAGAGAGAGAGAGAGAGAGAGAGAGAGAGAGAGAGAGAGAGAGAGAGAGAGAGAGAGAGAGAGGAAGAATAAAAGATAATGAAGAAACAGTGAAACCAAGAAGGAAGTCATGGAGACAGAAAGAAAGATGCGACTTTGACTTTATCGGCGGGCCTCACATGATTAACGTCCGGGTCCCAGACATTCGAAGGGCCTCGAAAAGCCAAAGTTTGAAACCCTTTCTAAACCCGCCACTCCCCTCCCCCCCTTCCCTTTTTTTTCCCCCGGGTAGCTCATTATTTGTATTTTTTGCTGCTTCCAGAGACTCAACTGACTTCAGTCCGTCTTTGGGGAGATGGGAGAGGGCAATGTAAAATTGAGAGACAGTGAGAGAGAGATAGAAAGAGAGAGAGAGAGAGAGAGAGAGAGAGAGAGAGAGAGAGAGAGAGAGAGAGAGAGAGAGAGAGAGTAAATGAGAGAGGAAGAGATGAGAATGACCTGGTTTCAATGACCTAGATAAAGTTCTACTATAAAGTGGGGTGGAAATAGGAGGAAGAGGTCAAAGGGTATGATGTTATGGAGTCCGGATCTTGCTGACGGATTAGTCTATGGGTTTAATTCCCGCGAGGGGATGTGTACAGTGGGGGAGGGAGAGAAATAATAGGGTGGGGGAAACGGACAATGAGCACACACAATGGAATGTCTGGCTCAAGCCGTGCCGATGACCACAAGATTTACTTTTGTTGGGTGTGAGATGTTGGTCATTTAGGTATGTGTGTGTTTACATGTGTGTGTGTGTGTGTGTTTGATTGTGTGTGTGTATTCATATTTGATTGTGTGTTTGTGTGCTTGATTGTGTATGTATGGTTTGATTGTGTATGTGTGTGTTTGATTGTGTATGTGTGTGTTTGATTTTGTGTTTGTGTGTTTGATTTTGTATGTGTGTGTGTGTTTGATTGTCTATGTATGTGTTTGATTGTGCATGTGTGTATTTGAATGTGTTTGTGTGTGTTTGATTGTATATGTGTATGGGTCTCATTCACTAATGATGAATCGTTTAGAGTCTTAATTCTTATGACAACTTAAGACAATCTCAATCACATAGCCGTCATCTAGCTAGAAAACTGCTTAGTCACACAATCAAGTAAAAACAATCCTGCAATCGCAAAAATGACAGCCCCACTGACATCCAGTCTCAACACAACCGATTAATCAAAAGAGTCACAGAATAAAACTCCCGTGAAGCAATACAATCATAAAAATTAACGCGGACACAGAATTACACAATCACAGCATTCAACGGTCTCACACAATCTTGAAGTCGCTATATATTATTACACAACCTCGCAATCGTGCAATCACAAAACTAAACGAACACGAGCGTAATGATCAGACCGTCGCTCAATCATACGGTCATACAATCATACGGTCATACAATCATACGGTCATACAATCATACGGTCACAGTTTAACACTTCGTGACTTTTACAAACCAGGGGCGGATTGATCGGCGGACATTATGGTGGCGTGCCCGAGTTCCTGATAAAATTTATGTCTGTGAGCCATTTGAAATTATTCATTTTAGCAGCCTAACGGTTCCTAGGTCAACTCATTGAAACACCGGTGAGCCCAATTTTAGATCGCGCGCGCTTGCACTACACAAGACGCCCTTTTGCCTAGAGCCCCAATCATCTGTAGAGGTGTCTGTCCAGGGCTTGCCCATATACGTGGAAGAATCTGCATGGGGATCTTAAATACCTGATAACAGGCTCTGGACTTTATATGTATATATATAATTTTTGTTATTGTGCCCAGTTTGTAACAAAACAATGCTAGTGTGCCGGTTTGTAAAAAAACAATGCTAGTGTGCCCTGTCTGTAACAAAACAATGCTAATGTGCTCTGTAACAAAACAAAGCTAGTGTGCCCTGTCTGTAACAAAACAATGCTAGTGTGCCCTGTCTGTAACAAAACAATGCTAGTGTGCTCTGTCTGTAACAAAACAATGCTAGTGGGCCCAGTTTGTAACAAAACAATGCTAGTGTGCCCTGTCTGTAACAAAACAATGCTAGTGGGCCCAGTTTGTAACAAAACAATGCTAGTGGGCCCAGTCTGTAACAAAATAATGTTAGTGGGCCCTGTCTGTAACAAAATGCTAGTGGGCCCAGTTTGTAACAAAACAATGCTAGTGGGCCCAGTTTGTAACAAAACAATGCTAGTGGGCCCAGTCTGTAACAAAACAATGCTAGTGGGCCCAGTTTGTAATAAAACAATGCTAGTGGGACCAGTTTGTAACAAAGCAATGCTAGTGGGCCCAGTCTGTAACAAAACAATGCTAGTGGGCCCAGTCTGTAACAAAACAATGCTAGTGGGCCCTGTCTGTAACAAAACAATGCTAGTGGGCCCAGTTTGTAACAAAACAATGCTAGTGGGCCCAGTTTGTAACAAAACAATGCTAGTGGGCCCAGTTTGTAACAAAACAATGCTAGTGGGACCAGTTTGTAACAAAACAATGCTAGTGGGCCCGGTTTGTAACAAAACAATGTTAGTGTGTCCTATAGGTAACGGCACTCATGGTTCTCCTCGAAACCAAATCTAAAGACAGATGATGAGCTCAGTATTATTTAACTGTCACTGCTTGAGTTAAAACACACCCTCCCCCCCTCCTTCCACCCACCCCACCCCAACACACACCCACCCACCCACTACACGTATTGCCCATCCTGCATAATGATGGGTAAACTACCTTGGAAAAATTCCTCTCCAGATAAACATCGGTTACAGGAAGCTTTAGAAAGACATTTCATTGGACAGAATTGTAAACCGGATCCAGTTTACAGCATGAAGCAAACCAAAATGGAAGGCTAATAATTTGTCGAACCCATTTCAGAATCATGAGCCAAATGTGAAAAGGGAAAAATGTTTTTTTTAATAGAGAAAAGAAAAAAAAACAAGTATAAGGAATTTAAAAAAAAAGGATCGGATATTTCCGCAGATAAAAATAAACACACCAAAGCTTCTGTAGATACCGACATTTTTGTTGGTAAACATAAGACTTGAGTCTAGTAAATTCCCCCCCCCCCATCCCCACGTGTTTATTATTGTCTAGATGGAGTCTCTCAGATACAGGGAGGGAGCAAAAAAAAAAAAACCCAGAATATTGATTTTTGTGAGTTAGCTAAGTTTTTTTTTTATGAAGCCGAGTTTGAGTCCATGGATAGATGAAAGTATTTTGTCTGCTCATTTCTTTATGTAACCAGCAACACTGTCTGACCAGTTTAAAAATATGACTTAGAAATGTCCAATAGTGTCAGTTTAACCCGAGATATCACTTATTTCAAACCACAAAAATGTCAATGTTTGATAATATCAAAATGTCTCATTTTTTGTCAATATCCTTACAGTGAATCGTATATTCATACAAAAAACATACAAATAAAATAAACTCCGATATATGTTATTATTAAATCCACACTGGGTTTATAATTAACATTAACATGGTAGCCTATCTTTGTAAGAAACTTCTGTCAATAATTTATCTTTACGGACTTCATAATGTGCCTTATTAATTAAGACATCAACCGGGCATGTGGCAGTAATAATCTATCAGTAATAATGTGGCAGCTATGTAAACACTTAAAATGTGTACTAAAAGCTCATGAAAGTAATGTCAATATCTTTGGAATAAGTCTTCGCCGTTCAAGAATGGTTTTCTCGATAATACTCGATATTTTACAACGCCTACCACATGATAAGCTGCCATAAAAATGTCTTGTCAATATTTAATAAATAACCCTGCACTGTAATGATCATTTAACTGCATTTTCAAAACAAAAGTCGGTTGTTGACATGTTCTTTTCAAGGCCGGTAACTCTTTATTTACAAATTGTGGATGTGGAGGACATTGAACCGTTGAAGGTAATAGAATATGGTAAGCGGATATAATTGGTGGAGATGATAGATAGAGAACATTGATGGGGATGATTTATGGAACTGGTTGATGGAAATGATTGATGATACTGATGGATATGATTTATGTAGATAATTGATGGAGATTATTGACATTAGATAATTGATGGAGATTATTGACAAAAGATAATTGATGGAGATTATTGGCAAAAGATAATTGATGGAGATTATTGACAAAAGATAGTTGATGGAGATTATTGACAAAAGATAGTTGATGGAGATTATTGACAAAAGATAATTGATGGAGATTATTGACAAAAGATAGTTGATGGAGATTAATGACAAAAGATAGTTGATGGAGATTATTGACAAAAGATAGTTGATGGAGATTATTGACGAAAGATAGTTGATGGAGATTATTGACAAAAGATAATTAATGGAGATTATTGACAAAAGATAGTTGATGGAGATTATTGACAAAAGATAATTGATGGAGATTATTGACAAAAGATAGTTGATGGAGATTATTGACAAAAGATAGTTGATGGAGATTATTGACAAAAGATAATTGATGGAGATTATTGACAAAAGATAATTAATGGAGATTATTGACAAAAGATAGTTGATGGAGATTATTGACAAAAGATAGTTGATGGAGATTATTGACAAAAGATAGTTGATGGAAATTATCGACAAAAGATAGTTGATGGAGATTATTGACAAAAGATAGTTGATGGAGATTAATGACAAAAGATTGTTGATGGAGATGTGGTAGCCAGAAGAAGATGAGTGAACACATCTGTTGTGTTTCTAATCTTAACTCATGTTCCCTGAAACAGTGAAAAATAAAACGTTTAAAGAGCATCATTACTGCCACATGGCCAGTTGCTGCCACAATAAGGCACATTTTGAATTCGTTAAAGAAAAAACATATACTGTATTTGCAATTCTTACTATTTAAACAGTCGACCAGATTTACACATTTTTTTTCTGTACTTGTTCTTAGTCTTTCATGATAAATAATAAAAGTACCAAAATATCAGTGCCGTATCTAGCTAATGTGGCGCCCTGTGCAAGTCACTTTTTTTTGGCGCCCCTCTCCCGATCTTAAAAAGTGCGAATACATTAAACAGCTATCTTTGGGCGCCACTTCCTGGTTCGGCGCCATGTGTGGACGCAACCCGCAACCCGCACAACCTATCCTAAGTGATCCTACGCTATTGTCAAAAACAACACATTGTCAAAGTTCTATTTTGACACTTCAACTTTATTTCAATGTAGCAATTCAAGATGTCACTCCTGAACAGGGAAAAGAAGGGGGGGGGGGAGGGGGCAGATTTCTGTTATCAAACTAAACATTTCATCTTTTAGCATCAGACAAATTCTAATTACTGCTCTCTTAAGGTGACAGACTTGTCTTTTTATTACAAATTTCTCGTTCATATCATCTCTCTCTCTCTCTCTTTCTCTCTCTCTCTCTCTCTCTCTCTCTCTCTAAAAGTACCGAAACGGGTGGTGGGTGTGGTTGGGGAGAATTCATTTTTTTTCCCACCAAATTTTTTTTTTAAACATTACAACCAACTCACCCCCAACCCCTCTCCTCCCTCCCCCGCCCCCGGGGCCTAAATTAGTCGGAGTTGTCTCTCGCTCGTTCGTGTGCCATTTCGGTTTTCCTTTCCAGCAGCTAAATGAACAGTGTGGGGGGCCCCTAGGGGCCGTGTCTCAGCTCATAAGGTCGTCAGCAGGCAAGTTCTTTATTTTTTGTTTAGTTCTTTTCTGTTATTTATTTATGTATGTTCTCAGATTTTGTTGTTGATGATGATGTTGTTATTACAAGGTGTTGTCTTGAGATTATGTTTAATGTCTGGGACAAATTTGAAACGCTGTGTGTTGAGAATAAAATAATCTAGGACAGCTCCATCTCTCCAAGATAATACTGGCGAAACTTTTCGTAAGTTCCAACAATTTAACGAACAGTTTTGTTTCTCTTGTTATTCCCTTTTTCAAAATGTTCTATATTTAGTTGAATGGTATCGGGGTTGATCAGAGATGATTTCCTAATGATTTCATAATGATTTCTTCATGATTTCATAATGATTTCATAATGATTTCCTAATGATTTCATAATGATTTCCTAATGATTTCCTAATGATTTCACAATGATTTCCTAATGATTTCCTAATGATTTCATAATGATTTCATAATGATTTCATAATGATTTCATAATGATTTTCTAAAGATTTCCTAATGATTTTCTAATGATTTGCTATTGATTTGCTAATGATTTCATAATGATTTCATAATGATTTCATAATGATTTCCTATGATTTCGTAATGATTTAAAGATTTCATAATGATTTCATAATGATTTCCTCTTGATTTCATAATGATTAAGTTATAACTGGCTCGCTGTGTTAATGGACTGTTCACATATTACATCAGAAATCATTGATCAAGATATATACACACGGATAACTTTACTAATGGACCGTGGGGGTAAAGCACTCGTCTGTCGACCTGAGGGTCCCTGGTTCGATCTTCTGTGAGGACCAAAGGATATTTTCAGGTCACGGCTTAAGTTCCCGCTGTATCTCCCGTGGTGCCATTGCACTATCGACTATGGGTGGGGATGAAAGAAGGTCACACTGCAAAACGACCCATTAGTGGTTTATAGGATCTAAAAGATTTCACCTCATCCTTACAGGGGCGTCACACACTAATGGACCGTGTCCATATACAACAGATAAACGACCAAATGCATACCCAATAGATATACAAACCAAAAAAAAAAAAACATCACACTCTCTACATAATTATACCAAAAGAGAGAAGTATTTGACTTTACTAAATCATTAAACAGAGGCGTACCTAGGATTGGAAGGGGGAGGGGTCCAAATTCGAAATTCAGCTGGGCCCCAGCTTGAAGTGGGCCCCCAAATTCGTTTTTTACTTTAATTATTAGGTTCATTATCTCATGTAATGGTGTCGAATATCAAAATGCAGGGGACTCAAAGAGGCCAAGCCCCCCCCCCCCCACCAAATCCCTAGGTTCGGCACGGCTGTTAGAGTATTGAAAGTTAATTGTGCCTTATATTAAAACATCAACTACCACCGCCATCACTATATATAATAGCGATTTGGGCTCTGTCTTAAATCGAAAGTAAAGAATTAATACAACAGTATTCCAGTTTAAAATACAATAATGAAAAATCGGATCTGCCCGAAACCAAAAAAAGCCTAGCCTAGCGATCAAGCCTAAGGGGATATAACTCTATGTAAAGTTTTTGCAGGGTACAGCTAGTCCCTGTATAGTAACGGTTGGAAAAAAAGAACCAATCCCACCATCATGTGTTAAATAAGATACAACATGTCCACACAACGGCATCAATAAATTTAACAGTGAAACACTGGTACAACACCGTTATTATTAGCGTAGTGTTTCGTTTACGGAGTACAAGCAGGGGCAGTTACTCTGGTAAAACCTATCACACACACACACACACACACTTGCTCTTTCATTCAGTCTTTCAAAGAGAGTAACGTCCCTTTAAAAACAAAAAAAAATAATCAAAACGGATTCATTCATTTCGTGAGGTTTGGGGTGTCTACACGCAGAGACACAAAAGTCCAGGTCCAAAAATATCCAAAATCTGTATCAACTTCTAGCTCTGCGTGCTGGCGCTCTAACCCCCTCATTAATTTCTTCCTTAAGATATTCCTTCCGGACGACATCTTGTCCTGTGTTTGACATCCACAGATAAACAGACAAGGGAAAGATAATGATGATGAAATGAGGAAACAGAAACACATTCAGCAAAAACTTGTCATGGAGTATATATATATATATATATATATATATATATATATATATATATATATATATATCAGGTGTAATTCATTATTATATACTAGCTGTACCCTGCAAAACCTTTGCATAGAGTTATATCCCCTTAGGCTTTATCGGTAGGCTAGGTTATTTTTTGGTTTCGGGCAGATCCGATTTGACCATGATTGTATTTTAAACTGGAATACTGTTGTATTAATTCTTTACATTCGATTTAACGCAGATCCCAAATCGCTTTTGTATATATATATATATATATATATATATATATATATATATATATATATATATATATATATATAGATTATTATGTCATGTCAATTATATAAACTAAATGCCATTACATCTTACAGTAACACTAGTGTTTGGGTTGCACCCCGCCCCCATTCACCGCCACGCCCCTGCCCCCATAAAAGTACAAGCAAAAAAACAAACATAGCAGGGGTACTTTTGTGCGTGCGGTAAAAAAAAACTGCCTAGGGCCCAGAGAATTGTTTACAGTCGCCATGATTGTTAAAGATGGCAAATAAATAGACACAAAAATGTTTTTTAAAGAAAAATTAATTCCATCTATTCAATAAAAAATGTTATAAAAAAATAAATAAAAAAAAAATAAATAAAAAAAAATTAAATAAAAAAAAATAAATAAAAAAAAATAAATAAAAAAAATAAATAAAAAAAAAAAAAAAAAAAAAAATAAAAAAAAAAAAATAAAAAAAAAATAAATAAAAAAAATAAATAAAAAAAAAATAAATAAAAAAAAATAAATAAAAAAAATAAATAAAAAAAAAAAATAAAAAAAAATAAATAAAAAAAATAAAAAAGCTAAAAGTAAAACTAGGACAAAAAAATGTTGTTCTCCCCCCCCCCCCTCTACCCCCAACCCCATACCCCACCCTACCTCCGCCCAAATCTTATTTTCCTCTCTTTAGAAACATGAAACTTTTAACACTGCTGCCATAATAATTGAACCGGACAGTGGCATTAAACCTGTTTGGGTACGACGTGGGGGTGGGGGGGGGCAGGAGTGTGGCACGGTAAGACTTTACACGCAATCAAGTGACGTAAATCCCCCCCCCCCACCCGTACCCTCTTCATCCATGATCTAGAGAGCCAGAGAATCAGAATGAATGATTGAGCGACGAAGACACGAGCCAAGGTTTCCGAACCAATCAAAAACCTTATTACATCAATCGCCACAACATTGTACTAGACAACTGTGTCATATTTTCTGAAAGTTTATTGGTTGGTTGTTGTTATTTTTTCAAGAGCAAGATGTTTCTCAAGAGTTATTTATTTTTTTAAACCGCGACAATGATTGAAGATTTGCATATATTGTGGGATGATTTTAAACAGTGTTGGGAAAATTCAATTCAAGTAAACCTGATTACAGGTACAACGAGGTTCTAACAGATGGAAAGTTGCATGAACATCTTTTTTTTTTCAGAAAGTTCTCGAAACACTTTAACAAAATTTTTTTGTAAATAAAAAGGAAAAGACACGTCAATTCATTTATAAATACATAGAGGATTCATGGGAAACTAACTTAATTACTCAACGGATAAACTAATAAATGTACAAAATGTGAATGCATAAATGGAATATTAAATTCGAAGAATATTACAGAAAATATAAGTGTCAAAGTCGTGATATTTTGTGGTCTTTGGAGAATATTCCTTCCATTGATTGCTAGTTAAAACACAAAAATACAAGAATTTGTAATGTATTATTTAAATTCAAATACAAGAAGCACAGTTATGTCCTAGAAATGTTTATAGGACTTCAAGCAGGCAATTTACAACAGACATCTCAAGTAGCTTAAAATTCTTTACAAATGTTTTCATAAATGTACCTCAGATTTTATATCACACATGTTCAATGGGCCTACAGCAATAACATTAATTGTGTTTTAATGTAAGCAGCTTTCTTTAAATTTCCTGCTTTGGTTTCATCTATAAGTTCCTATACAACGATTTAGCCAGCTTGAAAAAAAGAATAATTAACTTTATTTATGTGTCAGATAAAATGAAAGCAGCTAAAATCTCACGTGGTTTCTAAGATTTCCCGTCCTGCCACATCGCCCCTTGCGAGGTGTTCATTGTTCCCCAACAGTGGCTAGAACTTCAATTAGTTCATTGGCTATAACTTCATGTAGTTCAGCACATTCAGGCATCGATTATGAACTTAATGGAAAAAACCGTTCAAAGTGACGAGAGCTTGTTATTTCTGGTTAATTGCTGAGGTGCAACAAGTGCGAAGCCTTTTGAAAAAAAAAATCATTTGTAGGTGTGACATCTGAACTTTGGTGACTTTTTTTTTCGCTCTGTTTTATCTAATTCATTGGATTCTCAAACCAATTGGTAGGTCTCCAGGTTAAATGAAGCGTGTCGGCGAAATTTCTTGTGATTACTTAATCAGTAATTCAAATAATAAACTACAACTGATATTTTTATATATATATATATATATATATATATATATATATATATATATATATATATATATATATATGTATTTTATTTAGATGGTCGCGAAAACCAAAGAGTTATCCAGTGGATCGCAATATCATCAAAATGTTTAGAACCTTTGTAGTAATCTGCCATTAAACGGTCTTTAATCAACATCTTGTGTTGGAAGAATGTGTTCCTCTTGAAATTTTTCTCTGATTTCAGCTCTTATCTTTTTTATTTTTATTTTTTTGAAAACACCAGATCAATCAACTATTTTGTCCCACACATTTTTTTTTCCATAAATATAAATTAAACACACCCCCTAAATAAAACATGACAACAAAATAAACGCGAAGAATTAATATTAATGAGTTTATGCGGTGCTAAGGTAAGTGTTAATGACCTAGTGTAATTCACTTCATACTTGTGTTGGTGTACTGGTGTGTGTGTTTGCTCGCGTGAGGGTAGCTCCACTGTATAGGGTGGGGGGGGGGGGTCAGGGAGCCGAGGGAAGGAGATAACCCAATAATTAACATAAAGCTCAACAATCACAAGAGAAGACAATCTGATTGTCTGCACGCAACGTTGGACCAATAATCTCCCCTTACAATCACCACTCCTTCATATCTATCATCATTTCTCCGTTTTTGTTGTTGTTTTATTTCTTTGAATCAACTTTGTTCTAGCTGTTCTTGTTGTTCTATTATTGTTGTTGTTGAATCTCTCCCCCCCCAGCTCCACACAACCCCCGCCACCTCCCCACTAACTCGACAAGGATACCCTCTTATCACATGTTCGTTCTTATTTCACCCAGATTCATGAGCGAACGGAAATATTCATCAAGAGTTAACGAACATGACAGATGCCAGATTTTTTATAATTTATATATATATATATATATATATATATATATATATATATATATATATGTTATAATTTATTAATTTCTTTTTTTGTTTTGTCAAGAATAGCAATCACCTTCATGTCATTCCGCAACTCTTCCACCCTCCCCGCTTGTACGAAAATTCGTTGATTTCTCTATACACTGACATTAGAAGTGTTTGTTTTCTCAGCGAATTATTTTTTTCGTCTGTTTGTTCTGAGTCGACATAATTAGTCAAATGTCGTGAGACGGAGAACGGCGGTCAGTTTTAATTATAATTCAATTTCGAGGAGAGGAATAAATACATATAATCAAACAAAATAATGGAAAAATCTCGCATGTGTCTAATGGCAGTGGTTCTCACAATAATGGAAAAATCTCGCATGTGTCTAATGGCAGCGGGAAATAAAACAGGGAACTTGAAGTACTTTTTTTTAGATCACTAAATATATCCACATTCGATACAATGATGACTAGCGACTGAACATGAAAAATGTTTTGTTAGCTTTGACAGATTTAAATTTAATGCTTTTGAAACGATTTTGCGTTAAGTCTAAGCAACCACGACAATTTTTTTCAATATCAAAATTATTCAAAAATCTCAATTTTATTGCAAAAAAATGTCTCACTTTTTTTTATACAGCTGATAACATGGGAAACGTAAACCCATTTCTACAATATTTTCTAAGAAATATTGACTTAAAGAATTCTTGGAAAAATGTAAAAGTGCAACGAAGAAAATTCAAAAAGAATAATTTAATAATGTCAAATCATAAATAAATAATAAATCATATTCGACTTAAAAAAATGTTACAACCTTTAACCTCGTTTTCAACAAGCCCATATTTTTTTTTTGGTGTTTTGAAATTAAAATATACGAGCTTTCGTAAAAATATAATGCATATATTGCATCCAAGTAGTACTTTGAAAGTACTCGCAGAAAAATTCTTAGGTGGAGACTCCGGCCACATACTTTGTGAAATCTTTGAGTGCGATAGAAAACTGACGAGGCTCTGTTATTTAATAATTTTATTAAATAATAGCGATTTGGGCTCTGCGTTAATTCGAAAGTAATGAATAAATGCAACAGTATTCCAGTTTAAAAGACAATCACGAAACAATCGGATCTGCCCGAAACCAAAAATATAACATAGCCTACCGATCAAGCCTAAGGGGATATAACTTATATGCAAATGTTTTGCAGGGTACAGCTAGTAGGAATTAATACTGTAACACTATATTTTTGTATATAATGTTATGTACTTGTTGATGTAATGCTTCTCCAAGGTAACACTGTGTGTTCCTCACTGCTGCTTCAGATAACTATACTGGTTTTATGTAGCTGCCGATATCATAACTGGTTTATAATCTTAAGTAGCGTTCAGTCTCGTTGCACTCTCAAACAACACACCAATCAATGAGGCAAAGTTCCACGATTCAATTATATTTATTCAACAATAAGAAAACATATGTAATCTGAACTTGTTGCAGCAGTATTCACAAAAATGCTTCGTACACAATATAACACGTAGTATTCTGTGTCCCCGAAAGGATTATACAGACATACTTTGACACTTAGTATCCTGGGTCCCCGAAAGGATTATTCAGAGATACTTCAATAAAATAGACTTTGACTGTGTACTGTAAAACTCAATAACTTGATAGCTTGCGCCTCTATTATTTCTCCACTAACTTCTCCTCTAATTATCTCTACAACTGGTGTCCTGATGTCTCTATTGTCAGTCTGTCGAACTGTCGGTCTGTATCTCGTAGGTCTGTCCCAATTTCAATTACCTCGGATATTTATGTGATTGTGAATTATCACGTGCCCCCAACGCCCAGAACTTCTGATTGGCTCCCTAACATCCTTTCTAACTCATCTACATATTAATGATTCTTATTCCAGCCTCGGGATTGGCGCGGCTAAAAACTCACTATGGGCTAGTATTCCTTTGTCTGCCTAATTACATCTATCGTCACCTACCTCTGGGGGGTCATAACCTGTGGTGACAACCAATTTTACCCTAAACAAAGATCAACTGCTGGAATTCAAGTTATCAAAACATATGACTGTATCATGGACCCATGAGTTTGGACAGTGGTTCTAAAATTGTACAGACTTATCTAAAGCTTTTGTTACAAATACTTTGGCTGATTTATAGTTTACCTATCCATTAAAACGGCCCTGAGTCCAAGTATGTAAAATGGGCCGACATCTATGTGTACAAATAGAAGAAAAAATCCTGCTATCATGTGATTTTTTTTTTCATTTTTGTCAATGAAAATGTCAAGTTGACAAGACGCAAGATAACTTCTAAAAAATCAATAAGAAATCTTTCAGCAAACAAAAAAAAATATTTCATACATAAGATAGATACATATATAGAACTAATTATTGCAACGAAACGAAAAATACAAATAGATGTAAAAGAACGGAACAAACAATGTAGGAATGAAATAGATACGAGGTCGTGTTATTTATTGTGACGTGACTCACGAAGACAATGGCTTCCGTCGGATGTGACGTAAAACAAAGACACAAATTTCGTTGCTAGGGAAATAAAAAATGTACATCGTGTGAATGGCGAATATGAAACCACGTATTATTACTCCGTTTAAACGAAAATTCTTTTTATGTGTGTTTTTACTTAAATTCAGCCGATTCCTTGGCGATATAGGATTCGCATTTACATGGAAGCATTATGTTTTATATTGAAAAATGAAGCAAATATTTTTTTTTGTATCTGATTTGCATGAAAACTCGTCATAATCTCCATATTAGCAACATTGAAATAAAAAAAGTGGTTTGGAATTTGGTTTGCTAGCAGCCTATTTCGGAATGGACAGTAGCGGTTGGTTCTGACTTTAAATGGCGATTCAGTTTCTCTAAAAAAAAACTGACCTAAATCTTTGATTCTATCACCATCTAACAGACAGGAATTAAAATATTAAAAAAAAAATTGTATATACATAAAAGAGGACGGGTGGTTGAGTGGTGTAGAGCGCCCGACTGTCGACCGGAGTGTCACGGGTTCGAATCTCAGTAAGAACCTTGGATTTTTTTGCAGGTCCTGGTGAAAGTCCCCAAGTCCACCCAGCTTTAAATGGGTACCTGACTTTAAGTTGGGGTAGTAAAGGCGGCTGAGCGTTGTTCTAGCCACATAATCAATTCCTTTATACGCCGAGGTTACTAAAACAGATGAATTCTACACTTCTTCTACCCCGATGAGCCCTTTGTGGCTCAAGGGAACTTTTACTTTTTATATACGAAAACAACAACAGATAAGCGAGGTGGAGTTTTAATTAAATTCACGGCTGCTTCCTCAAACACTTTAAGTGCGCATGTCAAGCTTATCGGTTGCTTAGATACCATCTTTACTTTTAGAGGACTCGACGCCCAAGATCTTTGTCTACCACTGCAGTGGCACATCTTCAGCCAACTTCTTCCAGCTTCATGATATATATATATATATATATATATATATATATATATATATATATATATATATATATTTAAATGCGTGCCACTTCGTTTGTAAATGCATTTCTTAAAACTGCGGCATGTTAAAAAAAAAAAAAACTACGGACTTAAACAGGAAGAAGAAATGTGTATCTTAAGCCCCAGTGGCGCCTCCACGCCATTTGATCGTGTCGTCCGTCGTAAACATTTGGTGGATGTGTCTTGGACGATGGTGCCGATAGTGACCTAATTTCCCCCCAGATATTCACCTGTGTACAAAAAAAAATCAGAAAGAAAATCATAATTTTTCCAGTTTGCAGAATCACAAAAAACAAAAGTAATTAACTGATCGTGATTCACTACCATTGTTTGAGATATAGATGTAGGAATAAAAACTCAGAAATGGTTACAAATTAATGATAAAAAAAGTTTTTTAAAAAGCGAAAAGCAGCTGTGTGGTATTTATGATAAGTATCATCTCGCTGTTCTCTCCCCTTGTTTTCAGGTATGGTCTAGGTAAGGTAGACTGCATTTAGAATGGTACAAATATTTAGAAACAAGCCTCATACACACACGCACGCACACACACACACACACACACACACAAAATGACTATTCCCAGATGGGTTGGAACAGCCAAGGCCGGTAACCACTACAGCCCAGAGATGTTTTCGTAATAGTTTGGTCAGGGGCGGAGTTGCCTTCCCTTTACTTGTGCAAATATTTGTGACCGTGTTCAAACATGGACCGTAGATAACAAAAAAAAAAAAAATTTTTTTTCTTTACAGCTAAGTAATGATGTTCTTGGAAATTAACAGACACAACAAAAAAAAATCATTTGGAATGAATATTTAGCACGAGACCTACTTAAATGTTAGCTTTATTAAAAAAAAAATAGGTGTAATTAATAATTAAAGCTAAACTAATGCCAGTCATTCTAAAATGTAGTTAATTAAAATTATGCATTTAGATAAAAATAAAAACCGGAATCTAATACGTAGTTTTAAACCACTTCACGTAACATATTATGTTGAATTTTTTTGCTACATATCTGATACATAATCGCCCGTCGTATGCGTGTGTCTCCCTCAGGCTAATTGTCCGTACGCTAAAAATTTGGTGTACAAGGAAATCTATGATATGTTATGTGTTCATGACAATAAAAGATAAATGTTCTTTTTCTATTGCAGTATTTCGTACATCTCTTTGTTATTTTTGTTCATATCGTATTGTGTTCATGGCCACATATTCTTTTCTATTGCAGTATTTCGTATATTTCTTTGTTATCCCTTCTGTCGGATTTTGTTCAGCCAGTTCAGCAGGTTTTTCCACTAGTTTTAAAATACTACATTAGTCCACGAGTCAACGTTTTGTAGAATTTTGAAGATAATTAATTTTAAGTTTATTCTTAAAATGGGAGAAGGAAAAAAAATCGTCTTGAGATTATCATGTAAAAAACATAAAATAAAAATAGTACAGCACCAGTGCACACATGCGCACAATAGCGCACCATTTTTTTTAGTTGTATATAGACTTGCCAAAATTAGGCTGAATTGTGCACCAATATCAAATTTAATTCTTTGACAACTAAAAATGTATTTTAAAAAAACAAAAAAAAACTTAAATTAAAAATAAGATTTTATAAAAAAAAAATCCAATTGTTATTTATTTCCGGGGATATGAAATTGAAGCTGTCAATCTGATACAATCATACATGTTAATTCAATAACTACAAGTGTACAAATGTGGTTTACTTAATGGAAAGAAACATATTTATGGGCCTCTATCTATCTATCTATCTATCTATCTATCTATCTATCTATCTATCTATCTATCTATCCAGGGCCGGCTCTGTGCATAGGCGACTTAGGCAGCTGCCTAGGGGCGCCAAATTTTAGAAAAAAAAACTTGCATGTAGAAGGGGGGCGGGCGTCCTAATAGATGACTGCCTAGGGCGCCAAATTGCCTGGGGGCGGCTCTGTATCTATCTATATATATATATATAGCTATTTATCTTCCATCTGTCTATCTATCCATCTAAGCACTATTCTATCGATGCTTTTTCTAAAAATATTTTTAATGTCAAAATAGAGAGACTTATATTACGACCTACTTGATATCAATACATGACATCAATGCATGATATCAATACATGACATCAATACATGATATCAATACATGATATCAATACATGATATCAATACATGATATCAATACATGATATCAATGCATGATATCAATACATGATATCAATGCATGATATCAATATATGATATCAATGCATGATATCAATACATGATATCAATACATGATATCAATGCATGACATCAATACATGATATCAATACATGACATCAATACATGATATCAATACATGACATCAATACATGATATCAATACTGACATCAATACATGATATCAATACATGATATCAATACATGACATCAATACATGATATCAATACATGACATCAATACATGATATCAGTAACACACGAGTATGAGGAAGAAGTAACATTTATTATCCTCTCGGTGTTCAATCACGAAGTTAAAAATGCCAACTGCGCGAAAGAAAAGCATAGCATGCCACGGTTGATAAATATGGCATTACGTGCCAGAGATACAAAACATAGCATTACATGTCACTGATATAATGCATTGCGTCTCACGTCATAGATAAGTGACACACAGTTTCGTGTTTACATATAGAAAGGATTTCATGTCAACGATAAAAAAAATGACATGGCATCGCATGTCACAGATAAAAACATGACATTTCATGTCACAAATACAAAAAAATAACATGGCATATGTCAACTACAAAATATGACACATACTGGCAAAGTTATGTAATTATGGCACACACTTTTCTCAGACTCAGAACATGGGTGTCGCCTGCTGTAGTTGATAAAAAGTGACATTCTATGTCACAACTTCGGAAAAAAATAAACGTGATACTAACAGTCAAAGCTGCAAAATTATGATAAGTCCAGAGTCATGACTCCTTTACACCAAATGTCATACTCGTGACACGGAATGTCAGAGTCATATCACCGAATGTCAAGAATCATGGCACCAGATGCCATAATCCTTCAGACCAAATGGCCGATTCGTGACACCGAATGTCAGACTCATATCACCGAATGTCAGACTCATATCAACTTATGTCAAGAGTCATATCGCAGAATGTCATGGTTCCAAATGTGTAACGACCAAATTTCAGAGTTCAGTAAACACAACAAACAAAGAGAAAGCCACCAGAAGTTCAAGATACTTTAAACCAATCTCTCCCTTTCTCATTTCTACACTTATTCTATATTCTCATATCTCTCTCTCTCTCTCTCTCTCTCTCTCTCTCTCTCTCTCTCTCTCTCTCTCTCTCTCTCTCTGTTTTCTATTCTAATTTTGCCTCATCTTCTGCAGTCTGGGGCCCACCATCTTTATGTATACCAAGGAGGTCGCTCCTTCGTCTTTCCCCATGAGGCAGCGGAGCGGAAGAGCAGTCTGGGCATGCGTGGACGTCGAGTGTCGGAATAGGTTGACTGGCGAGCTAGACATGGCGATCAATCTGCCGGACGATGGTTTCACCCAGTTTGATTGGAAGCTTTCTCTTTCGCTTTCTCTCTCTCTCTCTCTTTCAGTCTTGCTTGTTTATTCAGTCTTTCTCTCTCTCAGATTTTTTTAATACATTCTTTCTAATACATCCATTTCAATTGTTGCTATTTCTGTGTATTTCTTGTTTGAACACCAAATCGTCTTCATTTTAACGGTACTTTCATACTATTATGGTTTGGCGATGCGGGCAGAGATTAAAGATGTTTTTGCTTAACGCTTTCAAATAAAATTTAAAAAAAAAACGATAATTTTTTTGTAGTTTTTATGTTTTTTTTAATATTCCTTATGACTATTGAAGAATAATGTGTCTGAAAACCGTTCGGAATCAAATGAGATGCGTGGTGCACGATCAATTTTCGGGCTTGTGTGAAGTCCCTGTAAGGATGAGATGAAATCTTTTAGATCCTATAAACAACTAATGGGACTGTTTCCTATGATGCCCTACTTTCATCCCCATCTAAACCGATGTTGTAACGGTCATGCAGACACAATGGGAGATATTTTTAGTGCCTTTCAATAATATTAATGGATGAACGAGTGGATGAGTTGTGTAGAGCGCTGGACTGTCGATCTGAATGACTCGGATTCGATCCAGAGTGAGAACAAAGGTGATTTTCTAAAGAGTTCTAAAGAAAGCTGGTTATTTTTTTTCTGAAAGCCAATCGGCGTCAAATGAGTACAACGTATGTGCCGTGGTCACAGAAACACTTTATCATCCCCGATGATCCATTTTAGAATAAGTGGAACCTTTGTGTTTATAAATTATTGGATTCTCATTTTTTTTCCCAGGAACTAATAGAAAATAAAAACCAAGCACATAAAATGACATTCAAACATAGGTACGATAATTTTATTAATTGGAGAAAGTTTCACCCATTCCCACTTGAGAATAGTCATCCTTTAAACAACAATATATACATACATTTCAGTTGAAAGATGCTGTGTTTAATATATGTGTGTGTGTGTGTGTGTGACGGATGCCAACTATACAGTTTTTTATGTCTTCTTTCTTGCAGCCTCGTTCCTAGGAATTGATTTATTCCGTCATTTATTGAAACAACTTCGAGTTGACAGCTGGTTTTTTACATTACGGTGAAATGATGTTATGTAAAAGTAACCTACTTTTTTGTACAGATTGACTGATCTCTTATTGTTTATTGATCTCCTGTACATCCCGATATACAAGATGTGATGGTTGATTTAGTACTCTTTCTCTCTCTCTCTCTCTACGATCTCATGTACATACAGTTCTACAAGATGTAATGAATGATTTAGTACTCTCTGTGTGTGCACTATCAGACAAATTCTTTAACAAAATCTCCATTCTTACAATTAAGGGGGCCTTCGAAAATGTGCACTGGCCGGGGGGACAAAAGTTAAATTCGGGGCCCTAGGCAAAAAACACTGTCAAGGGCCCCCTGCTTTCAAATCTTGTGTCCCCGGCTTATATAATATATATCATTTATAATTGTCGTCTGCTAACTTGTTTACTTCCGGAAACCCGCTATGTTAGGCTGATTCTGTAATCAAGGATGGCGAAAGTGTCACGTGAAATATGTATTAGCTTTGTTCACGGCCTTAATTTTGTAAGCTGAAAGACTATCCCATCCTAAATTGCATCTTAATACCTTACACATAATTGCATTCAGCGCTTGCTAAATATATGATGATTTTAATTGTCATTTATTGATCATTTGGCAGTATAAACCACTCATTGGTAGACAAATTTACTGAGCCAAGCTTCCTGCTAGAGAGTATAACAAAATTCGCTGTACAATATTTATAGCTACAGTTTGAAATTATAAAAAAAAAATTGTCAGTTAAATTTTCAATCTGAGTTAGAAACGGTTGACTGAAATGATAGAGAAAAAGAAAAAAAAATCTTTATAGAAATAAAAACAAAAATATTACATTCCATCCATCCGTTTCATTCATTGCTTGACGTTACAACTTGTCAAATCAAGAGATAAAAACATGTTGACGCTAATAGAGATGAGGACAGACATCCTTCATTGAACGATTGCCTCGCTGGCAAAATAATTGATCATAAATAATTCATTGACAAAGTGAAGTTCATGATGATTAAACTTTTAATGTAGGGAATTAGTGTTGGTTTAAAGTGTGTTTGTATACACTTGTGCGCATGCGTGTGTATGTGTAATAGGTACTTGGCTTCATTTAATTTATATACCTGAGCAGACATATAATCCCTTTATATATAATGTTAAATAGTGAACACCAACACATTATATACTGTTGGTGTTTAGGTATTTACTGCATATTCTTTTACCTAGTTTTGAATACTTTTATTCAGTTTCGGAATAGCAGTGCTGGCTGTATTTATTTAATTCCTTGATTATTTAATTCATTGTTAGCTATTTTTAGCTATTGTGCGCTAGCCTTTTATTAAAATTTCTCTATTTCAAATAGTGTAGTGAAATCTTCGAGAAGTCAACTGCCGGATTGTGTCGACGACAGAACATCAACCGACCACGCCCTTGTCGCACTCCTAAAGACCGTTCCTGTAATCCCCCACCCTCCCAGTCCTCCCCCTCCCAGCAGACTCACCCCACCCCACCCCCATCGTATAAGAGTACCGCTAGTTTAAGGGGTAGATGGTGTGTTCGTTGTTGGACTCGTCATTTACTCGTGAGTGGTACAATTTTCATAAATGTATAATCTTCTCACGGCTTGGACGTTGGTCACTTCAAGTCCGTCAATGATTAAAAAAAAAAGGCCCGTTTATCTTGTCACGTGACTGAAAAAAATGTAGTTTGTTTTATGTATTCCGTCCGACTATCAGCATTTATTTCACTGCGATACTATGTATATGTGTGTTTGTGTTCTGTGTATGTGTGTGTGTGTATGTGTGTGTATATGTGTGTGTGTGTATGTGTGTGTGTACTGTATGTATGTATAAATGTATGTGTTTGCCTCTGTTGTATGTGTGTGTTGTATGTATATATATAAACGTATGTGCGTATGTGTTTGTCTAAGTATGTATTTATGTCTGTAAATGGGTATGTATGTGTATAAGAATGTACGTATGTGTTTATACATTATATATATATATATATATATATATATATATATATATTTGTGTATGTATGTATATATGCAAGAATGCACGTCAATATGAATATATCTTCGTATGCTAGTATACAACTGTACTGGTTTTTATGTACAATTTTTTTCGATGTACTAATATTCGAATGCGGAAGACGATTTATACCAGTGATTTACTATAACATCTGGTGCCAGACTGTTTCACTATGACAACTGGTGTCACAGTAATTCACTATAACATCTGGTGCCAGACTGTTTCACTATAACAACTGGTGTCACACTAATTCACTATAACATCTGGTGCCAGACTGTTTCACTATAACAACTGGTGTCAGACTAATTCACTATAACATCTGGTGCCAGACTGTTTCACTATAACAACTGGTGTCAGACTAATTCACTATAACATCTGGTGCCAGACTGTTTCACTAGAACAACTGGTGCCAGACTAATTCAACATAACATGTGGTGCCAGACTGAATTATTATAACAACTGGTGCCAGACTGATTTACTATAATAACTGGTGTCAGACTAAATCACTATAACAACTGGTGCCACAATAGTTCACTATGACATCTGGCGCCAGACTATTTCACTATGACATCTGGTGCCAGACTAATTCACTATAACATCTGGTGCCAGACTAATTCACTATAACATCTGGTGTCAAACACTAAAAAAGTCCTTCTCTATGTAACTCATCCATGTCAAGGGAATTAATCCTCCCACCGGTTACGGCCAATTCAAAAAAACTAGGTTTCATCTGCCTGGATACTTATTACCTCATTACCGCATTACCTCATCACCTCATTACCTACACAGACCTCGAGTGTTTTTATTTTGTTTAGTTGTTTTGTCTTGTTTTTTAAAGTCAGCGATGCATTTTTAATACTAAGAGCTTGGGAATTTATTTATTTCTTAAAACTTACAGTTTGAAAGTCATTAAAGCTCATTAAATGATTTTTTTTTTTTTAAACATAGATATATGAATGAAATTTTTGTTTAAAAGTGCAAAGCGAACAGAAAAAGAAAAGCAAATGTGCAGAAGTGGCAGCAGATTTTGTAGGGAAACCAGAAACCCTGCTGAAAGTGTTGACATTGTTAATATTATTATTACTACTACGTATCAGCTGCCAACTAAAAGTGCAATATTAAAAAAGGGTAAATATGGTCATAAATTTAACTCTGACCGTTTTGTGATAGTTTGAATGGTTTGTCCTATTGCTCTGGTGCCTTTTAGTTGCTATTAAAAGAAAATGACAGCTTTGATCGGGTGTGGAACAGGTAATAAGATAGTACGTGGGATCCTCAGGTCGACGCAAGAGGGCTCTACAGGTCTGAATCAATTCTGTGTTTATTTTTCCTCTCAATGGCATAAAGGCAAAATTTGAATGGAACAGGGAGAGTGGAGGAGAGAAAAAATAAGTGCCGAACCTAGAGATTTAGGGGCCCGGAAAGCTTGCCCTCTTTTTTACGGGCCCCTGCATTTTCGATATTCGACACCATGGTGTGAAATAATATACTTAATATTTAATGTAAACAATTTTTTTTGGGGGGGAGGGCGGGCTCCTCAAGCTGGTGCACGGAGGGGGGGGGGCTTTCGAATTAGGACCGTCTTCTCCCCCACACAAGGTACGCCTCTGGAAGGAATGCCCTGCCCTAGTTTCAAACCCCACAACCCCAAGATAAAACCAATTTTTCCTATAACCTTTCGGGAGCTCTGAAAGTATAAATCACCTCAGCCAATAAAACATAAGAATGAATTACTATAAACCACTGCGTCTTGTATTTTTATCTTTTTTAAATGTATATATATAGACTGCGTCACAGATTACTCTGACGCGAGTCTAAGACGCCAGTGCCAACAGTACAGTACTTTCACTCACCGCTCTGCGGCGCATTGTGACAGACTGTAACGTTTCCCCATACATCAAGATTTGTTCATCTCTCGTGAGTTGCTCGTTGCTTATTCATGAAAAAAAAGCATCTTCACGTCACCATGGCAACCGTACATGTCATAGGCTTAGGACTTAAAGAGAACGGAAAGAAAAGAAAAGAAATAGAAAAGAGAAAGAAAGAATGAATCACTGATGGGGTAAAAGATAAGAAGCACATTTATAATTTCTAAGCCGACGGTCCACATTTTAGCCCGACCTATCTCCGCATTACAGTTGGTCAGAGAATAAATATTAGATAATTACTTTTTTAGTTGATATTTACATGTTGACTTTGTATGTTCTAATTAATGTCAGACGAGCTTATGTCGTACTTAAACTGTAAATATAATTGCATCGTTAAAGTTTCATGATGCTTGGACGGTCAATTTTTTTTATATATTTGTCGTATCCCACTTGTGCTCTAATTAAATCAGACGACACAACTCCTTGTATTGTAAAAGAATTAACTGAACTTTTTAATGCATGATATATACAGATGAGAATATGATAATCCAATATAAACACTTGAGAAGATGAATCAATAAAACACATGTATATTTCTATACTTCATCACACACGATAAATACTAAGATCAATATTCTATGAGAGATGTGGCAATAAATCACAAGTAGCTGCTATAACTTATAAACCAGTACACAAATCTATAACTTTTATAACTCTCGACTGCACTGTCCACTTAGTCCTAGTATCCCTTTCCTGGGTCTCTAGTCTCTCTCTCTTGTGTGTGTGTCTCCGTCTCTCTAATAACCGTGGTAACTTCCCTATTTATAGGATATATCATCCCCGCATATTGCATCATTGGTGTGATTGCATCACTGGGGTGATTGCATCATTGGTGTGATTGCATCACTGGGGTGATTGCATCATTGGTGTGATTGCATCACTGGAGTAATTGCATCATTGGTGTGATTGCATCATTGGTGTGATTGCATCATTGGTGTGATTGCATCATTAGGGTGATTGCATCATTGGTGTGATTGCATCATTGGTGTCATTGCATCATTGGTGTGATTGCATCATTAGGGTGATTGCATCATTGGTGTGATTGCATCACTGGTGTGATTGCATCATGCATGCCCGACCCTGCAAGCACTTACCATACCATATAAGGAAATACGCCATGACCAACAGTGTGTGGTAGCAAGGGATGGAACAATACCAAATAAGGCAATAACATGAAACGTAAACAAAGCTTAATCACAAGGGATATGACACCCCCATTATCCCCAAAAAAATTTCATTACCTAATGAAATTTTGGCATTATCAACAATTTTAAATAAAATCATCTAACATTACTTTCTTGCCATTGTTTATAGCATTACATGCTTATGATATATCATTATTAATTATTCTATTATTTCTCAATCTTTTCAATAAAACAGAATGTTATACATGTCAATCTTCAAAAAATATAAATACAATTACATCTCTAGACAGATGTCAATAATAAACGAATGTGTAACAAACTTTGAAAAAAAATATGGTTCTCCTTGAGTAGATGTGTAGTCCATCATCTCATCAACATCAGGACGACGACGGAGATGTGTAACATGTTTCTTACTACACTCTGTCTTGCTTCAATGACTTCAGGTCAAAGTTAAGCACACAAAAAAAAATCAATAATTGTCTCTACACAAAATAGTCTCTACACAAAATAGTCTCTACACAAAATAGTCTCTACACAAAATAGTCTCTACACATAATAGTCTCTACACAAAATAGTCTCTACACAAAATAGTCTCTACACAAAATAGTCTCTATACTAATAAATGTCCATGGCGAAATTGTTTTCACAGTGTTCACGTTTAAAATTGTCAGGATGACAACATGAGCAACGTCTGCTCACAGAAACGATGAATTGTTCCATTAACTGAGACGAAAAATTCAGCAAATACTGATCACAATAACGATGAATTGCTCCATTAACTGCTACGAAAAATTGAGCAAAGTGTGCTCAACAATAACTTGCGTTGATAAAAACAGTCTTGTGACATCAGCTCAAACAACAATAACTTAATTAACATACATTTGTGTGTGACAAAATCGTTGACATCTCAATGTCGATGACGACAGTACAAAACTTCTCCATTTAAGTAGTAATCCACATTCATTAATAGTCTGTAGATGCCCCAATTATCATTCTCGACAATAGATCTGGTATATGATTGTTTGTACCCTTTATGTATTTAATCTGGAATTTGTAGTCAGTTAGTAACAAATGGCATCGCATGATTCTTGCATTATTTATTACTTTTTGAGACGTTAATGGTTTATGATCCACAAGTATGGTAAATTCATTACCTAGTAGATATTTCTGTAGTTTTTGTACTGACCAGACTATGGCCAACGCTTCTAATTCGATAACAGAATAGTTTTTCTCTGCACAAGTCAGTTTTCTACTGATAAATTTCACGGGTCTGTTTTGTCCATCAATTTCAATCATTATACAAGCACCCAATCCTTTCCTTGAAGCATCTGTGGCAAGTATTATTGGTTTGTTTAAATCAAAAGGTACCAGTATCTGGTCACCTTTGAATTTGTCTATGATATTATTAAGTGCCTTCTGACACTGTTCTGACCAAATAATTTTGTTAGGTTGACTTTTCTTTGTTAACACTATCAAGGGTTCCAGTAGCTGAGAAAAGTTGTGAAAAAATCCTCGGTAAAAATTACAGAGTCCTAAGATGGCTCTCACTTCTTTCTTTGTGGTAGGTACTTTGATGTTTAAGACCTTTTCTTTTATCTCTTCTTGCATGCTGCAACCACCTCGTCCTATTTTAAAACCCAAAAAATTTATTTCTTGTTGACCTATTTTGCATTTCTCTGGTGCTACAGTTAATCCATTCTCTCGCAACCTGCCAAATACCGTCTCTAGTACAGTTAAATGATCTTCCCAGTTTTCAGTGAAAATACATATATCGTCCACGTAGTGAACAATATTCTTCACACCTCTGAATATCTGCCTCATCATTTTACTAAATGTAGCCGTGCTGTTAACAAGGCCAAAGGGCATTCTTGTCCATTGATAGAGGCCATCTTTTGTTTGAAATGCAGTATACTGCTTCGAATTCTGTTCTAGTGGAATCTGCCAAAACCCTCTCGTCATGTCGAGGTGAGTAAATATCTTTCCTTTTGCAATTTCATTGATTAAATCTTCCGCTATGGGTAGTGGTTCTCTATCGATTAGAGTCAGTTGATTGATCTTACGATAATCACAACAAATTCTCGGTTCTCCGTTTTTCTTCTTCACAATAACGATAGGTGAAGCATAGCTAGAGTATGATCGCTCAATCAGTCCTTTATTTAACATGGCTTGCAATTCTTGTTCTACTTGATCTTGATATTTCAGGGGTATATTGTATGGTTTCACTTTGATTGGTTTGGTATCTGTTAACTTTATAGTATGCTCTATACACTTTGTACTTCCAGGTTCATTGTCTATAATATCTTTATATTTCATTAATTAATTGTTTACTCGAGTTCTGACAACTTCTGGTACATTGTGAGGTAAAATGATACTTAGTTTCTTTGATTGTTGTCTCATGTCTAACACTGGTATATCTTTTAATTCTTCGTCTTCTTGACTAATAGTTAAAGCACATAACTTTTCTTCCTCATGTTTTGAATGTATCTGAAGTACCTGCTCTGCCAAATGCTCAGGTAAGCTGTCCAGTTTTCTAAGGCGATTTATATGGAATGTTCTGTGATTACCTTTGATGTTCACTATAAAATCAACGTCATTAATCTTGTCTATTATCTCATAGGGTCCTTGCCACTCCTGCTTCAAACCTTTTTTGTAGGTAGAAATACTAGCACCTCATCACCTGTTTGCAAGCATCTCAAATGTCGGTGAATTTTGATTGGCAATCTATCTTGTTCATGTCTGTCCTTCAAATTTTCTGTGGCAATTCGATTTGCATAAACAATTTTTTCTCTCGTTTGTGTAACTAAGTCATAAGGTGTTAACTTTTGTCTGTTTGGCATAATGCTTTCAACAAATAAACTAATAGGTCCTCTAGCGTTAGCTCCGACCACAAGCTCAAAGGGACTGTATCCTGTTGCTGCATGAGGTATTTCTCTATATGCAAACAACACCATAGGGAGAAATAAATCCCAATCTGCCTTTTTGTCCTGTACAACTTTCTTCAGCATAACTTTCACTGTTTGATTTGCACGTTCTACAGAACCATTGGATTGCGGATGGTATCTTGCTGAAAATGTTTGAGTAATATCTAAAATATTTGTAAATGCTGCCGTTATTTGTGACCGAAACTGAGTTCCGTTGTCTGAATGTACAACTTCAGGAAAGCCAAATCTAGTGAACACAGACATCATGGCACTACACACACTCTCAGCAGTAATTTGTGTGAGTGGAATCGCTTCTAACCACCGTGTAGCCATGTAGATTATGGTTAATACATAGCGATGTTTTCTTGACGACATTATAGGCATAGGTCCGATGATATCGACTGCAATTATTTGAAAAGGCTTCTGAGAAATGTCCATGGGTTGAATTGGAGCCAGATGTTTTGCATTCTTGACAAGCATCAATATAACTATGTATATCTTTTTTGAATCCCGGCCAAAAGCAATGTCTTGCAATCCTTTGCAATGTCTTTGTTTTTCCCATGTGTCCTGCCAGTGGGTTTGAGTGAGCACTCTGCAGCAACAGTAGCGTCATTGTTTTTGGAATAACCAATTGTGTGATGTTTTCATTTTTTGATTGTACTTTTCTTACTAGTACACCAGCCATCAATTCATATTGCGTATCATATTTCTTGCCTTTCTTTAAATTCTCAACAATTTGCCTCAACTGTACATCATTTTTTTGTTCTTTAACAAAATGTTTCTTGTCTATGTTCATCAGCACCAATCTATTTGTATCTTTGATAATTTGTTCTGCATTTGTATTACTTTCCTGCATCATATCTTTCTGTTTGGTTTGTTGTCTAGTCATCACAGCTAAAAATTGTTCTTTGTGATCTTCTAAATGTTCCATTTTATTGCAAAGCTTGTGAATAAGATTTGCCTTCATATTATTATAACAGTCTGAGTACTTAGTAGCTATTGCATTTGCTTTCTTGTGTAGTGTTATTTTATTTTTAAGAAGCATAATCTTCTCTTCTTCCGTGGTTAATCTGTCTATATTGTCTTCCATGCGTTGTATGAAGCAACACATTTCTTCTGTTCCATTCCATTTTTGTTTTAATAACAATCTTTGTTGTTTATCATGTATACAGTTGTCATTAATGAAAGTTCTCTTTTCATCGATGCAGACACAACAAATTTCTATATCTTCATTTCTTTTTCTTTGTATCCAGTTAGTTACAAGAGTTTCTGTGTTATCTTTCGATACTCCTGGCACATTACCAATAATCAAATCACATACAGGATTATCTAGTATAATAGCTTCACATATACCAGCTAACCATGGTGAGTCTATTTTAATGGTTGCTACGTCACACGACTTTATAGTACCATCTCCTAGCTTGATATGTGTTTTCTTTGACATGTACTGATCTTTGTTAACCAGACTTCTTTTAACAACTACAGTAGTACAACCTGAATCTCTAAGACATTTTATTTGTTGACCATTAACGAAAGCAGGATGAAATATTATTTGACCTTTTGTATTTATAATATTTGCACAGTATTGTTCTGTTTCACCATTATCTTGAACTTTCTGTTTTGGATATTTTCTATCAGCATACTTTTGCGTAGAATTAAGTTCTGCTCTGTTTCTGTTTTGACGTAAGTGAAGTTTTTCACCGTCATCTTGAACTTTCTGGTTTTGATACCGTCTATTAGCATACTTTTCAGTAGAATAATGTTCTGATCTGTTTCTATTTTGACGTAAGTAAAGTTTTTCTGGTCTATGTTGTTCTAGTTCTTTCTTTCTCAAGTAGCAGTACTTCAAAATGTGACCTTTTTTCTTACAATAATGACAAATTCTTATTTCAAAATAAACAGTATTATCTTTAGATTGACTCATGTATCTTGGTTTGTATCTATCCTTCTTTAATTTGTATGTTTCATTCTGTGGTTTGAATTTATCGATAGATGCACAAATGTCTGATATACTTATTTCATCATTGGGATAGCAATCTTTAAAGTCACTTAGAACTTTTATGAGGTCTTTGACAGTTTTTACATTCCTTTGTTTAATGAAGGAAAACACTCCTCTAGAGCACATGTTAAGAATTTTGTCGACTACCATCATTTCTAAAATCTCAGTTGGTTTATTTATGTCAACTTCTGCCATCATAAGCCATGATTTTAAATCACTCATAACTAAATCAATGAACTGTTGAGGTTGTTCTTTATTTGACATTTTTAGTTCATGAAATTGGTGACGATAATGTTCTTCTGTTTTATTAAAATATTTCAGAAGTTTCATCTTTATATCTTCTTAACTCAACTCAGCATAGTTATGTATTGTCATGATTGCTTTTCTTGCATCATTTTTTACAAGCTTGAAAAGTTCCGACTTCCATTCACTGATTGGAATTTTCTGTAGCTGACATTGTTGTTCAAAGAATTGTAAACATGTGTCAATATCTTCAGTTTTACCATTGAAAGGTTGCATTTTTAATTGAGTCGAGTAATTTCCTTTTGATTCTTCTATAACAGTTGTTTTATTTGCAGCTATTCTTGCTAGTTCTAGTTCATGATTTAATTTTCTTTCTTCATGAATTCTTTTTAATTCTCTTTCTTTTATTCTCTCATCTCTTTCTTTATCCTCATTTTCTTTCTTGTCTATATATTCCAACAATTCTTTACCTTTGAGACCTAATTCTTCTCCTCTAATTTTGTATAGTCTCCATTTTTCTTCTTCTGGGGTTTCAATTTTGGTACTAGCCATTGTTATGTTCAGACATATAAACAAAAATGAAACAGAGTTTCTTCAGAATGATGGACTTGAATACAGTTGCAGTGTAATACAACAAATTGTGGACTTAAATACAGTTGTAATGTGATACAACAAATTGTGGGCTTACTTGTGCTTATAGCTCATGGCCACAAATGAACACGTTGGAATGTGACGTGGTAATATAACGAATCCAAAATATGACGAGAAATATACCAAGAATAAAATGTTATTCTTACCGTTAAGTTTCAGAAAATTCTTCCTTTGTAGCGTATGTCCAATGAAGGAATGCACAAATAACGAAGTCCTTTAACACTGCAGTAACGTACAACTAGATTTACTTTCGCTTTTAGCTGCCACCAAATAATACCAGGATTATGTCGTATCCCACTTGTGCTCTAATTAAATCAGACGACACAACTCCTTGTATTGTAAAAGAATTAACTGAACTTTTTAATGCATGATATATACAGATGAGAATATGATAATCCAATATAAACACTTGAGAAGATGAATCAATAAAACACATGTATAATTCTATACTTCATCACACACGATAAATACTAAGATCAATATTCTATGAGAGATGTGGCAATAAATCACAAGTAGCTGCTATAACTTATAAACCAGTACACGAATCTATAACTATTATAACTCTCGACTGCACTGTCCACTTAGTCCTAGTATCCCTTTCCTGGGTCTCTAGTCTCTCTCTTGTGTGTGTGTCTCCGTCTCTCTAACAACCGTGGTAACTTCCCTATTTATAGGATATATCACCCCCGCATATTGCATCATTGGTGTGATTGCATCACTGGGGTGATTGCATCATTGGTGTGATTGCATCACTGGGGTGATTGCATCATTGGTGTGATTGCATCACTGGGGTGATTGCATCATGCATGCCCGACCCTGCAAGCACTTACCATACCATATAAGGAAATACGCCATGACCAACAGTGTGTGGTAGCAAGGGATGGAACAATACCAAATAAGGCAATAACATGAAACGTAAACAAAGCTTAATCACAAAGGATAGGACAATATTGTTTTTAAAACGTCTGTATAAGTGAAAGATAGGAAATATAAAGATATGTATTTACAGGTACACAAGTGTAACCGTTTACATTTCTGGTCTTCTGGTCGCATAGGTTTTAGGGGCCTGTCTCACCCGCAGTTCGATGAGGGGAGGACACTCCTACAGGAAGCCAAACAGTTTTGACGAGGACCTCCACTAGATTATTATTAATACGTATCAACTGCCAACTATAAGCGCAAAAAAAATGTAAGGTGAATATGGTCATAAATTTAACTCTGACCGTTTTGTGATAGTTTGAATGTTTTGTCCTATTGCTCTTGTACCTTTTAGTTGCTATTAATAGAAATTAACACTAGATAGACCCCACTAGATAGACCCCACTAGATAGACCCCACTAGATAGACCCCACTAGATAGACCCTACTAGATAGACCCTACTACTAGATAGACCCCCACTAGATAGACCCCACTAGATAGATCCCACTAGATAGACCCTACTAGATAGACCCCACTAGATAGACCCTACTAGATAGACTCCACTAGATAGACCCCACTAGATAGACCCTTCTACTAGATAGACCCCCACTAGATAGACCCCACTAGATAGACCCCACTAGATAGACCCTACTAGATAGAACCCACTAGATACCTACTAGATAGACCCCACTAGATAGAACCCACTAGATAGACCCTACTAGATAGAAACTGCTAGATAGACCCTACTAGATAGACCCCTACTAGATAGACCCCACTAGATAGACCACTACTAGATAGACCCCACTAGATAGACCCCACAAGATAGACCCTACTAGATAGACTTACAATTGCCAGCGACGCCAATGAGAGTTACCAGATTTATAATTGGACTACTTTTTATTTTTAATATTTTGTGTTCAGTAAGTTATCAACATGTATTATCTTTTCAAATTAATTTTTTTTTTTTTTTAATTTTTTTTCTGTTACCCTGAACCGATCTGGTCGTTTTTTTTAGTGAAAACCGAATGGGCACAACAATATACTTGTTGTACTTTCATACGTCCTATCAGCGGGCTTATAGACTTGGAACACATCTTTTCTCCAAGTCAGCGACCAATAGTTTTTTTTTAGCTTTACCCGGGGGATTGAACCCTGAACCCTGTGTGCACGTGATCACACTATCGACTTCACATAATTCAACAATATCAGTAACTGGCCCCGGGGGGGGGGGAGGGGGAGAGGCATCGTCAAAAAAAAAGAGTGTTGCGATATATATATATATGGTAACTTCATGTACTGAGAAAATGAAATGAAAAATTTCAGGTCAGTTTTATGTGTATCTTCGCATTTCATTTTACAAAGTGACCGTATTTCGAAGACAGAGGTTAGTCCCTAAAACTTTTATTAAAAAAAAACCGCTACACACAAAAAAAAAAAACAAAAAAAAATCTTTCTGTCAACCGTCACTAAAACCTGGCTGTTAATTTAGTTTCTTATTTTTTTTAAACAAAATTGGACTGAAATTGATTTCCACATTAAAGATTCCAGCCCAACTTTACTTGCGAACAAACGGATATTCCCGCTGCACACCAACGTAGTCTGAATTCGGGTGAAATAGAGACTTGGCTGGCCTATATAACGACTGGGAAATTTCTCAGTTGATGCAAGGGGGGTTAATTTTATGGGCGTCTGGTAGGAAGAAAATACAAAAAATGAAGAGAGGAAAGAAAAAAAAATGATGAAGAAAATATTGCTTCTCTCCCCCTTTTCTATTTATTATTATTTGCAGGATGCATCTTCGATCCACCGTGAATTCCATATTTTCAATCATAAAAATTAAAAAAAATCCCTCCCTGTTGATTTATTAACCGAAGAGTTAAAAAAAAAAGACCCCTGTATAAGATATGTGGTTATATTTGGCATTCGGGAATCTCCGCTTGATGATAAATTAATATAAAAAAAAACCATAATTTTAAGACAAGCTATATTGCAAGTAATAAAGTAAGACATCTAGTTTTAATAGGTCACTGACTTTCTGGTTGGCACCGGACACTGTTTTTTTTATATTAAGTTGGTCAAGTAGGATATAAAGCAACAGCATCTCAAAATATTGACTCCCCCTCCCTTCCCACACACACACTTAAGAATGGCCCCGGGGGGTGTATTTGAACTATTGACCACTACTGACGAGATGATGGACAGTGCGTAGTCGCATTTCCCCACATGGGTCTATGTCGTATATTCGAATCATGTTATGTTTCTTGTTAGACTTGACCGCCGTAGTGGGAATATTCTTTGTTTATCCCCCCCCCCTTTTTTAACCAAATGGATAAGTTGTCTTTGAATAATAGACTGAGATGAGCGAACTTTAGGACTCAGGTAAATTTCCAGAGGAGGACCAAGATCGGTTCTGTCCCTGGGTGCAGAAGAAGATTTTGGACTCTTAAAAAAAGAATGAAATCAAAAAATGGGAAAGATTTTGTAAACATTTGGTCTTTCTGTGGAGGGTCCTAAAAATTTGGGCCCCCCCAAGGCGCGCACCTTTTGCGCCCTTCATTAGTTCCACCTCTACCAAAGCCTGTCCTTCTATTTTCTTTTGAATTTGTTATAGTGATTATTTCTCTTATTGTCGTTCTATACTATATATATATATAAAGAACTCTGATTTTTTTGTATGTTAGCTAAGACGTGGGCGAACAACAGCCCGTGGGTCAAGAATGGTCCGTTCGGCTGTTAAATCCAATCCGCGCTCAGCTCACTTACAAAACATTTTATATGACACTTAATTTCAATTGGTATACGTTCATGTAAACGCAAATTCCATTTACTCCGTTAAATTAAACAAAAATTGTGGCACAATATTCAAATAGTTTCCCCTTCTATGACATGACCTGGCTTTCACTTAAAAGGGAGGATACAGCAGTAACATGTATGACACTAGGAGGACATCATTCATTGTTTACATTTCACTTTACAGCCTTGATTTACTAACAGTTATTGTTCTTGATTTCAGTCAGTTTTAATTACTTTGAACACATGACTGCACAAAAACTCACACAAAGACCCACACGCACATACACACACAAACACACAGAGATCCACACACACACACACAGATCCACACGCACACACACACACACACAAACACACAGAGATACACACACACACAGATCCACACACACACACAGATCCACACACACACACAGAGATCCACACACACATACACACACACATACACAGAGATCCACACACATACAGATGGAGACACACTCATTCCAGCTCTGGCTAGCCGCCCAGACGTATGTATTTAAGTAGCCAATGGCTTTAGAATAATGTATACAAAGACACGCCCCCTTGAGAGTTCCTGTCTGTTCTGTTTTAAAAAACAAAAAAAAAATAAAAAATTATATTCATTAAACAGAAAGAGAAAACAAAAAACTATCCAAATCACTCATTGAGTCACATCCGAGTCACATTTCGGTATAACAAACAGTTTAAATTGGAATCAATTTAATGAGTTGAGTACAGTAAACATTGTGCTGATGAATCAGCTCTGGATACAAGATTTTTTTTTTAGTTCTTTTTTCAACTTTTTTTGTATCTATTTTTTTTAGTAGCTTTTGTAAAGGCGTCAACAAGTTAGTTTGTAAGGGGGGGGGAGTTAATAGACTTTTCAAAGACGTAGCTAGAACACAATCACAAGACTTCATGTGTACGTGACAATTGAACCACCAGGATGACATCAAGCTTAACAGAAGAAAATGGACATTCCCAGAGAAACATACCCCCTTTCTCTCTCTCTCTCCCTCCCTCTCTCTTTCTCTCTCCCTCAGTCTCTCTCTCTCTCTCTCTCTCTCTCTCTCCCTTCGCTCGCTATCTCTCTCCCCCTCTCTCTCCCTCTCTCCCCTCTCTCTTTCTCTCCCTCTCTCTCCCTCTCTCCCTCCCCTCTCTCTCCCTCTCTTGCTATCTCTCTCCCTCCCCTCTCTCTTTCTCTCCCTCTCTCTCCCTCTCTCGCTATCTCTCTCCCCTCTCTCCCTCCCTCTCTCTATCTCCCTCCCTCTCTCTCCCTGTCCTCTTTCTCTCCCCCTCTCTCTCCCTCCCCCCTCTCTCTCCCTCTCTCTCTCTCCCTCCCTCTCTCACTCCCCCCTCTCTCTCTCCCCCCCTCTCTCTCTCCCTCCCCTCTCTCTCCCCTTCTCTCTCTCCCTCCCTCTCCCTCCCTCCCCCCTCTCTCTTTCTCTCCCTCTCTCCCTCCCCTCTCCCTCTCTCTCGCCATCCCCTCTCTCTCCCTCTCTCTCTCCCTCCCTCCCTCACTCTCTCCCTCCCTCTCTCTCCCCTCTCTCTCTCTCCCTCCCTCTCCCTCCCTCCCCTCTCTCTTTCTCTCCCTCTCTCTCCCTCCCCTCTCCCTCCTCTCTCGCCATCCCCTCTCTCCCTCTCTCTCTCCCTCCCCTCTCCCCCTCTCTCTCCCCCCACCAAATAAACTATGTAGGTGTGAGCAGAAGTGATAAACATATTATGTAATGACCGTTAATAACAAATAACTCACTGCAAGCCATTTGGGGACGGGTGGTCGTGCGGTGTAGAGCGCTCGACTATCGGCCGGAGAGTCCTGGGTTCGAACCTCAGTTAGAAGAACGTCGGGAATTTTTTCAGGTCCTGGTGTAAGTTCCCCAAGTCCACCCAGCTTTAAACGGGTCACCTGACTTTAAGTTGGGGAAGTAAAGGCGGCTGGACGTTGTGCTTCCCAGACAATCCCTTTATATGCCTAGGTTGTAGAAACATGAATTCTTCATTTCGTCTGCCCCGATTAGCCCTTAGGGGCTTAATAGAACTTTACTTTTTTTTAATAAGCCATTCAGACAAGCTAAACAAAATAATGAGTAGTAATAATTTATTAATGTTTGTAAAGTAAATACAAATATGTAAAGTTGCTTATTATTTGGTCTAA
>JAGDYQ010000017.1:8749598-8760898 GCA_021962125.1 Bulinus truncatus | reverse complement strand
GGACGGATGCGAGTCATTGACGAACTTTCTTTGACTTTATGTTTTCATTGATGAGTAGCATGTCCAGCAGCAAACTACGGAAAATCTTCTTTTTTACGTTTACCGGCACCTGTAAACTCTTTGCGTGGTACTCAATCATCTAACAGATTTATGACTGATTGGCGGTGGTTAGACAATTTATCCATCTGACTCTCTCATAGACTTACATAGGTGGACTCATCCATATATGCTTGACTGATCAAACTATACTGACTGACCAATCGATTAATTTCTGTAATATTACACTAATAATATGTTTGAACGGACCTTAATGACTGGCCAGACGAATGGCTTAACTCTGATTAACTGAGCGACCTGATTACTTGTATACTGGAATTTATAATCGAGCGAAACAGAGCCTTGGAATGTTCGACCTGGGTTGGGGTGGTGTTTCGATGTTCGATGATGATCATGGAGTATTCAGATTCAAGTCCTCTAAGAAAGAAAAATTGTTTCTGGGTTTATTTTGCAAAATGTACCAGAATTTTACAATTTAAAAATACCTTCACTCAACTGCTGTGAACTGCAAGCCTTCAATTCTTACCAAAGGAGCTCGGACGAATTTGAACTAAAAAATCGCGAACTATCAATTTTCTCCTACAGTTGAAGTTTCTTTAAAAGGTTAACTCTGCAGCCCACTAATCTTTCAAGCTGAAGAATTTCTGGTTGGTTGACCCTTTCCCATGTTTGGCAACAATCAAAACGAGGATTCACCTATTCTATTCTGCAGGTGAGTAGCAGAACCGTCTTTTATTATTCGTGGTACACATGGACTGAGAAGTCCAGGTCTAAAATGTTTGATGTATAGTTCATTCCCGCACCCCCGGTCATTGCGTTTTTGAACGTGAGCAGATTTAAGTATCTGGGGCACTATTAGCTAATGAAATCTTGAGCCCTAACTTATTCTGTTCTCTGAGCCCCTAACAATCACAAGTGTAGATCCCCAACATTCCAAGTCTCTGAGCCCCTAACAATCTGATTCATCTGGATCCCAAAAAATCTCAAATTCTTTGAGCCCTGAACCAGCGCTTTTAAGAAAAGCTGCGGTGGAACAAGTTAACTGGGCGGACGGCATTTCTTCTCCAACTTATTAAGTTCTTGCAAAGTTGCAGGACGATTCCTCGATGTGTCATAATTATATATATATATATATATTTGAGGACTTTGAAAATTGTATTTCAAGTAGGGCAAAAAAAAATTCATTTAGAGAGACCACTTCCCGAGATTTGCATATCTCTGCTAACAATGTGCTGTGGCCCTAGAATTGGAGAAAGCAGGTTTACGTTAACCGTACTGAATATCCCACACTACACATTCATATCCCAAACACCGGGAGATTCCAAATTTATTTTTTTTTAGAAAGAGGGGAGGGGCTGGTGTGGTTACACATGAAATATACCGAACGTGGTCCAGGCAATTGTTTTTCGCGCGTGGTCTTGTGAGGGGTGTGTGTGTGTGTGGTTGTGTGTGTGTGTGTATGGGTGGGTGGGGGGGTGTGCTACTGTACTATATGGTTTATCGATGGCCTGCCCTGGATGCGATCTATTAATTAGTCAATTACTAATAAAACAATCAACGCCAAACTGTGCGCCCTCCCAACCACCACTCGTGGATTTTTTTTATTATCGCCCTTGTCTACCCATGGAGGCGAAGCGTTTGGTATCTTGATTATTGCTCGCTCCGGGGACAGATAATTGTCACAGGTCCAAAACTTTTTCTCAAGAATCTTCTCCCTGCACCCCCCCACTAGGTTTCTGCCCCCACTCTCTGGAATCTGTAGAAATTCTTTCTCACCTCTACTGCCGAGCCAGTGCCCAGCTATCAATTAGCCATTAAACGGATATCTAGAAAGAAAGGGGAACAAAAAAAAAAAAGAAAAGACCCCCTCCCCCTACCGAGAGGCATCCCAAAACCAATCTATTAATTGCAAACGAGAATTAATTCGAATCGCATCCCTTGGGGTTATTAATAGATCTAATGGAGAGACGGGCCGTTGGGAATTCCAGTGCTACTATAAGGACTTAACAGCCGTGCGGAGCGGGAGAGGGAGGCAGGACCGGCCGGGGGGAGGGGGGAGGTGAAAAAAAATCTTTTCCGATTTGCATCTCTGGGGGGATGGGCTTAGGGGACTGGGGTTGATGGAGGGGGGGGGGTTGAGGCGTTTTCCATGATTGAGCGGAATGTGTTTTGAATGCCCACCGATGTGAATTTGATAGTGGTGTGTGTGTGTCCCCGCTGCTGACGGAACTAGATAAAGTGACCACGATTGAGGACAATTACGACCCGCTGACCAGCGTCCCAACGCTCGTCCATGTTGTTTTATTTCGGTCAAGGTGGCCCAAATGTTCGGTGCGTCCCAATAGGGCCCCCCTCTTGTTTGCTGGTTTGTGTGAGTGTGTGTGTGTAGCGAAGATCAGATGACAGGAGGGCTATCGGTGATGGGTGTTTGATCCTGATAGTTAATTGGTGTGTGTGTGTGTTGTGAGTTTGAGTGTGTTTGTGTGTGAATGTGTGTGTGATTGTATGTCTGTGTGTGTGAGTGTGTGTGTGTGTGAGTGTGTGTGTGTGAGTGTGTATGTGTGTGAGTGTGTATGTGTGAGTGTGTGTGTGAGTGTGTGTGTGAGTGTGTGTGTGTGAGTGTGTGTGACTGTGTGTGTGTGAGTGTGTGTGATTGTATGTCTGTGTGTGTGAGTGTGTGTGTGTGAGTGTATGTGTGTGTGAGTGTGTGTGTGAGTGTGTGTGTGTGAAGTGTGTGTGTGTGATTGTATTGTGTGTGTAAAGTGTGTGTGTGAAGTGTGTGTGTGATTGTATGTGTGTGAGTGTGAGTGTGTGTGTATGATTGTGTGTGTGAGTGTGTGTGTGAGTGTGTGATTGTGTGTGTGATTGTGTGTGTGAGTGTGTGATTGTGTGTTGTGAGTGTGTGATTTTGTGTGTGTGAGTGTGTGTGTGAGTGTGTTGTGTGTGAGTGTGATTGTGTGTGTGTATAGTGTGTGAGTGTGTGTGTGGTAGACGATTGTGTAAAAAAAAAAAGTGTGAGTTGTGATTGTGTTTGTGAGGTGTGTAATTGTGTGTGTGAGTATGTGATTGTGTGTGTGAGTGTGTGATTTTTGTGTGTGATTGTGTGTGAGGTGTGTGTGAGTGTGTGATTGTGTGTGTGTGTGAGTGTGTGTGTAAGAGTATTTTTTGTGAGTGTGTGTGTGAAGTGTCCCTGATATTTGTTGTTTTAGGATGAAGTGTCCCTATGATTTTGGTTGTTGTGTGACGTGTCCCTGATATTTGTTTAGTATTGTGAAGTGTCCCTGATCATTTGTTTGTGTCTAAACTTGTCCCTGTTATTTGTTGTGTTTAAATTGTCCCTGATATTTATTTGTGTGGTAGAAGTGTCTCTGATATTTGTTGATGTGTGAAGTGAACAGAAGTAAACAATAAGAAACAAACTAGAAGAGTGTGAATGAGGATGGTAAATTATCTGGGAGAAATTGACTAGAGAAATAGACATAATTGATAGATCGGTAAGTATATGGGAGAAATTGACCGTAAATAGAATGATAGATAGTTAGTCCGTATCCTAAGTTAAACTTGTCCGGAAACAGACATATTGATTATCTATCTTTCTATCTATCAGGTACTCTGAGGAGATTGAAAGGTCACACACTCAATCAGTCGGCTATCGACCCCGACGGACCTTGGTTCGGTCTGCAGTGAGAACTATCTATCTATCTATCTATCCTATCTATCTGTCATATCTATCTATCTATCTATCTATCTATCCATCTATCTCATGTATCTATCTATCTATCTATTCTATCTGTCTATACTATCTATCTGTCTATCTACTCTATCTATCTATATACATCAATCTACTCTATCCATCTGTCTATCTATCTATCAATCTATCTACCTGTCTACTCTGTCTACTATCTGGCTAAATGTCTGTCTATATGTCTGTCTATGCTATCTATCTACCTGCATCAATCTATCTATCTATCTATCTATCTGTCTGTCTGTACTGTGCGTCTATCTGTCTATCTATTTATCTATCTATCTATCTGTCTGTTGTAGTCAGGTTTGGCTTGCAACTACCTCAGGCCGTTAGCGAATTTCTCTCTCTTTTTTGTTTTTTAACCATACAACGATGATATTAACACTAAGCATCATCCTGAGGAGATGGACGGGGTGGGAAAGAAATCGTGGAAGTTCTTTGGACATCCTCAACCAGTCTACGTGTACCTCCTGGAGTGAGCTAAGTAAATGTTTTAAATTGTCAAAAAGTGGGTTGGGGGGGTGTGGATGCAGTTACCTGCGAACACTGCTAGCTATCTAATTAGCAGACTCAGTTGGGTTTTTTTCCCCTCCTCCTTTTTTGGTGAGCTGTTGGTAGGAACGTTTGGTTTTTCGGATTGTAAGTGATACTGTAGTGAATTTGTAATGTCTTCGCTCAGCGCCGGGGGAGGAGGGAGGTGCGGGGGGGGACAATCCAAGCTTGATGATGATCCCCTCCCCCATCACCACCACCACCATGACCGGATCAGACTCATGGTGGACACACAATGCTCTATTTCATGAGTTGCCTCGCCAGGTATTTGAATTTGATATCTGCGGTCTCTGTGGTGGCGATTGCGACTGTGATTTTCACCGGGTTAAAAATTAGTGACCAATGCAGCAGACGGGCAGCGGGAGGTGATTCGGGGGGGTGGGTCATCATTCGTCCAGGTCGGGGCACATAAATAAATAAATGAATTGACGGAAATAAAGGTTATAATGGCAAAAGCTTACTGTGACGTTTTTTTTGTTTTGTTAACGTTTCATGGCCAGGTGATGAATTAATTTGTTGCCGGATCAATTAACTAATCTGATCTCTCTATACACTGAGGACGATGGCTGCATAGATCGGTAGCAGGAACTGAATGAAGGGGGTTGGTGTCTGACACAATGACGACAATTGGCGATTACTTTATGTTAGATAATTAAAGAGCAGCAAGTAATTGAAGTAAGTGATCATTCAATTGATTCTGATGTTACAGCAGATGATTGATTTTTTTGTAAATCTTTTTCCCCCTTTGTTAATCAGAAGTGCTAGACGTTATAATTATCCGGCTGTAATTGGACATCGTAGAGAGACAGACTCAAAGTTACACATACATAACTGGACACGGTGAGTAGGCCCCGAACTAACTGGACCCCAATGAATTTGGTTAGTCTCACGTTTATACTAGCATCACCTGATCACCTTTATCTTTGATTATTTGCTGTCACTGATTCGTTGACTGATCCAATCTGTCAATCATCGTATCAATCTTTGATCCTTACTGTAGTTGATTATGGAACTATCATTGATTCATGATCTGCAGCTGATCATATCTGTCGATTAACCCATCAGTCATTTCATCCCTATCATGATTGACCCTACCATATCTCTAAGGTTTGATTCAGTCACTTTTGCCGTTATCGATCTAGCAGATACTGATCGTATCTCTGTCATTCATCTCAGTTATTTTGTATCATTCTACATCAATTGATGATACTTTTTATTGATCCACATCGATCATTGTGATTATTTCTGTCACACGGTACTTCTCCGCTAACTTTGATTACTTCTTCACCCATGATCCTGTGAAGTCGTGTGTTGTTTCTGTCATTCTGATCCTATGTACCATCAGTCCACGTCTTATTTTTCTACGGTCGCCGTTCTTTGTGCGGTCTCATGGGTTCCTTTTTTTCAAAAGTCCAGTAAATCTTTTGATGTTATATTTCCCATTGGCCCACCACTGTTACTATCATTTCCCTACTAATCATGGGTTCACAAAATTACTAAAACTACTGCTACTTCTAGTGAAAAAACTACGGGCTGCGTAACATTGCGGAGAGCGAAGTTCAATTTACACCACTATTAGTTTTGTCTGGCCCCCTCCGCTTATTTGTGCCCAAAGCAAATGTGTATTATTTGCACCCTACTAACAATGGCAGGCATCTTATATGCAATTTTTACACTGCTGGCTTAAATACCAGTACAGCAGCCTTAGCATTCTGGTCAAGATGCAATAATTTTGAATTTAATTTTCAATGACACTTGAAAAAAACCATTGTGAAAAGAGCTAAATTGTGTACTGATAAATTCATTATGTCTGATTTAAGAACATCTGACTGACATGACTCCATGGTGACATTTTTGTTGATCCATTTCTTTCCGCGCCCTTACCACAAAAATTGTCACGAAAGTCCTTACAAAATGGCCCGTTTCAAATCATAAACATTAAAAGCACGGTGGCATTATTTTTAGCCACCGATTGCTGATACTCTTCGTTAAGGGTGGAACACAGGTATGGCCATTCAGATATGGATAATGATGGTTTAGTTTTTATGTGTTTATAGTGTGTCTCATCAGGAAAGCTGCAAATGCCTCCACCTAAAAGCTATAAAAATCCTAAATGTTTATTTCCACAGGATTTCAGAGACACAAAGGTGAAATAAGCTTATTATGGAGTTCTGAACAAAAGGCCTGGTTTCTAAGTGGAGGTTGAGGTAAGGAGTTGGCGGTCAGAAAGCTACATATGATCATTAGCAGGAATGTAACAACAATGGGGTAAAGTTCCCCCGAATAGTTAGCTAAGAAGAACCTGATTATATAACATTTAAGTGCACAGCCCAAGAAAAGCATTGGTGTCTTGCCCCCGTACCCCTCTACCTATATATCAGTGGTGATTTGATGTCTATCAATTCCTCTTTAACTGTCCTTTTTTCCGTTTCTCACTCAGAGGCGCACCTAAGGTGGGAGAGTAGAGTCAAAAGAGTGACCTGAGTCAAACTTGAGGGGGAGCAAAAATATTTTATTTAAATCAAATGTTGATTGATTTATCTTTTGTTAAGGTATCACAATGTCAAAATATCTGGGGCGCCCAGAAAGGCTTAGCCCCCCCTCCCCAGGATTTTTAGTCCATAGGTTCGGCACCGTTCTCACAACAGAAACTTTAACAAATTATAAAACAAAACAAAGTTTAATCCACAAACAAAAAAAAAAAAAGAAATAGGCTAAAAAACAGGCCATCGAATTAGTCTGCCATGATGGAACGCCGCTCCCTGGGAACTTCCACGATAATGATCACCTAGTTGCTCTTCCTGGAAACTCTTAAAAAGGCCGTCAGTCGCGAACAGTACATAGAACAAGATAAATATCATTTTCCACTATTGTCCAACGCAATGTTTAGCTATTAATAGCTCAGTTCGCCCGCTTGACGCCACGGTAATCATAGCACAGACTCTGTCCGCCATGTTGCTCGCCATTTTCTTCAGGTCGGAGTTTCTCGTAACTTTGAACCTGATTTTGAAAACACAAGGTTTCACGTTGTTGTTTTTCTTTTATCGAAGTATGCAATACTGGTAATTGTAATATTCCCATCGAAATATAATATTTTTGTTTGATTTTTTTTTTTTTTTAAATTTTGGTCAAGACGTTTAATAACATAACAAAATAAATTGTATATTTCTATAATTTACTTTTTTAAGTTAATGAAAGAGCAAATTTTAAATATCTCGTGTTAATCCCGAATATTGAAAAAATGATTGTTATTATTGTGTTTTATTATTAAAATTTATATATTTTTTCCAGTAATCCGATTATTGAAGATATGAGAATCGCGGGGAAAAATAATGTTCGCTGATTCAAAGCTTTATATGAAAAGTGTTTTAATTTCATTTCATGCGACTTCTCTAAGGTTAGCAAAACAGTGACAGAGTGTGTGTATGTGCACGTGGGTGTGTGAGTAAGTGATGTGTGTTTGTGGGTGTAGTGTTACGTGTGTGTGCACGTGGAGTGTATGAGCGAATGTAATTGAGTGTGTTTTTGTGGGTGTGTTTGTGATTGCGTGGTATGTATTGTATTGTTTGCGCGTACTGTAGATATGTTTATGTGTAAGATAAGGGACTAGAGAGATTGGCAGGAAGTACGTGTGTGTATTGAGTATATGTGTGTGTGGGTTTGTGTGAAAATTACTATATTCATGAGTATGTATATGAGTTTGTGTTGTATAACTTTGTATGGTATGTGTATTATAAATGTATTGTATGTGATTGCGTGTGTAAGTATATGTTTGTACGTGTGTGTGTGTTTACATTAGCTATATAATATTGTATGTATTTCGTATTTGCTCTTCGTAAATTAGCGTATCTAATCAGTGTGTGTGGATAAATTGTGCGTAAAATTATGTGTATGCAGTTTCTGTGTGCAATGGATCTTTGATCCGTGTGTGTGTGTGTATGTTTGCACGATTTTGCCACGACCTGCATTTCCGCTCCCCACAAACGCTTCTGTTATCGATGTAAGCGATCAGGGTACCTGGGACTTCATCGAATTTTTTTTAATCAAAGTGGGGAGATGAAGGTGGTGTTGAAAGACTTCACGCTTTTACTCCCACGATTTTTAAGATCGACTACGCACCTTCTTATTTTACTCAGAAACTTTCATTTGGCTAGAAAAAAAGCCACAAGGACGCTCGTTGCTGACATCTCCATTGATATGTGTTGTGCAGCTGTGATGAAAAAGTAACATCAATGTGCGCACAGATCAGTGTTTACGTGTGTATATTAATTTGTATTTGTCTGTTTGATTCTGTTAGCCATATAAGAGTGTTACCTGTTTTTTAATATATATTAACTATATTATTTCTGTTTTGTTTAGGTTTATTAACTACCCCTTTTTTGACATTTGAAGTTTCTGAATAAATATATAACTACTCAATAGGTTCTTTGATGCATAATTACGTAAATAATGATTGGGTTTATCGCCTTATATCTATTCTGAACATAAAATAATTCCCAACTCTTTCAGCGGAGTCAAACACAAGACATATAAAAAAGCTAAGACAAAATTCGATAGTAAGTTATCTTTCCCAATATGGCACACGTAATTTATCTCTGCCTTATCTTCACTTTAAAAAAAATTTAATTAACGGAACCATTTCATAGTACTGGCCAGTAGGGGACCCAGTCAAACCCCGTCATGCGCCCATCTACCGAATTTCTTTATGCTGAGTCCGATCCACCGGAGCGCGCATTATACTCCTGTCAGGTGGGTGGGAAGCGACTCAACCTCAGCAAAAAAATATAATTTCTCAAGCACGTGTCGCCTTATCTTCTGAAGTTTAAGTGATGATATTTTGACATGACATATAAACCAAGAAAGTCACTAACTTAGTCTATACCACTAAATATGTTTGTAGATGTACCAAAGTTGGAAAAAGAAAATTCTGTTTAAAAAATCACATTATAATTGTTTTTGTGTGTGTGTGTTGGGGGGGGAATAATTAAATTAATTTAATTTATTGTATTTTTGAAAGGTGAGTTAATGTACTTTTTTCTTCTAGAAAGGTGTGAAAAGAATGAATTTGGTGTTGTTCTGGACAGAGGAAGGGGTCATTGTGGTTTATAACAGTTTACTTCAATATAAGTTGACGGCTGGTTTTTTAGTTTGTGACAAGCTAATCAGCCAGTGACTAATTTACAGGCGAGTATTTCTAGTTTAAGTTAGACCTAGTTTAACAGCTTTCAACTAAATAGGCGAATATTTCTAAGTATCATCCGGTTCAAGCTTCAGTTAACAACTAACTAAATATGGCGAATCTAGTTGGATTTATTACAGCCTGGTTGTACCAACCTCCTAAATAGGCGAATATTTCTAGTTTCATCCAGTTCGCCTTGAGTTAACAACCAGCTAAATAGGCGGAGGCTTCTAGTACGCATCCAGTTCTTCCTAGTTAACTGTAACTTCAATTAAATAGATGAATATTACTTTTTGCATCCAGTTCACCTAGATTACAACCCGCTAACTAAGCGACCATACCTAGTTCCGCTGTAGCCTAAGTGCTTTAACAACACCTAATTAGGCGAGTATTCCAAGTACCATCCAGTTCAGCCCAGTTAACGACTACCTTAATCAGGCGAATATTTCGAGTGCCATCCAGTTCAGCCCTAGTTAACAACTGACTTTCAATAGGCGAATATCACCTAGTTCAATGCATTGTTCAACAACCAACAAATGTGACGTATGTACCTGGTATCCAGCCCGCAACTTCAGTTAACAACTAACTAAATATGAAGCGAATACCAAGGTTTAGTACGACTTCGTTAACAATGCTTCAAGTAAAACGAATCATTTCAGTACCATCAGTTCGAGCTTCAGTTCAACACCTAAATCAATGAAGGCGAATATTTACGAACGCGTCAGGTTCTTCAAAGTTAACAACTTCGCTTCAATAGGCAAAATCACTATAGTTTCAATGCCCCTTGGTTCAGCCAGCTTCTTCAATAGGCCAGCGTGCTTCCAGTTACTATTTGGCTTCGATTCGCCAGCTAACTAATCAGTAGAATATTTCTAGTTCTACTACAGCACCTGTTCTTCAGGCGCTTCATCAAAAATACACATTTGATGATTAAAAAAAGTAAATCAATATAAGTATTGTTCACTTTCAGCGCTGAATGATTTCTCGCCGGAGAACTATTCTTTTAGAACTGTTGCTTTTAAAACTGTTCACACCTATGTTGTATACAGAACTGTTGCATACGAACTGTTGCACACAATTATCTTATGCAAGAGCTAATTTGCACACCTAGAAGCTGTATTGGGAATTGTTATTGCAAAGAACTGTTTGCCTAAGAACTGTTGCACACCACACAGTTGTATACAGACTTGTTGCACGGGCTTGTTGCACAAAGTTTTCTTGTTGGCGATTTATGGAGTCGTCTAAAAGCGTAAAAAAACAACTTTAAGGTGATGTTTAGTTGCTGCAGCGTGTGGCAATGTTTAATTTATACGTCCGGAAGACTCTCGGTTTGCTTGTCAATTTTCCCCCAATGGCCAGCCACCGGGTTCATTGTTCAGGTCGGAACCCAGTCGCATAACTACCGTGGTGTACTCCACACCATTGTACTCTCCCTGCATTATGAGAATAGTCGCCATAACGCTAAGATGAAGAGGTTCCTGGATTGTTTTAATTGCTAGGTTATCACAAAATTGCCTGTTACTGTGATTAGCACGTGGATTTGATGGTAGGAGGGAATAAACTCAGTGGATTTGGAGTTCAGAGAGGATAAACTCGTGAATTGGTGGTCGCGATAGGGAAAACAACCACTTAATTCGATGGAGCTTCCTAAATTTGACGACCACTGATTGTGGAGTCTCTTGGTTGCCATCTTTGAGCAAGTTCATTTCAATCTCCTTTTCTCATCTCTTTTCTCGTTAGATCTTATCTACTTCCTCTTGCTCACAC
>JAGDYQ010000017.1:8738275-8749098 GCA_021962125.1 Bulinus truncatus | reverse complement strand
GACATCTGCACTGCATATTATCCATAGTGTCGAAGTCACTCGTATTCGTCACTGTACGACAGCCAGAAATATCACACTGACATCTGCACTGCATATTATTCAGTAACAGCCATTCGTATTCGTCACTGTAAGACAGCCAGAAATGTCACACTGACATCTGCACTGCATATTATCCAGTAACAGCTACTCATGTTCGTCACTGTACGACAGCCAGAAATGTCACACTGACATCTGCACTGCATATTATCCAGTTACAGTCACTCGTATTCGTCACTGTACGACAGCCAGAAATGCCACACTGAAAGCTGCACTGCATATTATCCAGTAACAGTCACTCGTATTCGTCACTGTACGACAGCCAGAAATATCCCACTGACATCTGCACTGCATATTATTCAGTAACAGCCACTCGTATTCGTCACTGTACGACAGCCAGAAATGTCACACTGACATCTTCACATGCATATTATCCAGTAACAGTCACTCGTATTCGTCACTGTACGACAGCCAGAAATATCTGCACGCATCTGCACTGCATATTATTCAGTAACAGCCCTCGTATTCGTCACTGTACGACAGCCAGAAATACCACACTGACATCTGCACTGCATATTATCCAGTAACAGTCACTCGTATTCGTCACTGTACGACAGCCAGAAATATCACACTGACATCTGCACTGCATATTATTCAGTAACAGCCACTCGTTTTTCGTCACTGTACGACAGCCAGAAATGTCACACTGACATCTGCACTGCATATTATCCAGTAACAGCTACTCGTATTCGTCACTGTACGACAGCCAGAAATGTCACACTGACATCTGCACTGCATATTATCCAGTAACAGTCACTCGTATTCGTCACTGTACGACAGCCCAAAATATCACACTGACATCTGCAAACCATATTATTCAGTAACAGCCACTCGTATTCGTCACTGTACGACAGCCAGAAATGTCACACTGACATCTGCACTGCATATTATCCAGTAACAGTCACTCGTATTCGTCACTGTACGACAGCCAGAAATATCACACTGACATCTTCACTGCATATTATTCAGTAACAGCCACTCGTATTCGTCACTGTACGACAGCCAGAAATGTCACACTGACATCTGCACTGCATATTATCCAGTAACAGCCACTCGTATTCGTCACTGTAAGACAGCCAGAAATGTCACACTGACATCTGCACTGCATATTATCCAGTAGTAACAGTCACTCGTATTCGTCACTGTACGACGGCAAAAAATGTCACACTGACATCTGCACTGCATATTATCCAGTAACAGTCAGTCGTATTCGTCACTGTACGACAGCCAGAAATGTCACACTGACATCTGCACCCATATTATCCAGTAACAGTCACTCGTATTCCTCACTGTACGACAGCCAGAAATATCACACTGACATCTGCACACCATATTATTCAGTAACAGCCACTCGTATTCGTTACTGTACGACAGCCAGAAATATCACACTGTCATAAAACCTGCATATTATTCAGTAACAGCCACTCGTATTCGTCACTGTACGACAGCCAGAAATGTCACACTGACATATGCACTGCATATTATCCAGTAACAGCCACTCGTATTCGTCACTGTACGACAGCCAGAAATGTCACACTGACATCTGCACTGCATATTATCCAGTAACAGTCGCTCGTATTCGTCACTGTACGACAGCCAGAAATGTCACACTGACATCTGCACTGCATATTATCCAGTAACAGCTACTCGTATTCGTCACTGTACGACAGCCAAAAGTGTCACACTGACATCTGCACTGCATATTATCCAGTAACAGCTATTCGTATTTGTCACTGTAGGACAGCCAAAATATAACTTTGACATCTGCACTGCATATTATTCAGTAACAGTCCACTCCGTATTCTTCACTGTACGACAGCCAGAAATGTCACACTGACATCTGCACTGCATATTATCCAGTAACAGTCAGTCGTATTCGTCACTGTACGACAGCCAGAAATATCACACTGACATCTGCACTGCACCTTATTCAGTAACAATACACTCGTATTCATCATATTTACGACAGCCCGAAATGTCACACTGACATCTGCACTGCATATTATCCAGTAACAGCCACTCGTATTCGTCACTGTACGACAGCCAGAAATGTCACACTGACATCTGCACTGCATATTATTCAAGTAACAGCCACTCGTATTCGTCACTGTACGACAGCCAGAAATGCCACACTGACATCTGACCTGCTTATTATCCAGTAACAGTCACTCGTATTCGTCACTGTACGACAGCCAGAAATGTCACACTGACATCTGCGCATCATATTATCCAGTAACAGCCACTCGTATTCGTCACTGTACGACAGCCAGAAATGTCACACTGACATCTGCACATCATATTATTCAGTAACAGCCACTCGTATTCGTCACTGTACGACAGCCAGAAATGTCCCACTGACATCTGACCTGCATATTATCCAGTAACAGCCACTCGTATTCGTCACTGTACGACAGCCAGAAATGTCACACTGACATCTGCACTGCATATTATTCAGTAACAGCCACTCGTATTCGTCACTGTTACGACAGCCAGAAATGCCACACTGACATCTGACCTGCATATTATCCAGTAACAGTCACTCCGTATTCTTCATTGTACGACAGCCAGAAATGTCACACTGACATCTGCACTGCATATTATCCAGTCACAGCCACTTGAATTCGTCACTGTACGACAGCCAGAAATGTCACACTGACATCTGCACTGCATATTATCCAGTAACAGTCACTCGTATTCGTCACTGTACGACAGCCAGAAATGTCACACTGACATCTGCACTGCATATTATCCAGTAACAGCCACTCGTATTCGTCACTGTACGACAGCCAGAAATGTCCACACTAACTTCTGCACTATATATATTATGCAGTAACAGCCACTCGTATTCGTCACTTCTGGATGACTGTCGGAACCTAGCCATGGTATATTATCAGAGTCCAAGTTACATAGACGGGCAAGCTGGATAACCACAGAGAATCTTGCGTCTTTTACGTAAGGAAGTACATTCCTTTTAACAACCTCATTTCCTTATTTTTTGCTTTCTTATCAGTTTCCATTTATATAAACTGAATCTGATGCCATTAATATTAATTAAAACCGAAAATTGCAATTTTTTCATATTCTAAGAGTTAACGGAAATGTAGGTATTTTGCCAAATAATAATTCACATACTAATGTGAAAAATGTGCAATAAACTGTTGATGTTTTTGATTCAAATGCTTTATTTTCACTAGAAAAGTTTTTTGATGAAATAAAATTCTATCTACTCAGTTTAACTAAAAAAAAACCAAACAAAACAAATAAAAACCTAGGATATATTCGACCAGGGTCAGTCCAGACCGACTTGACCGATCGCTTTTTCAATCCGAGGTCCCTTGTCTATGGAATGTAATCTCGTTGGTTTTTTCCAATTTACACAGTAGAACATTGCAATATTTATGAGTGTGTGTGTGTGTATGTGTGTGCAAGTGTGTGGAGTGCATTATTTCACTTTTTAAAACGGTCCAATATGTTGGGAACTTGTCTACTGAAAGCGGTAGGTTGGATTCAGTGTGGTGACAGTTTAATGTATATTCAACAGTTATATCCATCAGTTATATCCATCAGTTATATCCATCAGTTATATCCAACAGTTATATCCATCAGTTATATCCATCAGTTATATCCTTCAGTTATATCAAACAGTTATATTCTTCAGTTATATCCAACAGTTATATCCATCAGTTATATCCATCAGTTATATCCATCAGTTATATCCTTCAGTTATATCCAACAGTTATATTGAACAGTTATCCATCAGTTATATCCAACAGTTATATCCAACAGTTTTGCCTCATTCATAACAGTTGCCGATGGCTGTAAGGAAAAAAAAATGTTGCGTCAATACAGTAGCGTTTGTGTGTGTGTGTGTGTTTGTGTTTGTGTGTGTTTGTTTGTCTGTGTGTGTTTTTTCTGTGTGTTTTTCTGTTTGGCTCTGTGTGTGTGTTTGTTTGTGTGTATGTGTGTTTGTGTGTGTTTGTGTGTGTGTTTGTGTGTTTGTGTTTTTGTGTGTTTGTGTTTTTGTGTGTTTATGTTTTTGTGTGTTTGTGTGTGTGTTTGTGTGTGTGTGTTTGTGTGTGTGTTTTTGTGTGCGTGTTTTTGTGTGTGTGTTTGTGTGTGTGTTTGTGTGTATGTGTTTGTGTGTGTGTGTGTGTGTTTGTGTCTACATGTAAATAGATGTTTGAAAGTATCTAAAAAAATAATGTCTGTGATTGTGTGTTTGTGTGTGTGTTTGTGTGTGTGTTTATATGTGTTGCGTGTGTGTGTTTGATTGTGTGTTTGTGTGTGTTGTTGTATGTGTGTCTATATGTATGTGTGTGTTTGTTTGATCATGTGTGTGTTTGTGTATGTGATTGTGGGCCTTAGCTGGTTTGTGTTTTTCCTGCTTGTGTGTAGATGTGCATGCTAATACAAGCGTTAATACGTTTTTGTCAGTGGAGTGTGTCAGGGATTGTGTTATATATCTGTCACGTGGATTGTGTCATATATCTTAAACATGGATTGTGTCATATACCTGTCAGATGGATTGTGTCATATACCTGTCAAATAGACTGTCATATACACCTGTCAGATGGATTGTGTTATATACCTGTCACGTGGATTGTGTTATATACCTTTCACATGCACTGTGTCATATACAATACACCTGTTAGATGGATAGTGTCATATACCTGTTACATGGACTGTTTCATATACACCTGTCAGATGGATTGTGTCATATATATACCTGTCATATGGATTGTGTCAATGTGAGATGCGTGTCATGGATGTGTCACGTGTGTGGGTCAGCTATTGTGTCATAAATCTCCCACGTGGACTGTGTTAGGATATAGTGACAGTTTCAATACGTGAGTGATTCAGTGTGATGACTGTTTTCAATAAGTGAGTGAATCAGTGTGGTGACAGTTTAAATAAGTGAATGATTCAGTGCCCCCAGTGAGTTGTTTTTTTTTAGTCTGTTTATGTCACTATGACCGATGCGTCTAACAGTCTGTGACGATTCTCTGGTGCACTCTGTCACTTTGCTATGAAGAACTCCCCTTCTCCCCTTTTTTAAAAGTACCTGTCTGCATTCTCAATCTGTATCAGAGGCGGTTACACACTTGGGGGGGGGGTGGGGGTGGAGGGGAGCGATGAAAGACTCACCATAGTCAATGAACAAAGACTGCGAGCTAGAAAAATCTCAACGAATAGCCGTGTGCGGACTCTTAGAAAAGCATCGTCTTTGTGTATGTTTCAATATGTGACGACAATATCTTTGAGCTTATGTGTGTCTATGTAACTATTTCAACTTTCAGAATTCTTTCCTTTGTTCCCCAGTTAACGGCTTTCTCTTTTGTCCCCCCTCCCTCCTCCGGACATGTATCATAGGGTGCTGGCTGGTGACCTCTCAGCGCCTGTCCAGACCATCTGCCGGACTGTCCATCTCAGCTGCCGACTTCAGCCACGCCGCAGACAGGCCCCCTAGGGCGCCTTCATCCGGATTCAGCTCCCTGACCACATGCGTCGTGTCGTGCCTGGTTTTCGTACTGGTGAACGTTTTCTTGCATCTGGAGACTTTCGAAGAGCTTCGATAGCACGTGCCTTTGTGTGTAGCAGGTGAGTAAAGATAGACTGACTGAATGACTTGGTTTGTGTGTAGCAGGTGACTGAATGACTTGGTTGAGGGAAAAAAACCTAGAAAATCGAAAATTATATAATATTATATCTTAAAATATACCATTTGGCGCCCCTTTGTGAGTAGCTCCCGGAGTATGATGACTCAATCTTGCCCCCACCCCTCACTACGCCACTGAAAGTCAGTATATATTTCAGTTTCGTTGCACATTAAGTGGCTAATTACTACAAAAAAAAACAACCATATTTTATCGGTCATATTAATCAAATATATTGTTCAGGTAATAATCAATAAATGATCATGGATTATTTTTTTCGTCTTTGTAATGTCTACACCAAATTAAACTTACATTTGTTAACAATTATTAATTCGAATGACATCTTATTTACATTTAGTATGTTTTATTAAATAGGACCTAGCCATTCAAAGCCATTTGATCTCAGGCAGTGGATCTTTGTAATAGGCTCACTGCTGTCTAGGGACCCCAACAGCTAAGAGGTTGGGGAGGGGGGGACTGGAGGGGCATTTCGGAATGTTTTGTCCCTGTTACACAATAATAATATACACAAAAATATAAGGGTACCCTGGAGAAGTATCATGGCCCCGTTGCTAGAAATAACCACTTTGGTCAAATTGTATTAAATAGCAAGGGTATGCTATATATAGCTTTATAACAGTTTTCTCCGGGGCCCTCTCTAGGCCCCCTAAATGTAACTTTGCCTAGGGTCCCCCCTAGTTTGCCTTGCCTAGCCCCCCCCCCCAGTATACTCGGCGGAAGTTGTAAAAAAAATAATGGGCACATGAAAAACGTTTACACCAAGAGTAAAGAGTAGACACAACTTTAAGATCTAGCCTGTGTTAGATTTACTATGGCTATTGGCACCCAACTATGCGCAAAACTGTCATAGAACTGACACATCTCTTGACCCAGTGCAAATTTCTTTTCTATTTAAGACGGATTTCCTTTTTTGTTTTTTTTTTTCCTTCTTCTGCTCGCAGACATGGATCCTCTAGACGATGCTGCGTGTGAAGATAACCGCTGCTTGCCCTAATGCTACCTCAACTGCAGCAGGCAGGAGCCAGAGCCGCACAACTTTACGCTGGTCAGCTGCCTGATGACCGTGTGCAGCTTAGTCGTAACGTCGTTCAGCGAGGAGCTGTACCAGAGGGCGCAGCGCACGTACTGGAACTTCTCCAAAACATACGACAATTACAACGACACGCTGTTGGATGAATCCCCGAACTGCACGGTTAAGCGAGATCTGCTACGCCTGGACGACAACGTCACGGCACCGTAGGTCCTTTAAGTACACACTTCTTCACTCAATATTAAGACACTGTATGGTACTATCTGACACACAACCAACACACTGTGTGTGTGCCTATCTGACGCGATTTTAACACACTCTTTAGACCTATCTGTCGCGCTTTTAACACACTTTTTGGCCTATCTGTCGCGCTTTTAACACACTCTTTAGGCCTATCTGTCGCACTTTTTAACACACTGTATGGGACTATCTGACGTCCTTTTTTAACACGCTGTGTGTGTGCGTACCTATCTGACGCGCTTTTAGCACACTTTTTAGGCCTATCTGTCACGCTATTAACACACTCTTTAGACCTATCTGTCGCGCGCTATTAACACACTGTTTGGGCCTATCTGTCACGCTATTAACACACTCTTTAGACCTATCTGTCGCGCGATATTAACACACTGTTTAGGCCTATCTGTCACGCTTATTAACACACTCTTCAGGCCTTTCTGTATAAACTAAAGACTATATCCTATATATATATATATACTATGCTATATAAATATATAGTATAAACTAAAGACTATAAATACAATGTGGTATAATGTTAAATTACACAAATAAAAAGACCACTCTCTTCAATACTTAACAAAGCTCTTCCACCCTTATATTTTATGTGATGATCTCTTATCTGTCTAATGATAATTCCGATTGAGGTTTCTTAAAAGGTAAACATATTTTTTTTTGTTTACATTTGTCTGTCGTCCAGGTACTCAGTTGTGATTAATGGATACATATCCCCCCAACACTTGTGATTCTAACGGTCATCAACAACTCCCCTGGTCTGCATCGTCCTACTCAAGCCGCACATGCGCAGTTCCACTAACACCATCCTCATCGCCATGGCGCTGTCGGTTGTATTCACGGGACTGTTTCCTGTTCCGGTCTTCATCTACTTTTACGCCACCGAGCGTTTCCACCAGAACGTCCCCGTACGGCTGGTGCTACGCCATCCAGGTCTTCTCGGACTTCATCCCGACCATCTTCCACACCGCGTCCATCTGGCTGACCATGGCCCTGGCCATCCAGAGGGTACATCTACGTCTGCCACTCCTTCAAGGCCAGGTCGTACGGTGCACCACGAAGGAACGTCGTCTACGGGACGGTGGCCATATACACCATCGCTACCCTGAGCCAGACCCTCAGGTTCTTCGAGGAAGAGATCAAGGAGGTCCCCGCGGTGGAGCTGGTGAACGGCGAGATGGTGTTCCGGTCCGGCTGCTCGACCAGGTACCGGCCGTGGCTAGTGGACCACGTGAACATCTACTTCAGTATATACTACTGGTTCAGGGGTGATCTTCATCAACACCATCCCCTGCGTGTGCCTGGTTGTGATGAACGCCCTGCTCATCTACGTCCTTAAAGGGTCGCCCAGAGGAGGAGGATGCAGCTGCTGAGGCAGAACAAGAAGAGCGAGAGCCGGAAGCTGAAAGAGTCCAACTGCACGACCCTCATGCTGGTGGCCGTCGTCGGACTTTTCTTGCTGGTGGAGTTCCCGCTCGCAGTATTAATGCTTTGCCTCATATTAAAAAATACATTTGAAATAAAAATATTAAATGAGGATACCAACCGGGTAGGTACACAACGTATTTGTGCAATTTTCGTTATTTAGTTTACACATCCATCCATTAGTCTGTGATACAAACTTTTTTGTGCAATTTTCGTTATTTAGTTTACACATAAATACATTAGCCTGTGATCCGACTCACATCAATTGAATCAAACTATATTTTATTGACTCATTTCAGTTAGATATAACTTTATCTATTTAATCTGCCTAAAATTATTTCATGTAATCATTGAAAATATGATTTCTATTTATTCATGTTATATGTCTTCAGTTAATCCATTGCTTTATTTTCTAAATGCTGGTGTTAAAATCGTTCTATACTGACTTTTTTTATCAACGGTAGTTATTAGTCCTTGTTATGAAGTACCAGACTATGTGGCCTTTTACATGTGGACTCAGGCGTATTCTAGGATAACCGTCGGAGTGTAATATGGGGGGGTAGGAAGGAACAGGGCCCAACACAGACACCGTCATGCGGTAGTGGAGCCCTTACAGGCCCCATCTGACAATCTATGACCTTCCGTTTCCCCAACATCTGCAGACTTAGAAAATAGACCGGGAGGTGGGTCGACAGGCAATGGCGTGTCCCTAACATGTGTTCTGGTTGCCCCACCCACCCCCTACCCGGCAGCGGCCATACATCTACAGAGTCTTACCCCTGCCCTTTCCCCAGACCTTGAGATTCGCGGATATATGTGTGTGGGCCCTTAGAATTATATTGGGAGGGTAGCCCTTTAACAATGGGAGGGTGGCCCTTTAACAATGGGAGGGTGGCCCTTTAACAATGGGAGGGTAGCCCTTTAACAATGGAGAGGGTAGCCCTTTAACAATGGGAATGGAAAGTGCGGCCCTAAGTACTCGCCCAGTCATTCCTTTATCCGTAAGAGTGTTTACCTTTGCATAGGAGATCTATTAGTTCAGCTCCATATTTTTATAAAAAAATTTAAACGGTTTGTTAAGGTATGGCACCACATGCGTAATGAGTCATTTCCTCATTGGTTGTGTACGCCGTACATAGTTACTATAGAAACCATCATGTCAGGCTGTATATCACACCAACTGGTCAGCAATGCTCTTTTAGCAGTAAAAGAAAATGACCTCCTCAAGTAGTCGTCCCATTTATGTCATAATGTTAGCCTCTTTCTTCTCCTAATCTATATGAACATCACCCCACTCCCACCTCCCTCCCCCGCCAAAAGACCCATTTTATCGTCAGGTGTATGATGGCGGGGGTAAATCTCCAACTTTTTGCAAACTCTTGAAAAGATTTATAGCTTTCAAAACCAAAAAAATAAAAAAATACCAAAAAAAAAAAAAATCCTATATACTTACTGTGTTGTAAATCATCTGTTTTTTTATTATGATTTTATAAATACCATAAGAGAGAGAAGGTGCAAGATAGGAATGGGGGGAAGGGGGGATTTTCAATAAGCAGGGGGAATGGTAAAAATTTTGACGTTTCCATTAGCGTGAGAGGACACTGGGTGATGTCTTTAGTACCCTAGTAGCGTGGGAAGCTACCCCCACATGAATAACAGTATAAAAGTGAGAGATAATAATAACAATGATTATGGTAAAAAACAAAAGAGAGATGTGTCTGTTGGTGACTGGTATTGATTATTATCCTCTACAGGTCTTATTGTTTCTTCGTTTCAGCTGAAGGATACCTAAATATTTCCATCATTTTATGCATGAAGAGAACATTGATTTTGATAGATAACAGAGAATTGATCTAATTCTATCTATAGCTTTTTAAAAAAAAGGATATCGCAAGATGTGAGTGAGGTTGGTGAGTGTGTGTGAGTAAGTGTGGAAGTTAAAGTATGTGTACAAAAAAGTGTGGAAAAAGTGTGGGGAAAAGTTACTTAATTTTTTCCTCTTAGCACCTTATGAAGTGTTAGTATTAAGACTTAACGCGTATAACTTAGATAAAGTTGTAAGTTTTAATATGTGAAATGGAAAATCAGAATCCATCTACTTCCTCCTCATTATATCTGAATCTATCTAGCTTCTTCTTAATCTATCTTGATCTCTCACTGTCTTAATCTAGCTCTTCTGAATATATCTTGATCTTTCATTAATTCAGGTGGAGGAATCTGTCTAGCTCTCTCGTTATCTGAATCTATCTACTTCTCTCATTATTCTGAATCTATCTAGCTCTTCTTTGAATCTATCTTGATCTCTCATTATCTGAATCTAGCTCTTCTCGAACATATCTTGATCTTTC
>JAGDYQ010000017.1:8722904-8737775 GCA_021962125.1 Bulinus truncatus | reverse complement strand
AGCGCACACATAACTCATATAGAAGTGACTTAGCGCGCACATAACTCAAAGAAGCACGCAAGCACACACATAACTCATAGATGCGACGCGCACACATAGCTCATAGAAGTGACGTTGCGCACACATAACTCATAGATGTGGCGTAGCGCACACATAGCTCATAGAAGTGACGTTGCGCACACATAACTCATAGATGTGACGCAGTGCGAAGGAAACGCAAATTATCAACACTGTGAGACTTCGTTAAGTAGGTTGCCCTTACCTGTGAGAGTATGCTCACGGCCAGCTAAAGCTAAATAGCTTCAAAATGGCCGTCCGTTGTCCGTGTGTATCGCAAAGCTACGAGAACAAATCAACTGACTTTAGTTACCTATTTCCTACTAGTTCCTCTGTACTCAACGCCACCCCACCCCCACCCCCCAAGCTCATACAGAAGAACAAAAACAATTACCACTACGGATATTGTCGCATTGATTTTTGGTCACAGGCTGGATATTCGGAACATTAATAGAGGAGTTAAGAAAATTCTCCAGTAGTGTTAAGCATCAAGAAATGCTTGGTGGAAATAGGCAAAAGTAACTATCGGTACTCTAATTTCTATTAGATTTAACACAAATAGCCCCTCCCTCTCTCTCTCTCTCTCTCTCTCTCTCTCTCTCTCTCTCCTTTGTTCGTTCTTAGAACGAAAATAAAAGAATGAACATGATGGGAATAGGATTGCGAGTAGCGATAATATAATTTACTATCAGCCAATGTAAACAGAGCAGTGGAGAGTGAACTTATTCAGAGAGACGTGTTATGTTTCAAGAAAGAAGGTGACACTTATAGTGACTTATACGACCGAAGAGGGCAAAAACAAAACAAAGGTCACATCAATCGCCATCTTGATTTGCACGCTTTGATGAGAACCTCAAAGGGAGAGGGGAAGGGTGGGGGTGAGATGGTAGGCCGGGGTAGGGAAGGGGAAGTTGTTCTTTACCCACATCCTTTCATCAGACATCATGATGATTACGGGGCGGAGCGTTGGTTCTTCTTTTTTTGTCTCTGAGTGTGTGTGTGTGTGTGTGTGGGTGTGTGTTTCGACAACATACCAGTCTTTCATCTTGAGTGACGTCTGTCTGACATTTGACATCATTAAGCCCAACCATAGCTACCTTTATTTCATCCTGCACACGACATATCCCCATAACGTGTAGAGAGAACATCGGAGATGCGCACGCCCAGGGAAAAAATTATGATAGCCCCCCGCCAGCGAGGCCCAACTTTATAGCCCAATGGACGTTATTCTCTTTTTTTTATTTTTGAGGCCCAACTGTGCTGGTGGCCTTGGTAGACCTAAGTCTGACTCTGAGAGTATTCAAACATTTCTCGAAGGTACTGTTGAAATGTGTTTGTCATTTTGCTTTTGTTAACTACCTGAAGCATTGGACAATATGCTGATCTGTAAGAGCGATCTCATGTTATCTCTGAATCATTTATCGGAACAACTAAGCTCAACAAGACGGGCAACTCTTGTTCTATTTACGTGAAAAGAGGTTCTGCTATTTGATTTTATTGTGCACTGGAATCCTCAAACAAGGAGGCTTTCCTTAACAACAACAAAAAGAAAAAGGAGTTCGCTTCCTATCGGGGGTGAGGGTGGCTCCAAAAGCCCCACCCCTCACCCCTTTCTCACGCTCCTAGCCAAGAGCCTCCTCCTCCTCCTCCCCCTATAGATATAATATTCACAGTTAAAATTTGCTGTGACTCCAAATTGTGTGAGTTTTTCTGTGGAGCCCTTCTTTCAACCCCACCGAGACCGAATAACCACGCCCTGAAAAATTCCATTAGTTCTCGTCGTCGAACCCGGGATCCTAGGGGGAGGGGGAACAGTCGAGTGCTTACCCGCACGGCCAAACAATAGATCAAAGGATAGATTCACTTTAAAAGTCTTGACTTTTATAGACAGAGAGTTAGATAGATTCAGATAATGAGAGAGCTAGACAGATAAGATAATGAGAGAGCTAGATAAATTCAGATAATGAAAGATCAAGATATATTCAGAAGAGCTAGATTCAGATAATGAGAGATCAAGATACATTCAGAAGAGCTAGATTCAGATAATGAGAGAAGTAGATAGATTCAGATAATGAGAGAGCTAGACAGATTCAGATAATGAAAGATCAAGATATATTCAGAAGAGCTAGATTAAGATAGTGAGAGATCAAGATAGATTAAGAAGAGCTAGATAGATTCAGATAATGAGAGAAGTAGATAGATTCAGATTTTCCATTTATATTAAAACTTACAACATCTAAGTTATACGCGTTAGTGTTAATACCAACACTTCATAAGGTGCTAAGAGTAAAAAAAATTAAGTAACACACACACACACCCACACGCACACATACACTAACACACACACATACTCACACACACTCACAAACACACTCACATCTTGCGATATCCTTTTTTTTTAAAAAGCTATAGATAGAATTAGAACGATACCCGTATCTATCAAAATCAGTATTCTCTTCATGCATAAAATGACGAAATATTTGTACCATTCAGTTTAAAGCAAACAAAAAAACATGCAATAAACCGCAGGATAATAATAATAATAATACAATCACCACCAGACAAATTTCTCTCATTTTTTAAAAATCATTATTATTATCTCCCCCTTTTATTACTGTTATTCATGTGTGGGTAGCTTCCCCTGCCTAGGGTATAAAGACATCACCCAGTGTCCTCTCACGCTAATGGAAACGTCAAAATTTTTTCATTCCCCCCTGCTATTGAAAATCCCCCTTCCCCCCATTCCTATCTTACCTTCTCTCTTTATGGTATTTATAAATCATAATAAAAAAAACAGATGATTTACAACACAGCTTAGTATATAGGATTTTTTTTTTTTTGGTATTTTTTTATTTTTGGTTTTGAAAGCTATAAATCTTACAAAGTTTAAAGTTGGTCCCCCCCCCCATCCAACCCCCGATAAAATGGGTCTTTTTATGGGGGAGGGAGGTGGGGTGGGGGGTGGGTATGGATTAGGAGAAGAGGCTAACATTATGACATAAATGGGACAGCTATGAGGAGGTCATTTTTTTTTACTGTAAAACATTACTGACCAGTTGGTGTGATATAGCCCAAAATGATGGTTTCTATAGTAACTATGTACAGCGTACACAACCAATGAAATGCTCATTACGTATGGTGCCGCTAACAAACCGTTTAAATTTTTTTAAAAGTATAGACTGAACTAGATCTCCTATGCAGAGTAGCTCTTACGGATAGGAATGACTGGGCGAGTACTTAGGGCCCACCCCTTCCCATTGTTAAAGGGCTACCCTCCCATTGTTAAAGGGCTACCCTCCCATTGTTAAAGGGCCACCCTCCCATTGTTAAAGGGCCACCCTCCCATTGTTAAAGGGCTACCCTCCCAATATAATTCTAAGGGCCCACACACATATATCCGCGAATCTCGCTGTCTGGGGAAAGGGCAGGGGTAAGACTCTGTAGATGCATGGCCGCTGCTGGGTAGGGGGGTGGGTGGGGCAACCAGAACACATGTTATGGACACTTTGCCTGTCGACCCACCTCCCGGTCTATTTTCTAAGTCTGCAGATGTTGGGGAAACGGAAGGTCATAGATTGTCAGATGGGGCCTGTAAGGGCTCCACTACCGTATGACGGTGTCTGTGTTGGGCCCTGTTCCTTCCTACCCCCCCCCCCCCATATTACACTCCGACGGTTATCCTATCATTGCCCGAGTCCACATGTAAAAGGCCACATAGTCTGGTACTTCATAACAAGGACTAATAACTACCGTTGATAACAAAAGTCAGTATAGAATGATTTTAACACCAGCATTTAGAAAATAAAGCAATGGATTAACTGAAGACATATAACATGAATAAATAGAAATCATATTTTCAATGATTACATGAAATAATTTTAGGCAGATTAAATAGATAAAGTTATATCTAACTGAAATGAGTCAATAAAATATAGTTTGATTCAATTGATGTGAGTCGGATCACAGGCTAATGTATTTATGTGTAAACTAAATAACGAAAATTGCACAAAAAAGTTTGTATCACAGACTAATGGATGGATGTGTAAACTAAATAACGAAAATTGCACAAATACGTTGTGTACCTACCCGGTTGGTATCCTCATTTAATATTTTTATTTCAAATGTATTTTTTAATATGAGGCAAAGCATTAATACTGCGAGCGGGAACTCCACCAGCAAGAAAAGTCCGACGACGGCCACCAGCATGAGGGTCGTGCAGTTGGACTCTTTCAGCTTCCGGCTCTCGCTCTTCTTGTTCTGCCTCAGCAGCTGCATCCTCCTCCTCTGGGCGACCCTCATGGCGTAGATGAGCAGGGCGTTCATCACAACCAGGGACACGCAGGGGATGGTGTTGATGAAGATCACCCTGAACCAGTAGTATATACTGAAGTAGATGTTCACGTGGTCCACTAGCCACGGCCGGTACCTGGTCGAGCAGCCGGACCGGAACACCATCTCGCCGTTCACCAGCTCCACCGCGGGGACCTCCTTGATCTCTTCCTCGAAGAACCTGAGGGTCTGGCTCAGGGTGGCGATGGTGTATATGGCCACCGTCCCGTAGACGACGTTCCTCGTGGTGCACCACGACCTGGCCTTGAAGGAGTGGCAGACGTAGATGTACCTCTGGATGGCCAGGGCCATGGTCAGCCAGATGGACGCGGTGTGGAAGATGGTCGGGATGAAGTCCGAGAAGACCTGGATGGCGTAGCACCAGCCGTACGGGACGTTCTGGTGGAAACGCTCAGTGGCGTAAAAGTAGATGAAGACCGGAACAGGAAACAGTCCCGTGAACATGTCCGACAGCGCCATGGCGATGAGGATGGCGTTGGTGGGACTGCGCATGTGCGGCTTGAGTAGGACGATGCAGACCAGGGAGTTGTTGATGACCGTTAGAATCACAAGTATAGGGGATATGTATCCATTAATCACAACTGAGTACCTGGACGACAGACAAATGTAAACAAAAAAAAAATATGTTTACCTTAAGAAACCTCAATCGGAATTATCATTAGACAGATAAGAGATCATCACATAAAATATAAGGGTGGAAGAGCTTTGTTAAGTATTGAAGAGAGTGGTCTTTTATTTGTGTAATTTAACATTATAACACATTGTATTTATAGTCTTTAGTTTATACTATATATTTATATAGCATAGTATATATATATATATAGGATATAGTCTTTAGTTTATACAGAAAGGCCTGAAGAGTGTGTTAATAGCGTGACAGATAGGCCCAAACAGTGTGTTAATATCGCGCGACAGATAGGTCTAAAGAGTGTGTTAATAGCGTGACAGATAGGCCCAAACAGTGTGTTAATAGCGCGCGACAGATAGGTCTAAAGAGTGTGTTAATAGCGTGACAGATAGGCCTAAAAAGTGTGTTAAAAGCGCGTCAGATAGGTACGCACACACACAGTGTGTTAAAAGCGCGTCAGATAGTCCCATACAGTGTGTTAAAAGTGCGACAGATAGGCCTAAAGAGTGTGTTAAAAGCGCGACAGATAGGCCAAAAAAGTGTGTTAAAAGCGCGACAGATAGGTCTAAAGAGTGTGTTAAAATCGCGTCAGATAGGCACACACACAGTGTGTTAATAGCGTGTCAGATAGTCCCATACAGTGTGTTAATAGTGAGTGAAGAAGTATGTACTTAAAGGACCTACGGTGCCGTGACGTTGTCGTCCAGGCGTAGCAGATCTCGCTTGACCGTGCAGTTTGGGGATTCCTCCAACAGCGTGTCGTTGTAATTGTCGTAGGTGTTGGAGAAGTTCCAGTACGTGCTCTGCGCCCTCTGGTACAGCTCCTCGCTGAACGACGTTACGACCAAGCTGCACACGGTCATCAGGCAGCTGACCAGCGTAAAGTTGTGCGGCTCTGGCTCTTGCCTGCTGTAGTTGAGGTAGCAGTAGGGCAAGCAGCGGTTATCTTCACACGCAGCATCGTCTAAAGGATCCATGTCTGCGAGCAGAAGAAGGAAAAAAAAAAACAAAAAAAGGAAATCCGTCTTAAATGGAAAAGAAATTTGCACTAGGTCAAGAGATGTGTCAGTGTCTATGACAGTTTTGCGCATAGTTGGGTGCCAATAGCCATAGTAAATCTAACACAGGCTAGATCTAAAGTTGTGTCTACTCTTTACTCTTGGTGTAAACGTTTTTCATGTGCCCATTATTTTTTTTACAACTTCCGCCGAGTATAATTGGGGGGGGGGGGCTAGGCAAGGTAAATTAGGGGACCCTAGGCAAAGTTACATTTAGGGGCCTAGAGAGGGCCCCGTGAGAAAAACTGTTATAAAGCTATATATAGCATACCTTTGCTATTTAATACAATTTGACCAAAGTGGTTATTTTTAGCAACGGGGCCATGATACTTCTCCAGGGTACCCTTATATTTTGTGTATATTATTATTGTGTAACAGGGACAAAACATTCCGAAATGCCCCTCCGTCCCCCCTCCCCAACCTCTTAGCTGTTGGGGTCCCTAGACAGCAGTGAGCCTATTACAAAGATCCACTGCCTGAGATCAAATGGCTTTGAATGGCTAGGTCCTATTTAATAAAACATACTAAATGTAAATAAGATGTCATTCGAATTAATAATTGTTAACAAATGTAAGTTTAATTTGGTGTAGACATTACAAAGACGAAAAAAATAATCCATGATCATTTATTGATTATTACCTGAACAATATATTTGATTAATATGACCGATAAAATATGGTTGTTTTTTTTTTGTAGTAATTAGCCACTTAATGTGCAACGAAACTGAAATATATACTGACTTTCAGTGGCGTAGTGAGGGGTGGGGGGCAAGATTGGGTCATCATACTCCGGGAGCTACTCACAAAGGGGCGCCAAATGGTATATTTTACATATAATATTATATAATTTTCGATTTTCTAGGTTTTTTCCCCTCAACCAAGTCATTCAGTCACCTGCTACACACAACCAAGTCATTCAGTCAGTCTATCTTTACTCACCTGCTACACACAAAGGCACGTGCTATCGAAGCTCTTCGAAAGTCTCAGATGCAAGAAAACGTTCACCAGTACGAAAACCAGGCACGACACGACGCACGTGGTCAGGGAGCTGAATCCGGATGAAGGCGCCCTAGGGGGCCTGTCTGCGGCGTGGCTGAAGTCGGCAGCTGAGATGGACAGTCCGGCAGATGAATTGGACAGGCGCTGAGAGGTCACCGCCAGCACCCCATGATACATGTCCGGAGGAGGGAGGGGGGACAAAAGAGAAAGCCGTTAACTGGGGAACAAAGGAAAGAATTCTGAAAGTTGAAATAGTTACATAGACACACATAAGCTCAAAGATATTGTCGTCACATATTGAAACATACACAAAGACGATGCTGCTCTAAGAGTCCGCACACGGCTATTCGTTGAGATTTTACGGCTCGCAGTCTTTGTTCATTGACTATGGTGAGTCTTTCATCGCCCCCTCCACCCCACCCCCCAAGTGTGTAACCGCCTCTGATGCAGATTGAGAATGCAGACAGGTACTTTTAAAAAAGGGGAGAAGGGGGAGGTTCTTCATAGCAAAGTGACGAGTGCGCACCAGAGGAATGTCACTGAACTGTTAGACGCATCGGTCATAGTGACATAAACAGACTAAAAAAAAAAACAACTCACTGGTACACACTGAATCATTCACTTATTTAAGCTGTCACCACACTGATTCACTCACTTATTGAAAATGTCATCACACTGAATCACTCACGTATTGAAACTAATCACTACATACTAACACAGTCCACGTAGAAGGGTTATTCGGCACAATAGCCGACCCACACACATTGACACATCCATGACATGCACATTGACACAATCCATATAGACAGGTATATATGACACAATCCATCTGACAGGTGTATATGAAACAGTCCATGTAACAGGTATATTATTTACTATCCATCTAACAGGTGTATTGTATATGGCCCACAGTGCATGTGAAAGGTATATAACACAATCCACGTGACAGGTATATAACACAATCCATCTGACAGGTGTATACTTGACAGTCTAGTTGGCAAGTATATGACACAATCCATCTGACAGGTATATGACACAATCCATGTAACTACTAAGATGTATGATACAATCCACGTGACAGATATATAACACAATCCCTGACACCACTCCCACTAGCAAAAACGTATTAACGCTTGTATTAGCATGCACATCTACACACAAGCAGGAGAAAAACACACAAATCAGCTAGGGCCCACAATCACATACACAACCACACACATGATCAAACAAACACACACACATACATATGAGGCCTACATACAACAACACACACAAACACACAATCAAACACACACACGCAACACATATAAACACACACACAAACACACACACAAACACACAATCACAGACGACTAATGCACTTCAGATACTTTCAAACATCTATTTACATGTAGACACAAGCACACACACACACACAAACACATACACACAAACACACACACAAACACACACACAAAAACACGCACACAAAAACACACACACAAACACACACACACAAACACACACACAAACACACAAAAACATAAACACACAAAAACACAAACACACAAAAACACAAACACACAAACACACACACAAACACACACAAACACACATACACAAACAAACACACACACAGAGCCAAACAGAAAAACACACAGAAAAAACACACACAGACAAACAAACACACACAAACACAAACACACACACACACACAAACGCTACTGTATTGACATAACATTTTTTTTCTTACAGCCATCGGCAACTGTTATGAATGAGGCAAAACTGTTGGATATAACTGTTGGATATAACTGATGGATAACTGTTCAAATATAACTGTTGGATATAACTGAAGGATATAACTGATGGATATAACTGATGGATATAACTGATGGATATAACTGTTGGATATAACTGAAGAATATAACTGTTTGATATAACTGAAGGATATTAACTGATGGATATAACTGATGGATATAACTGTTGGATATAACTGATGGATATAACTGATGGATATAACTGATGGATATAACTGTTGAATATACATTAAACTGTCACCACACTGAATCCAACCTACCGCTTTCAGTAGACAAGTTCCCAACATATTGGACCGTTTTAAAAAGTGAAATAATGCACTCCACACACACGCACACACATACACACACACACACTCATAAATATTGCAATGTTCTACTGTGTGTAGCCGAAAAAAACCAACCAGATTACATTCCATAGATTAGGGACCCGATTGGAAAGCGATCGGTCAAGTCGGTCTGGACTGACCCTGGTCGAATATATCCTAGGTTTTTATTTGTTTTGTTTGGTTTTTTTTTAGTTAAACTGAGTAGATAGAATTTTATTTCATCAAAAAACTTTTCTAGTGAAAATAAAGCATTTGAATCAAAAACATCAACAGTTTATTGCACATTTTTCACATTAGTATGTGAATTATTATTTGGCAAAATACCTACATTTCCGTTAACTCTTAGAATATGAAAAAAAAATTGCAATTTTCGGTTTTAATTAATATTAATGGCATCAGATTCAGTTTATACCAATGGAAACTGATAGAAAGCAAAAAATAAGAATGAGGTTGTTAAAAGGGAATGTACTCTTACGTAAAAGACGCAAGACTTTCTGTGGTTATCCAGCTTGCCTGTCTATGTAACTTGACTTGATAATATACCATGGCTAGGTTCCGACAGTCATCCAGAAGTGACGAATACGAGTGGCTGTTACTGCATAATATATATAGTGCAGAAGTTAGTGTGACATTTCTGGCTGTCAATACAGTGACGAATACGAGTGGCTGTTACTGGATAATATGCAGTGCTGAATATCATTGCTATGACATTTTCTGGCTGTCGTACAGTGACGAATACGAGTGACTGTTACTGGATAATATGCAGTGCAGATGTCAGTGTGACATTTCTGGCTGTCGTACAGTGACGAATTCAAGTATGTTTCTTTGACTGGGGAATATCTCACTGATGCAGATGTCAGTATGACATTTCTGGCTGTCGTACAATGAAGAATACGAGTAATTGACACTGGATAATATAAAATCCAGGTGAATCAGTGTGCAGCATTCTGAATGTCGTACAGTGACGAATACGAGTGGCTGTTACTGAATAATATGCAGTGCAGATGTCAGTGTGACATTTCTGGCTGTCGTACAGTGACGAATACGAGTAGCTGTTACTGGATAATATGCAGTGCAGATGTCAGTGTGACATTTCTGGCTGTCGTACAGTGACGAATACGAGTGGCTGTTACTGACCCCCCCCCCCCCCCCCCCCCCCCCCCCCCATAATATGCAGTGCAGATGTCAGTGTGACATTTCTGGCTGTCGTACAGTGACGAATACAAGTGGCTGTTACTGGATAAAATGTAGTGCAGATGTCAGTGTGACATTTCTGGCTGTCGTACAGTGACGAATACAAGTGACTGTTACTGGATAATATGCAGTGCAGATGTCAGTGTGGCAGTTCTGGCTGTCGTACAGTGACGAATACAAGTGGCTGTTACTGAATAATATGCAGTGCAGATGTCAGTGTGACATTTCTGGCTGTCGTACAGTGACGAATACGAGTGGCTGTTACTGGATAATATGCAGTGCAGATGTCAGTGTGACATTTCTGGCTGTCGTACAGTGACGAATACGTAGTGGCTGTTACTGAATAATATGCAGTGCAGATGTCAGTGTGATATTTCTGGCTGTCGTACAGTGACGAATACAAGTGACTGTTACTGGATAATATGCAGTGCAGATGTCAGTGTGACATTTCTGGCTGTCGTACAGTGAAAGATCCGTGTGACTGTTACTGGATAATATGCAGTGCAGATGTCAGTGTGACATTTCTGGCTGTCCTACAGTGACAAATACGAATAGCTGTTACTGGATAATATGCAGTGCAGATGTCAGTGTGACACTTTCACCTGTCGTACAGTGACGAATACGAGTAGCTGTTACTGGATAATATGCAGTGCAGATGTCAGTGTGACATTTCTGGCTGTCGTACAGTGACGAATACGAGCGACTTTATTTTACTGGATAATATGTGGTGCAGTCATCAGTGTGACATTTCTGGCTGTCGTACAGTGACGAATACAGTAGGCTGTTACTGGATAATATGCAGTGCATATGTCAGTGTGACATTTCTGGCTGTCGTACAGTGACGAATACGAGTGGCTGTTACTGAATAATATGCAGTGCAAAGACAGTGTGATATTTCTGGCTGTCGTACAGTAACGAATACGAGTGGCTGTTACTGAATAATATGCAGTGCAGATGTCAGTGTGATATTTCTGGCTGTCGTACAGTGAGGAATACGAGTGACTGTTACTGGAGTAATATGCAGTGCAGATGTCAGTGTGACATTTCTGGCTGTCGTACAGTGACGAATACGAGTGACTATTACTGGATAATATGCAGTGCAGATGTCAGTGTGACATTTCTGGCTGTCGTACAGTGACGAATACGAGTGACTGTTACTGGATAATATGCAGTGCAGATGTCAGTGTGACATTTCTGGCTGTCTTACAGTGACGAATACGAGTGGCTGTTACTGAGATAATATGCAGTGCAGATGTCAGTGTGACATTTCTGGCTGTCGTACAGTGACGAATACGAGTGGCTGTTACTGAATAATATGCAGTGAAGATGTCAGTGTGATATTTCTGGCTGTCGTACAGTGACGAATACAAGTGACAACTACTGGATAGTCTGAAGTGCAGATGTCAGTGTGACATTTCTGGCTGTCGTACAGTGACGAATACAAGTGGCTGTTAATGAATAATATGCAGTGCAGAGGCTAGTGTGATATTTATGGCTGTCTTTAAGTGACGAATACGAGTGACTGTTACTGGATAATATACAGTGCAGATGTCAGTGTGACATTTCTGGCTGTCGTACAGATGACGAATACGAGTAGCTGTTACTGGATAATATGAAATGCAGATGTCAGTGTGACATTTCTGGCTGTCGTACAGTGACGAAAAACGAGTGGCTGTTACTGAATAATATGCAGTGCAGATGTCAGTGTGATATTTCTGGCTGTCGTACAGTGACGAATACGAGTGACTGTTACTGGATAGTATGCAGTGCAGATGTAGGTGTGGCATTTCTGGCTGTCGTACAGTGACGAATACGAGTGGCTGTTACTGAATAATATGCAGTGCAGATGTCAGTGTGATATTTCTGGCTGTCGTACAGTGACGAATTTGAGTGACTGTTACTGGATAATATGCATGTGAAGATGTCAGTGTGACATTTCTGGCTGTCGTACAGTGACGAATACGAGTGGCTGTTACTGAATAATATGCAGTGCAGATGTCAGTGTGATATTTCTGGCTGTCGTACAGTGACGAATACGAGTAAATGGTACTGGATAATATGCAGTGCAGATGTCAGTGTGGCATTTCTGGCTGTCGTACAGTGACGAATACGAGTGACTGTAACTGGATAATATGCAGTGCAGATGTCAGTGTGACATTTCTGGCTGTCGTACAGTGACGAACACGAGTAGCTGTTACTGGATAATATGCAGTGCAGATGTCAGTGTGACATTTCTGGCTGTCTTACAGTGACGAATACCGAGTGGCTGTTACTGAATAATATGCAATTAAAGATGTCAGTGTGATATTTCTGGCTGTCGTACAGTGACGAATACGAGTGACTGTTACTGGATAATATGCAGTGCAGATGTCAGTGTGACATTTCTGGCTGTCGTACAGTGACGAATACGAGTAGCTGTTACTGGATAATATGCAGTGCAGATGTCAGTGTGACACTTCAAGCTGTATTTGACTGACGAATACGAGTAGCTGTTACTGGATAATATGCAGTGCGAATCACAAGTGCGACAGTTCTGGCTGTCTTACAGTGACAGGCTAAGAGTGGCTGTTACTGAATAATATGCAGTGCCGTTGTCAGTGTGATCTTTCTGGCTGTCGGACAGTGACGAATACAAGTGTTTGTTACCTGGATAATATGCAGTGCATATGTCAGTGTGACCTTTCTGGCTGTGTGCTACAGGCAGCGAATACAAGTGACTGGGCCTGGATATTCTGCAGTGCAGATGTCAGTGTGACATTTCTGGCTGTGTGGCAGGTCAGTTGGAAATGGGAACCAGGGTTCAGAGATTAGATCTAGTCAGTATCATAAGATCCAACGAAGTCACCATAGATTTAACTTTGGGGGACTTAATGTTAAGTGGAAGAGACATAAAAGTCCGAAGAAAATTAGTTATATGAAATGACGCAAGTGATACTTAAAAAAAATTAAAATCGAAGACACAACTTTGTCAAAATGTGAGAGATGAAATCAAAATACATGTTTGGGACGATTTAATTGAAAAGTATTAAAACATTATTTAATTGTTTTATGTTTATCAAGGTTTTAAATTATTGGTCTGAAGCTTTTAGTTGAGTTCAAACAAGCATTTATTCTAAGTGCGTGTTGACCAATGAGAAATTGTCAAGTTACACAACAGATCTTCACATCCATCATATGTTAGTAGTTAGAAATATACAAATTAAATTGGTTTCTGTATATTTGACTTTTCTATCTCCCTATCTCTATTTTCTCTCTCTCTCTCCCTCTATCTCCTCTTTCCTCTCTCACCCACCTCTTTCCTCTCTCTCTTCCCCTCTCTCTCCTCTCCTCTTCTCCCTCTCACCTTACATCTCTCTCTCCCTCCCTCACCCCTCACCCCTTTCCTCTCATCTCTCTCCCACTTCTCTTCATCACTCTCTCTTCCCTCTCTCTCCCTCTCCTCCTCCTCCTTTCCTCTCTTCCCTCCCTCCACCCCTCTCACTGTTTCTCCCTTTTTACTATCTCTCTCTCCCCCTCTCTCTCTCCCTCTGATACACAGGACTGTAGTTATGTAACATAACCCTTCTTCTTTGACACATGTATATTTCCGTGTATGTTTACATATTTAGTTTAGTGTTGGAAGAACACATATATGTATTTAATGACGAATGCATTCATCAATCAATCCGTCATGGTTAAAGTTCCCTTCATATCAAAAAACTCGTCCCACATAATAAAATGATCTTGGAGTGTAATTAGGTATGCCATGCAATAACGTAAGGTACAGTTATTGGTAACAAACAAGGATTCTTTGGGATTATTGCCCTTGCATAACCAAATTAAAATTTGAACAGGACGTTATATTCAAAATGAGTTGGCACGTTCGATTCTACTCAAAAATTCTGTGTCTCCCCCCCAAATCCCCTCAACTTCCTTACCTTCACAATCTCCACCTTTCCCATAAGTATCAATCAAAGTATTGGTCATATGGATATGAATGTTGGAATATAGAACTTCATTAGATGAAAAAAAAGGAGTTGTATCATGATATGGGACAATTAGAGGAGGATAAAAACAAATGGAAAAAAATTTTGGGGGTGGAAGCGGAGGGAGAGAGAGATAGGAAAGGATGCTGGGGGGGGGGTGGAAGGGGGCAGATGAGTGGGGGGGGGATGGAGTCACATGACTGCAAAACAACAACTAATGTCCTGGGGCAGCTAGTTAATGATCACGCTTGATGGTTCCCATTTGACTCATTGACTGCGAACAGTTTCTGATTGTATGTAATCGTAGGGAGGAGGAGGAGGGTGGATGGGATGGGGGGGTGTTCAGAAGAGTTGTCAGCGGTGCAAGGTATCGACCAATAAACTTTTGATTTGATTTGTTTTCATTGATTTATTTTTTTTTCTCGGTCGACGGTCAATTTGTATCAGTTCTCAGTTTAACTGTGATCTATCTATCTATCTATCTATCTATCTATCTATC
>JAGDYQ010000017.1:8709618-8722404 GCA_021962125.1 Bulinus truncatus | reverse complement strand
TTCTATCAGTTCAGACGGTCGAAGAAAACGCAAATTATCAACACTGTGAGACCTCGTTAAGTAGGTTGCCCTTAGCTTGTGAGTATGCTCACGGCCAGCTAAAGCTAAATAGCTCAAAATGGCCGTCCGTTGTCCGGTGTCTCGCAAAGCTACCAGAACAAATCAACTGACTTCAGTCACCTATTCTCTACTAGTTCCTCTGTACTCAACGCCACACCCAGCTCATACAGAAGAACAAAAAAAATTGCACTACGGATATTGTCGCATTGGTTTTTGGTCACAGGCTAGATATTCGGAACATTAATAGGGGAGTTAAGAAAATTCTCCAGTAGTGTTAAGCATCATGAAATGTTTGGTGGAAATAGGCAAAAGTAACTATCGGTACTCTAATTTCTATTAGATTTAACACAAAAAGCTCCCCCCCCTCCTTTCTCTCTCTCATTTGTTAGTTCTAAGAACGAAAATAAAACAAAGAACATGATGGGAATAGGATTGCGAGTAGCAATAATATAATTTACTATCAGCCAATGTAAACAGAGCAGTGGAGAGGTGAACTTATTCAAAGAGACGTGTTATGTTTCAAGAGAGAAGGTGACACTTATAGTGACTTATACGACCGAAGAGGGCAAAAAAATAAAGGTCACATCAATCGCCATCTTGATTTGCACGCTTTGATGAGAACCTCAAAGGGAGAGGGGAAGGGAGGTGAGATGGTAGGCCCGGGGGGGTGTTCTTTACTCACATCATTTCATCAGACATCATGATGATTAAGGGGGCGGGACGTTGGTTCTTTTTTTGTCTCTGTGTGTGTGTGTGTGTGTGTGTGTGTTTCGACAACATACCAGTCTTTCATCTTGAGTGACGCCTGTCTGACACGTGACATCATTAAGCCCAATCATAGCTACCTTTATTTCATTCTGCACACGACATATCCCCATAACGTGTAGAGAACATCGAGATGCGTACGCCCAGGGGCACAAATTATGAAAGGCCCTCCTCCCCCCCCAGCAAGGCCCAACTTTATAGCCCAATGGACGTTACTCTCCTTTTTTAGAGGCCCAACTATTTACTTCTGCGCTAGTGGCCTTGGTAGACATAAGTCTGCCTCTGATAGTATTCAAATATTTCTTGAAGATACCTTTGAAATATTGTTTTTTTTTTTGCTTTTGTTAACTACCTGTAGCATTGGACAATATGCTGGTCTGTAAGAGCGATCTCATGTTATCTCTGAATCATTTATCGGAACAACTAAGCTCATTAGTTCTCGTCAACCCGGGACATGGAGCTACATAGATTCAGATAATGAGAGAGCTAGATAGATTCAGATAATGAGAGAAGTAGATAGATTCAGATTTTCCATTTATTTTAAAACTTACAACATTTTAGTTATACGCGTTAGTGCTAATACCAACACTTCAAAAGGTGCTACGAGTAAAAAACAAGCAATTAAGCCTGTTCCATTCTGGACACAGGACGTGTTAGCGCATTTTCAGTACGTTTGTTATCTTTCAGTAAATATTTGTAAATTTTGGAAATGTTTATAAATTCAATTGTGTAATGCATATATCTGTAAAAAGATATTAAAAGGACAAGTAAGTCATGTTGACTAAGTGTTACAAAAATAAATAATGATTACGCCCCTTTGATTAGCTTTTATTATTTATATTTAAAATATAAGCAAAACGGTACATAACAATCTCTTATATTTTGGCCCTGAGAGGTCAAATCGCGAAATAAACTTTTGATGTTCACTTGGCAGGCGAAGACCTACACAATGATATATACATCATGGGTCTAGGACTTATGGTTGCTGAGATATAGGGCGATCCATTATTAATATAGCTTATATAGTAAAAAAAACAGCACTTTATAAGGCTTCTTTTACGGCCCAGAGAGGTCAGATCGCGAAATGGAAAAAAAGTCATTTCTTGGTAGGCCAAGACCTACAAAATGATATATACATCATGGGTCTAGGACTTATGGTTGCTGAGATATAGGGCGTTCCATTATTAATATAGCTTATATAGTAAAAAACGGTACTTTATAAGCCCCCTTTTACGGCCCTGAGAGGTCAGATCGCGAAATGGAAAAAAAGTCATTTCTTGGCAGGCCGGCCAAGACCTACAAAATGATATATACATCATGGGTCTAGGACTTATGGTTATTGAGATCTAGTGTGATGACAGACAGACAGACAGACAGACAGACAAAACGGGGACAATAGGGCATTTTTTTTTCGAAAATGCTCTAAAAAGCTATAGATAGAATTAGAACAATGCTGTTATCTATCAAAAATCAATATTCTCTTCATGCATAAAATGACGAAATATTTGTACCATTCAGCTTTAAAAAAACCCAATAAACCGCAAGATAATAATAATAATACAATCACCACAGACAAATTTCTCTCATTTTTTTTAAAAAATCATCATTATTATCTCCCCCTTTTATTACTGTTATTCATGTGTGGGTAGCTTCCCCTGCCTAGGGTATAAAGACAACACCCAGTGTCCTCTCACGCTAATGGAAACGTCAAAATTTTTTCATCCCTCCCCCCCTGCTATTGAAAATCCTCCCACCCATCCCCCCCTTCCCCCCCATTCCTGTCTCACCTTCTCTCTTTATGGTATTTATAAATCATAATAAAAAAAAAAAATAGATGATTTACCACACAGCTCAGTATATAGGATTTTTTTTTTTTTTCGGTTTTGAAAGCTATAAATCTTACAAAGTTTAAAGTTGGTCTCCCCCCCCCCCCCACCCACCCACCCCAGATAAAATGGTTTTTTTTTATTGGGGGGGGGGGGAGAGTGGGGGGGTATGGATTAGGAGAAGAGGCTAACAATATGAGATAAATGGGACAGCTATGGGGATGTAATTTTTTTGGCTGTAAAACATGACTGACGAGTTGGTGTGATATAGCCAAATATGATGGTTTCTATGGTAACTATATGAAGCGCGCGCACACAACCTATGACATGCTCATTACGTATGATGCAGCTAAGAAATTGTTTTACATTTGTTTAAAGTATAGACTGAACTAGATCTCTAAGTGTAGAGTAGCTCTTACGGATAGGAGTGACTGGGCGAGTACTTAGGGCCCACCCCTTCACATTGTTAAAGGGCCACCCTCCCTTTGTTAAAGGGCCACCCTCCCATTGTTAAAGGGCCACCCTCCCATTGTTCAAGGGCCACCCTCCCATTGTTAAAGGGCCACCCTAACATCGTTAAAGGGCCACCCTCCCATTGTTAAACGGCCACGCTCCCATTGTTAAAGGGCTACCCTCCCATTGTTAAACGGCTACCCTCCCATTGTTAAAGGGCCACCCTCCCATTGTTAAAGGTACTCTCCCATTGTTAAAGGTACCCTCCCAATACACATTCTAAGGGCCCACACACATGTCCACGAAAGTCGCTGTCTGGGGAAAAGGCAGGGGGTAAGACTCTGTAGATGCATGGCCGCTGCTGGGGAGGGGGTAGGTGGGGCAACCAGAACACATGTCAGGGTCATTTTGCCTGTCGACCCACCTCCCGGTCTATTTTCTAAGTCTGCAGATGTTGGGGAAACGGATGGTCATAGATTGTCAGATGGGGCCTGTAAGGGCTCCACGAACTTATGACGGTGTCTGTGTTGGGCCCTGTTCCTTCCTAACCCCCCCCCCCCCCATATTACACTCCGACGGTTATCCTATCATTGCCTGAGTCCACATGTGAAAGGCCACATAGTCAGGTACTTCATAACAAGGACTAATAACTACCGTTGATAACAAAAGTCATTATAGAATTATTTTAACACCAGTATTTAGAAAATAAAGCAATGGATTAACTGAAGACATATAACATGTATAAATAGAAATTATATTTTCGTTAATTACATGAAATAATTTTACGCAGATTAAATAGATAAAGTTATATCTAACTGAACTGAGTCAATAAAATATAGTTTGATTCAATTGATGTGAGTCGGATCACAGGCTAATGTATTTATGTGTAAACTAAATAACGAAAATTGCACAAATAAGTTTTGTACCTACCCGGTTGGTATCCTCATTTAATATTTTTATTTCAAATGTATTTTTTAATATGAGGCAAAGCATTAATACTGCAAGCGGGAACTCCACCAGTAAGAAAAGTCCGACAACAGCCACCAGCATGAGCGTCGTGCAGTTGGACTCTTTCAGCTTCCGGCTCTCGCTCTTCTTGTTCTGCCTCAGCAGCTGCATCCTCCTCCTCTGGGCGACCCTCATGGCGTAGATGAGCAGGGCGTTCATCACCACCAGGGACACGCAGGGGATGGTGTTGATGAAGATCACCCTGAACCAGTAGTATATACTGAAGTAGATGTTCACGTGGTCCACCAGCCACGGCCGGTACCTGGTCGAGCAGCCGGACCGGAACACCATCTCGCCGTTCACCAGCTCCACCGCGGGGACCTCCTTGACCTCTTCCTCGAAGAACCTGAGGGTCTGGCTCAGGGTCGCGATGGTGTATATGGCCACCGTCCCGTAGACGACGTTCCTCGTGGTGCACCACGACCTGGCCTTGAAGGAGTGGCAGACGTAGATGTACCTCTGGATGGCCAGGGCCATGGTCAGCCAGATGGACGCGGTGTGGAAGATGGTCGGGATGAAGTCCGAGAAGACCTGGATGGCGTAGCACCAGCCGTACGGGACGTTCTGGTGGAACCGCTCGGTGGCGTAAAAGTAGATGAAGACCGGAACCGGAAACAGTCCCGTGAACATGTCCGACAGCGCCATGGCGATGAGGATGGCGTTGGTGGGACTGCGCATGTGCGGCTTGAGTAGGACGATGCAGACCAGGGAGTTGTTGATGACCGTTAGAATCACAAGTATAGGGGATATGTATCCATTGATCACAACTGAGTACCTGGAAGACAGACAAATGTAAACAAAAAAAATATGTTTACCTTAAGAAACCTCAATCTGAATTATTATTAGACAGATAAACGACCATCACATAAAATATATGGGTGGAAGAGCTGTGTTAAGTATTGGAGAGGGTGGTCTTTTATTTGTGTTATAAAACATTAAAACTCATTGTATTCATAGTCTTTAGTTTATACTATAAATTTATATAGTATAGTTATAGTATAGTATATATATAGTATAAAGTATTTAGTTTATACTATATATTTATATGATAAAAATCCATGTTTTTCTTTGACAGTTTTTCTTTTCAAAGTATAGATTATGTTTTTAATTTTTAGACTTGAGCATGTTAAAATTATAAGACACCCCCCCCCCAAAAAAAAAACAACAACAACAAAGAAAAACATCTTTTACAAATAGCGTGTCAGATTGGCCCAAACAGTGTGTTAATAGAGCGTCAGATAGGCCCAAACAGTGTGTTAATAGCGCGTCAGATAGGCCCAAACAGTTTGTTAATAGCGTGACAGATAGGCCCAAACAGTGTGTTAGTAGCGTGACAGATAGGCCTAAACAGTGTGTTAATAGCGCGCGACAGATAGGTCTAAAGAGTGTGTTAATAGCGTGACAGATAGGCCCAAACAGTGTGTTAATAGCGCGCAACAGATAGGTCTAAAGAGTGTGTTAATAGCGCGCGACAGATAGGTCTAAAGAGTGTGTTAATAGTGTGACAAATAGGCCCAAACAGTGTGTTAATAGCGCGTCAGATAGGCCCAAAGAGTGTGTTAATAGCGTAACAGATAGACCTAAACAGCTTGTTAATATCGCACGACAGATAGATCTAAAGAGTGTGTTAATAGCGTGACATATAGGCCTGAAGAGTGTGTTAAAAGCCCGATAGATAGGCCTAAAGAGTGTGTTAAAATCGCGTCAGATAGGCACACTAGTGTGTTAATAGCGCGTCAGATAGGCACACACAGTGCGTTAAAAGCGCGTCAGATAGTCCCATACAGTGTGTTAATAGTGTGTAAAGAAGTATGTACTTAAAGGACCTACGGTGCCGTGACGTTGTCGTCCAGGCGTAGCAGATCTCGCTTGACCGTGCAGTTTGGGGATTCCTCCAACAGCGTGTCGTTGTAATTGTCGTAGGTGTTGGAGAAGTTCCAGTACGTGCGCTGCGCCCTCTGGTACAGCTCCTCGCTGAACGACGTTACGACCAAGCTGCACACGGTCATCAGGCAGCTGACCAGCGTAAAGTTGTGCGGCTCTGGCTCCTGCCTGTTGTAGTTGAGGTAGCAGTAGGGCAAGCAGCGGTTATCTTCACACGCAGCATCGTCTAGAGGATCCATGTCTGCGAGCAGAAGAAGGAAAAAAAAACAAAAAAAAAAGGAAATCCGTCTTAAATAGAAAAGAAATGTGCACTAGGTCAGAAGATGTGTCAGTGTCTATGACAGTTTTGCGCATAGTTGGGTGCCAATAGCCATAGTAAATCTAACACAGGCTAGATCTTAAAGTTGTGTCTACTCTTTACTCTTGGTGTAAACGTTTTTCATGTGCCCATTATTTTTTTACAACTTCCGCCGAGTATAATTGGGGGGGGGGGTGCTATGCAAGACAAATTAGGGGACCCTAGGCAAAGTTACATTTAGGGGCCTAGGAAAGGCCCCCGTGAGAAAAAGTGTTATAAAGCTATATATAGCATACCTTTGCTATTTAATACAATTTGACCAAAGTGGTCATTTTTAGCAACGGGGCAATGATACGCCTCCAGGGTACCCTTATATTTTTGTATATTATTATTGTGTAACAGGGACAAAACATTCCGAAATGCTTCTCCCTCCCCCCTCCCCAACCTCTTAGCTGTTGGGGTCCCTAGACAGCAGTGAGCCTATCACAAAGATCCACTGCCTGAGATCAAATGACTTTGAATGGCTAGGTCCTATTGAATAAAACAGGCAGAATGTAAATAAGATGTCATTGGAATTAATAATTGTTAACAAATGTAAGTTTAATTTGGTGTAGACATTACAAAAACGAAAATAAAATCCATAATCATTTATTGATTATTACCTGAACAATATATTTGATTAATATGACCGATAAAATATGGTCGTTTTTTTGTAGTAATTAGCCATTTAATGTGCAACGAAACTGAAATATATACTGACTGTCAGTGGCGTAGTGAGTTGTGGGGGCAAGATGGGGTCATCATACCCCGGGCGCTACTCACAAAGGGGCGCCAAATGGTATATTTTACATATAATATTATATAATTTTCGATTTACTAGGTTTTTTTCCCCTAACCAAGTCATTCAGTCACCAGTTACACACAACCAAGTCATTCAGTCAGTCTATCTTTACTCACCTGCTACACACAAAGGCACGTGCTATCGAAGCTCTTCGAAAGTCTCAGATGCAAGAAAACGTTCACCAGTACGAAGACCAGGCACGACACGACGCACGTGGTCAGGGAGCTGAATCCGGATGAAGGCGCCCTATGGGGCCTGTCTGCGGTGTGGCTGAAGTCGGCAGCTGAGATGGACAGTCCGGCAGATGAATTGGACAGGCGCTGAGAGGTCACCGCCAGCACCCCATGATACATGTCCGGAGGGGGGAGGGGGGGACAAAAGAGAAAGCCGTTAACTGGGGAACAAAGGAAAGAATTCTCAAAGTGTGATATAGTTACATAGACACACATAAGCTCAAACATATAGTCGTCACATATTGAGACATACACAAAGACGATGCTGCTTTAAGAGTCCGCACACGGCTATTCGTTGAGATTTTACGGATCACAGTCTTTGTGCATTGACTATGGTGAGTCTGTCATCGACACCCCCCCCCCAAGTGTGTAACCGCCTCTGATACAGATTGAGAATGCAGACAGGCACTTTTAAAAAAAGGGGAGAAAGGGGGGGGGGGTCTTCATAGCAAAGTAACGAGTGCGCACCAGAGAATCACTCACGGACTGATAGACGCATCGGTCATAGTGACATTCACAGACTAAAAAGAAAACAACTCACTAGCACACACTGAATCACTCACTTATTGAAACTGTCACCACACTGAATCACTCACCTATTGAAACTGTCACCACACTGAATCACTCACTTATTGAAACTGTCACCACACTGAATTACTCACTTATTGAAACTGTCACCACACTGAATCACTCACTTATTGAAACTGTCTCCACACTGATTCACCCACTTATTTAACTGGCACCACACTGAATCACTCACTTATTGAAACTGTCACCACACTGAATCACTCACTTATTGAAACTGTCACCACACTGATTCACTCACTTATTTAACTGTCACCACACTGATTCACTCACTTATTGAAACTGTCACCACACTGATTCACTCACTTATTTAACTGTCACCACACTGATTCACTCACTTATTGAAACTGTCACCACACTGAATCACTCACTTATTTAAACTGTCACCACACTGAATCACTCACTTATTGAAACTGTCACCACACTGAATCACTCACTTATTGAAACTGTCACCACACTGAATCACTCACTTATTGAAACTGTCACCACACTGATTCAATCACTTTTTTAACTGTCACCACACTGAATCACTCACGTATTTAAACTGTCACCACAGTGAATCACTTACTTATTTAAACTGTCACCACTGTGAATCACTCACTTATTGAAACTGTCACCACACTGAATCACTCACTTATTGAAACTGTCACCACACTGAATCACTCACATACTGAAACTGTCACCACATGCTAACACAGTCCACGTGGGAGATTTATGACACAATAGCCGACCCACACACGTGACACATCCATGACACGCACATTGACACAATCCATCTGACAGGTATATGACACAATCCATGTGAAAGGTATATGACACAATCCATCTGACAGGTGTATATGACACAGTCCATGTAACAGGTATATGACACAATCCATCTGACAGGTGTAAATGACACAGTCAATGTGAAAGGTATATGACACAACCCATGTGACAGGTATATGACACAATCCATGTGGCAGATATATGACACAATCCACGTGACAGGTATATAACACAATCCCTGACACACTCCACTGACAAAAACGTATTAACGCTTGTATTAGAATGCACATCTACACACAAGCGGGAAAAAACACAGACCAGCTAAGGCCCACAATCACATACACAAACACACACAGAATCAAACAAACACACACATACATATAAACACACATACAAACACACATACAAACAAACACACACACACGCAACACATATGAACACACACACACAAACACACACGCAAACACACAATCACAGACATTATTTTTTTAGATACTTTCAAACATCTATTTACATGTAGACACAAACACACACACACGCACACAGACACACAGACAGACAGACAGACAGACACACACACACACATACATAAATATTGCACTGTTCTACTGTGTGTAGCCGAAAAAAACCGACGAGATTTCATTCCAGAGACACGTGACCCGATTGAAAGCGATCGGTTCATTCGGTCTGGGCTGACCCTGGTCGAATATATCCTAGGTTTTTTTTTAGTTAAACTGGGTTGATAGAATTTTATTTCATCAAAAAACATTTCTAGTGGAAGGAAAGCATTTGAATCAAAAACATCAACCGTTTATTGCACATTTTTCACATTAGTATGTGAATTATTATTCGGCAAAATACCTACATTTCCGTTAACTCTTAGAATATAAAAAAAAGAAGCAATTAAGCCTGTTCCATTCTGGACACATGACGTGTTAGCGCATTTTCGTGTTATGTATCAGTACGTTTGTTAGCTTTCAGTAAATATTTGTAAATTTTGGAAATGTTTATAAATTCAATTGTGTAATGCATATATCTGTAAAAAGAAAATATTATAAAGACGTTTCTTTATATTTGAAAAAAAAATATTTTCTCTTAAATCTAACTACAAGTGGTTTGTGGTTACTGAAATAGGACTCATAATTGAAAACATTCGAAATTGTAGTTATTTAATCGTCCGAAAACTCCGTCAATTGTTGCATAGCTCTGATACTTTCAATTAAACTCAGAACACAAGCTTACTATTTCATTTGACGAGTTTCTTAATAAATCTTGGTGAAACTACGTGCTGCAGTATTTCGCACCAAATGAATGGGTTATTGAACGTACAAGGTGTAGAATGGGGCCATATATATAATATATAAGCCCCTTGGGAGCCCTGAAGCCCGGCCCTCAGAGGTCCTATCGCGAAATAAACTTTTGATGTACACTTGGCAGGCCAAGACCTACAAAATGATATATACATCATGGGTCTAGAACCTATGGTTGCTGAGATCTAGGGCGCTACTTTGTTAATATAGCTTATATAGTAAAAAACGGTACTTTATAAGCCCCCTTTTACGGCCCTCAGAGGTCAGATCGCGAAATGAGCTTTTGCTGCACACATGGCAGGCCAAGACCTACAAAATGATATATACATCATGGGTCTAGGACTTATGGTTGTTGAGATCTAGGGTGATGACAGACAGACAGACAAAACGGGGACAATAGAGCATTTTTTTTCGAAAATGATCTAAAAATCGCAATTTTCGGTTTTATTATTAACGACATCAGATTCAGTTTATATAAATGGAAACTGATAAAAAAGCAAAAAATAAGAATGAGGTTGTTAAAAGGGAATCTACTCTTACGTAAAATGCGCTAGACTTTCTGTGGTTATCCCGCTTGCTTGTAACGTGACTAGATAATATATACCTTGGCTAGGTTCCGACAGTCATCCAGTGACGAATACGAGTGGCTGTTACTGGATAATATGCAGTGCAGATGTCAGTGTGACATTTCTGGCTGTATAGCGGTCGTTGGAAAGTGAGACAGGGTTCAGAGATTAGATCGAGTAGCATCTGGTCAGTATCGATCCAACGGTCACGCTCGATTGAACTTTGGGGACTTAATATTTAATGGAAAGACATAAAAGTCCGAGGAGACCAAGTTATATGAAATGACGCAGTGATACTAAAAAAAAAATTTAAATCGAAAGGCTTTAAACTTTGTAAAAATGTGAGAGATGAAATCAAAATACATTTTTTGGGACGATTTAATTGACAAGTATTAAAACATTTTAATTGTTTACATTTTATAGAGGGTTTAAAGTATTAGTCTGAAGGTTTTAGTTGAGTTCAAACAAACGTTTTTTTTTTAAGTGCGTGTTGACCAATGAGAAATTGTCAAGTTGCACAGTCGTACATGCATCATGGCTATGTTAGTGGTAAGAAATATACAAATTTAATTGTTTTCTGTATATTTGACTTTTCTATCTCCCCATCTCTATTTTCTCTCTCTCTCTCTCACTCTCTCCTCTTTCCTCTCTCTATATTGCCCTCTCTCTCCCCTCTCCCTCCTCTCTCTCCTCCTCTTTCCTCTCTCTTTTCCCCTCTCTCTCCTCTCCTCTTCTCCCTCTAATCTTACATCTCTCTCCCTCTCTTCCTCACCCCTTCCTCTCATCTCTCTCCCTCTCCTCTTCTTTCCTCTCTCTTCCTCTCTCTCTCTCTCCCTCTCCTCCTCCTTCTTCCTCTCTCTCTCTTCCCCTCTCTCCACCCTCTCACTGTTTCTCCTCTTTACTCTCTCTCCCTCTGATACACAGCATTGTTGTTATGTAACATAATCATTCTTCTTTGACACATGTACATTTCAATGTATGTTTACATATTTAGTTTAGTGTAAAAAATGTATTTAATGGCGAATGTATTCATCAATCAATCCGCCATGGTTAAAGTTCCCTTCATATCCAAAAAGCGTCCCACACCAATAATATGATCTTGGAGTCTAATAAATTATGCCATATAATAAACCAAGGTCCAGTTATTGGTAACAAACAGGATTCTTTGGGATTATTGCCCTTGCATAGCAAATTAAATGGTGAACGGAAGACATATTCAAAATGAGTTGGCACGTTCTGTTCTATTTAAAAAAATTCTGTGTCCCGTGCCGCCCCCCCCCCCCACAACACCTCACCTTCACAATCTCCACCTTTCCATAAGTATCTGTCAAAGTAAGGGTCATATTGATATGAATGTTGGAATAAAGAACTTCATTAGATAGAAAAAGGACTTTGTATCCATGACATGGGACAGTTGAGGATAAAAACAAATGAAAAAAAAAATTTGGAGGTGGAAGCGGAGGGGAGGGGGTGGTAGGAAGGATGCTAAGGGGGGAGGTGGAAGGGAGGCAGTGGGGGGGGGGGAGATGGAGTCACGTGACTGCAAAAAAAAACAACTAATATACTGGGGCAGCTGGTCACGGCTCACGCTTGATTGGTTCCGCCTTGACTCCCTCCACGACTGAACAGTTTCTGATTGTATGTCATCGTAGGGAGGGGAGGAAGTGGATGGGAGAGTGGGGGGGGGGGGTTCAGAAGAGTTGTCAGCGGTGCAAGGTATCGATCAATAAATATTTGGTTTGATTTGTTTTCGTTGATTAATTTTTTTTTCTCGGTCGACGGCCAATTTGTATCAGTTCTCTGTTCGGCTGTGATTGAAGACAAATTAATTTGAGTGATATCTATCTATCTATCTATCTATCTATCTATCTATCTATCTATCTATCTATCTATCTATCTATCTATCTATCTATCTATCTATCTATCTATCTATCTATCTATCTATCTATCTATCTATCTATCTATCTATCTATCTATCTATCTATCTATCTATCTATCTATCTATCTATCTATCTATCTATCTATCTATCTATCTATCTATCTATCTATCTATCTGTCTGTCTGTCTGTCTGTCTGTCTGTCTGTCTGTCTGTCTGTCTATCTATCTATCTATTTAACTATCACCTCTCTCTCTCTCTCTCTCTCTCTCTCTCTCTATATATATATATATATATATATATATATATGGAACT
>JAGDYQ010000017.1:8683108-8709118 GCA_021962125.1 Bulinus truncatus | reverse complement strand
GTCAAGGTGTTTCGGTGGATGTCAGGGCGTCTCAGTGGATTTGACGTTGAAGTGTTCGACTGGCCTGGCGTAAGATATGTGTTCCAAATCCCCAGCGACTTTGACCCCTCCCTCGCTTCCCCTTCCCCCACTCTATGTCGCCTGTTGTACCATACTTTAACTAATGCTCCAATAGCATATAGCATATACTGGATCCATACGTGTCGAATGTCTCATCATAAAGGGACATCAGTCAGATCACTATATCTATATCTTGTTTAGCAGCGATTTCTGAACCTTTTTTTAAAAAAAAACCCACACAAACCAGCGAACAAACTCTTTGTTTAATGTATCTTGATAGATCGTTATCAATGTTTAACTATTACCTTCAGTTTTTTTTTTAAATCTTCACTGGTTTAGCGTTAAATTATTAAATCTTCGGAAATGTTTGGGCCAACTTTAATGAAATAACTCAACTGCTGAATAAAATTAACTACCAGCGAGTCGGTTAAATAGCATTCTGTTAATAAGACTAATTACTAAGTTCAGTTTTTTGGTTTTTTGCAGTCTCGTGGTGAATGGCCGAAAAAAAAAAAACCAAGAAAAAAAAAAATAAACTTGTTACAATAATAATAGCTCTTGAGCAAATTGTTAGAATTATCAGGATAATTCGGCAGGTGTTTATCATTTGCTTTATGCTGTTTTTAAATAAATAAAGACCTATAACTGTAACAATACAAAATCTGGTCTTATTCTTATAAAAAAAATGCATGTAGGTCTACTTGTATTGATATGATTTTGAAAAAAGAAAAAAAAAACATGCATTTATTTCTAAAGTAAATACAACTGAAATTCTGCCCCGTTGGCCTCCAATTATGTTCACCTCTTCAGCCCGAGGCTATGATTTATTCACCAATTAAAACTACCACCGATTATTGACCGAATGTGAAGAAACACTATAATTAAAATCAGGTATAATTTTTGTTTTCATGTTCGCCTAATTAGAAATAAAATTTTGGTATGCAGCTTAAAAACGGCAAACAAAAATCAAAGAAGTAATTTTATCGATTTTTGTAAACACACATTATTAAAACTTCGAGCAAAGAAAAATTAAAATATCTGTAGTAGTTTTCTTGTCTTAAGTGTGAAATTTGAGACCGTTTTTAGTTTGATCTTACTTGTTTTTGGCGAGTCTGGCAAAGATTACACCTCATTATTGCCAAATTGTATAGAGGAAAAAAATTATACTACAAAATAATTATTTTAAACTCGCATCTCCATCTAGTTGATTAGAAAAAGAAATTTAAAATTATTTTCGAATATTAAAATCAATGTTTTAATTACAAAAAAGTCTTGTTACTATTTTATTACTTTATTTTTGTACTTTTTATTTTTAATTTAAAAATTGAATACCGAATGGATTTATTTTTACTTAAAAAAAACAAACAAACGGCTGATTTGTATAAAAGAATAAAAATCGTTTTTGAAGTTTCTTTCTCTGATAAAAACTCTGAATGCATCTATGTTGTTTGATTTTGACATTTGCTGCGTGCTTTATTTTTATTATTATTATTTTCATAATCTTCTCATATGCTCTTCTAGTAATAATCACATTTTTAAATTTCATTTTTAAGGAAAAATTTGAAGGGTAATAAAATAAAACAAAAGAATAATAGCCCCCCGATAGTAAATTATTTGTCAGATGTGCGTGCAATGTGAGGATACATGTAATACAACTTTGACATTTTTTATGACTATGTCAAAAGTTTGACGAAACAGTCTAAATTTGACATCGAATCATATGCTGATGAAGCCTCACACCATCAAGAGGAATATGCTGATGAATCCTCACATTGTCAGGAGGAATATGCTAATGAAGCCTGATTTTGCCAAGAGGAATATGCTGATTAAGCCTCACTTTGTCAAGAGGAATACACTAACGAAGCCTCACTTGGTCAGGAGGAACATGCTATTTAAGGCTAAATTAGCCGATGAAAATACCAATGAAGCCTCACTTCAAATAATATAATGAAGCTTAAAAACTAAATGAGGCTAAAACCCGTAGCCAGCATTATTCATACCTTACCATTATGAAATAAACGCGTTAAAGTATCATAAACATTTAATCCATTCAAAGTAGCTCTAGTAAGGCTTAGGGCTACATCGGATCTGTATTCTGACAGTGAAAGGTTTTGTTAATTTCTTGATTCAGCATAGGACCCAATTTGATGTGCCCCCCCCCCCCCCCCCGCTTTTTACATCATGAGAGTATGCAATGGTGGGAGGTAGCTCCACGGAGGACTTCGGTATTGGTCTAGAACCCATTCCTTGCACAGCTGCGTCATCACAATTGCGTCAATTATTTCATTGATGTTTTCTGTCATCCATTCATATCATCTTATTAGGAGATAAACAAACTTTAGGGTGTTAAAAGGAGATGTTCTCTATAAAGCCAATTGAACTGAAAAGTACTTTTAAAAAAAAGAAAAGGCATCCTGTTATTTAGATGATTTTTGTAGATTTTTTATTTTTTTAGAAAAAAACATTGTTCTTCTTTAAAAGTTCTTGAAAATCGTCTGCTCACAAAGTGAAAACAGAAATATCTTCGTCATTCTACATTGCCTCTTGTATTTTAAAGTGTTCAAAGCAAGTATTTGTTTGAAGATTGCTTCCGTTATATTAAACTTAGCTAAATGTGATTAAGAAATGAAGACAAGGTTGCTTGCTATCTCCAGTTATTTTCTTGATCTCCTCTGATTGGATAATGCGTTGAACAACAGAGGACAGAAACACGGTCATCCAGTTGACACTCACATTTAAACTAGAGTACCTTGTACCTGGCTTTGTTGCTACGTACAAACTGCCCTTAATGAAGTCACAAACACAGGGTATAAATAAATACATTATTCCCTCAATCAATGACACAAATACTTTGACTACATAAAAACTCGAAAATTGTCCGTTAGCAATTCAAAACAATATATCACTCCTCGATTGCTCATCAATCTTAAAAACACAACCTTTCTCAACCAGAGCAGGTCATCAACTCTCAGTCTCAGTGTCACTCGTTCGCTACACACGCACCCTCCTCGCACGTGTTCCTTGACCTCATTCTATCACCAGTCGACCACTGATTCTCTCCCCTGACCATTCGTACTTTTATGCATCCGCGAGAGCGCAACAGTTCTATACGCCCATACAGGGGCGCCGAGAGCCAACAAGGGCCCCAGGGCAGGACATATTTGCGGGCCCCTTAATAAACAATGAGTCGTGAAAAAATTGACATGGTCGCGGCGGCCGGGCCCCCTTACAGATGCGGGCCCCCTGGCAATGACCCCATGACCACCCCCCTCTCGGCGTGCCTGCGCCCATACCCTACGCACCAGCACATCTACACACACACACAGTGACACTAAGACGTCACCACACACCCTTTGAAGGCTGACTCGAAAAATGTGATGTCTTTTGTAAATCTAAGCATAGAATCAAATTATTATGAGGGAATAATCTTTGATATAATCCAAGAACATGCACATGCCGAGAGAATATTTCTTTCGAATTTGCTTGGAAATAACAAAAGTGCTACTTTCTGAGAAACATAGAATACTGGTCGAAAACTGCACACCGATTTTTGAAAGAAATATTCTTTTAAAAAAAAAAAAGTGACACCAGATTGCACTGTGCGAGAACATAAAACGCCCAAGCTTTAGTTGACATTATAGTCTCCCAAACTGAACAGGAGAGACACACATTTTAAAATTAGGAATTTGCCAGACGGCACAAGAACATCAACAGCAGCTGTGGGTTATGTAATAGAGACAAACGTTTTAGGATTATGTTGTTCTTTATACGTTTCAATGTTGCTCAGAAAGTTACACACTGAATCGCTCAACATGTTCACAGGGAATGAATCGGTTGAGAATAAATTTTAACCAAGGTAATCACAGTTGTTTGTACTATAATCATGTAGTCACAGTTGTTTGTACTATAATCATGTAGTCACAGTTGTTTGTACTATAATCATGTAGTCACAGTTGTTTGTACTATAATCATGTAGTCACAGTTGTTTGTACTATAATCATGTAATCATAGTTGTTTGTACTATAATCATGTAATCATAGTTGTTTGTACTATAATCATGTAATCACAGTTGTTTGTAATATAATCATGCAATCACAGTTGTTTGTACTATAATCATGTTTTTTTTTAGAAGATTTTTTTTTTTTAAATTTACACGAGGAAGATGTTTGAAGTCCCTGTAAAGATGAGATAAAACCTCTTCGATCCTCTAAACCACTAATAGGACGATTTTTTGCACCCTCACCATAGCCGATAGGGAGAGACGCCACGAGAGATACAGAGGAAACTATAGCCATGCCCTGAAATATCCAGTGGTCACCACCGGAGATCGAAACTGGGACCCCCCCCCCGCCCCCAGGTCGACATTCGAGCTCTTTACCACATGACCGACCATCCGTCCCGTGGCTGAGACATGTAGAATACAATGTTACTGTGAGGAGTCTTTCAGAGGCATTGACTAGAGCACACTTTTAGAGGCATTGACTAGAACACACTTTCAGAGGCATTGACTAGAGCACACTTTCAGAGGCATTGACTAGAAACACTTTCAGAGGCATTGACTTATTTACCAGCCAGTGATCAAGATAATTTTGTATCAATAGTTGAAAACTGGATTTACTACTTGCTAACGTTGAAGACGAGGTTTTGATTAGTATCATTCTGTTCTGCAATAACATTGATAAAAGGCTTTGATGTGGATTACTGACTGATTCTTGACTTATTATTCTGGCCCCCAGTAGTATTTACGGGTGAAGAAAAAAATTCAAGGAGTAAAGGTTTCAGAAATCAACCATAGGTTAAGTTAAAAGAATTAAGGTGTCACTCAATCCGATTCTTGACTGTAAATTGTTGGCATTCTGCTAAGTGCCTTTATATACACTTTGGATTTTTATTGATATGTTTTATGTTATTTCTATGTTTGATTTATTAGTGACATTTGAAAAAAAAAAGATTCGTGGGAAAGTAAAATAATATGTCTTTTTTTAAAGTTAAAGAATGATTCAATATAAATGATATCTTGTAATTTAATAATCTACTGAATGGGGAAATGTTGTCTATAGTTTAATAAGTATACCAATTTCAATCGTAACATAGTAACTGCGTTTGAATGCAGAACGAAACAAACAACATCACAAAATGTCCACCCACAATAAGTGGTGAAACACTTAAGCCTTCGTTAAGTCAATCGCAACAGAGGAAGCCCCATGATCGCAAGATCGAATACATTAGAGTTTATGGGATTTCGACTTGTTGTTAGAAGAATGAATTCAAATTGAGTCAAAGTAAGCGTAGATCTTGTCTTGGAATATCTATCCAATATCTCATATTCTTTTCATGTAAACAGAGCAAGGGGAAGTAAGTCAACCGATGCACACAGTTTATGGATAACATACTAATATGTCGTGTCTTGTTATAGTTCTTGGAGGCTAAATCTCTACTGGAATCAATCAACTATTTAACAACGGCTAAAACTCAAGGCGAAAAAAAACCCCATTTAAAACTAAACAACTTTAGGCTTAATCTATAAATAGCTCCCAATAAAGGAAGGAGGATGATTTCCACGTGACTTCATTACATGTAAGGCCAATATTTCCATCAAATTTGTCTAAGTCACTGTATCCCTCTATAAAAAACCCGACGATCTTCACCAATGCAGTCACTGGCTACCTCAAAGGTCAATCTCCTTTTCACTACCGTAACTACGGTGACCAGTCGTCCCAGTTTACACGGGACACGCCCTGGAGCTTTCACTTATCTGAAATATTCTCACGTACCATTTTTAAAAAGTAGTGGAAAAAAAAAATAAAACTTGATAGTTAGTTTTTTTTTTTTTACTTTTTATGAACACAGTGACAATGTAACAGGTCAAGTTACTGGCTGAAATGAACACAGTAACAATGTAACATGTCAAGTTACTGGGTGAAATTAAAAAGCAGAAAACATTAGTCGTACCTAGGCGATTAACTATAACATGTATAGAATAATAATGAATGGAATGTTTTTTTCTTATAGGAAAGAGGGGGGGGGGTCTTCTGCCAGGCTGTTATCACGCCTCTCCCTGGTTTTCATTGACCCGGAGGGAAGGGTGGGTGGGTGGAGACATCAGTGAAAGTTGACTCCAGGTATAATGTGGTCACCGAACGGTGACGCACTCCCTACCACACTGTAAACACTCGACTGACACAATTCAATCTCTACTAACGCTTTACGATCGTTTCCCCCACACACCCCCTTTGCTTTCATCGAAATGACAAGTCCGTCAAGGACAGTGTCAGGTCGCTGGTCTGCTACCCTGGTTCAGTTACAACAAACTATTATTATTATTATACTCTTGTACAACTGTGAGCCCACGTCTCTTGTACAACTGTGGCCAAATGCACCTACGTCTCTTGTACACCTGTGGCCAAATGCACCCACGTCTCTTGTACAACTGTGAGCCCACGTCTCTTGTACAACTGTGGCCAAATGCACCCACGTCTCTTGTACAACTGTGGCCAAATGCACCCACGTCTCTTGTACACCTGTGAGCCCACGTCTCTTGTACAACTGTGAGCCCACGTCTCTTGTACAACTGTGGCCAAATGCACCCACGTCTCTTGTACACCTGTGGCCAAATGCACCCACGTCTCTTGTACAACTGTGAGCCCACGTCTCTTGTACAACTGTGGCCAAATGCACCCACGTCTCTTGTACAACTGTGGCCAAATGCACCCACGTCTCTTGTACAACTGTGAGCCCACGTCTCTTGTACAACTGTGAGCCCACGTCTCTTGTACAACTGTGGCCAAATGCACCCACGTCTCTTGTACAACTGTGAGCCCACGTCTCTTGTACACCTGTGGCCAAATGCACCCACGTCTCTTGTACAACTGTGAGCCCACGTCTCTTGTACACCTGTGAGCCCACGTCTCTTGTACAAATGTGACCGAATACAGCCCCTTACTCTTGTACAACTTTGGCCGAATACAGCCCCTTACTCCTGTACAACTGTGGTCGAATACAGCCCCTTACTCTTGTTCAACTGTGGCCGAATAGAGCCCCCATATTCTGTACACCTGTGGCCGAATGACTTCCTCGCTGATTTAGTGATTGGTCCCCGCCCCTCCCCCCCTGCCCCACTATGTCAGTGCAGCGAACAATAAACACTATTGTGAGGGGAAAAAAATTACAGCATTGAAAACATGGCTAACAATTAAAAAAAAATTCTAACAAAGGCTTCAGTGATGATATATCGATTAATTAGACAGTTCATAGAGTTTCACCACATTCAATAATGTATTTTTTCAGGATGACATTTTAACACTCAAACAACTTGGGTCATTCATCTAGAGATGTCTTCTGCACTAGGCCACTGACTGAATGCACCGCCCCACCACCATGCTGGTCTCCACGTTGTTCCTCACCCTGAGTCTACTGCCATGCCTGGCATACCGTGAGTTATTTAAAAAAAGAAAAAAAAAATCAGCGGCGTAGAAACAGAGCTTAAATGAAGGGGCCTCAATAGTGTCAGAGACCTAAGACCCCACTACCCCTATAAAAAAAAACGCCCATGCAATTTTTTTCTTTTTAGAAAAAGGCTCCACTACCTTGTTAGCAGGACCCGCCAACCCCACCCCCCAAACCCCACCCCCACCGTGTGGGTGCCCCAATCCAGTATGGTGTAAAAAAAAAAATTAAGTTACAAAAAAAAAACAACATAGGACTATTGAGTTTGATCACTTTTTGTATCTTACAATCAGTTCTGTATTTTTTTTTTTTAATTGGTGAGGAATGAGGGTGTGTTTGTGTGTGTGTTGGGGGGGGGGTTCTCTCAAGGGCAGAAACTTTGACATATTCGTCGGTGAGGGAAGTAAACAAAAGGTACTAGTTTGTTCCCCCACCTCCCCATACCAACAGATTCAGCTGCTGGATGGCTCTGTGGTTGTCAGCCGGGTTCTTATACTGTATGCTGTGAGTTGACGAGTTTTGATTTTTCGCCCTCCCCCCTCACCTATGTCTCCCTCCGTGGCCATTGCACCATATAGCTGGGTGGGTGGGGGGGGGCAAAGAAGGACAATACAAAAAAATCGTTCCACGAGTGGCTTATAGGATCTACGCGATATACATCTAACCCTTTCACGGACTTCACAAACACACATACACATTAATGCCTGTTTGTCTGTCTACATGCTGTTACTTGATTCCACGTTACTGCCTGTTTGTCTGTCTACATGCTGTCACTTGATTCCACGTTACTGCCTGTTTGTCTGTCTACATGCTGCCACTTGATTCCACGTTACTGCCTGTTTGTCTGTCTACATGCTGTCACATGATTCCACATTACTGTCTGTTTGTCTGTCTACATGCTGTCACTTGATTTCACATTTCTGTCCGTTTGTCTGTCTACATGCTGTCCCTTGATTCCTCTGCAGTGCCCCCCGTTTACACACCTGATATAACAATGAAGCCTTACCAGACTGCTGACCTTCGGGCAGACTTCAAGTGCCCCTACGGACTGTCTCATCAAGTGGGTATGCTGTCTATTCGGGCCACAGTAAACTTGTCGCAATCACCGGACCCCAACTGGAGAGAAAAAAAATTTATGGGCTTCACCATGATAAGTCCAGAGAACAAGACAACCGAGGTGAGCACTGGGTCGGGGAAAATAAAAATCTTGGTGGTCCACGGCTTAAAAAGATAAGTGTGAGTACAGCAGTCTGTGGTCAACATATTATAAAGCTAAGTGTGAGTACAGCAGTCTGTGATCAACATATTATAAAGATAAGTGTGAGTACATCAATCTGTGATCAACATATTATAAAGATAAGTGTGAGTACAGCAGTCTTTGGTCAACAGATTATAAAGTTAAGTGTGACTACAACAGTCTGTGGTCGAGGATAATTAAGTTAAGTGTGAGTACAACAGTCTAAATGCCACAAATGGAGAGTGAAACAGCTGCAGATGTAACAGAAAATTATAATAAATAATAATTAAATAACGATTTCTTTTTGAAATAATGAATCATACAAAATGTTCAGAACAGACGAACCTTTTGAAATGTGATATTATAAGCGACGATTGTCTTGGTTTAAATGCTAGTTCATATGAAGTGAGAAAAACTTAATCTTGCTTGATTTACTGTAACTGCTTAAAAATGTTAACTCATCATAACGTTACTTGTAAATGTAATATGAATATAAGGTGCACTTAACTAACAACAAGATAATACTATTTTAACATACAGCTGTGCAAAATGTATTTCTCCACGAACACGCAATTCAAAAGATACTCCGGAGTGACGTGCCCGGTGGGAGTACTGGAGCAGGGCGTCATGGTGACCTTCAACCAGATCACCCTCAAGGCGTACCAGCTGTTCGCCTTCTCATTCTTCTGGGAGGCCCCAGCTTCTGGCGGCCGCCCGGCTATACGCATTTACAGCATGAAATGGTTCATCGAGGAAACGATTTACAGTAAGTTAAGAATCATCAAGGCCGTCTTGATGCACCGTCCCGCTCCTTCGGGAGGGGGGGGACTCGCATCGGGATCTGGTGGGGGGGGGGGGGAAGTGGTGTGTGTGTCCCTCGAGAGTTAAGGGGCTTTCAAACTTACCCCCCCCCCTTTCCATTCCAGTTGACCTCTCACCTTTTATTCTTGTGAAGGGATTTAACAAAAGGCCACAATTGTTTCCAGAGATGCATGTAAAGCTGTGACACAGGTTTGCCCATGTGCATGTAAAGCTGTGACGCAGGTTTGCCCAGGTGCATGTAAAGCTGTGACGCAGGTTAGCCCAGGTGCGTGTAAAGCTGTGACACAGGTTTGTCCATGTGCACGTAAAGCTGTGACGCAGGTTTTTCCAGGTGCGTGTAAAGCTGTGACACAGGTTTGCCCATGTGCGTGTAAAGCTGTGACGCAGGTTTGCCCATGTGCATGTAAAGCTGTGACGCAGGTTTACCCAGGGGCATGTAAAGCTGGGACACAGGTAAGCCCTAATGCATGTAAAGCTGGGACACAGGTTAGCCCAGATGCATGTAAAGCTGTGACATAGGTTAGCCATAATGCATGTAAAGCTGTGACATAGGTTAGCCCAGATGCATGTAAGGCTGTGAAGAAGGCTCTGTAAACAATTTTTTTCAAGAGTTTTCATTTTTATTTTAAATACTTCAGCATATTGAAAATATTTCACTGTCCAGTTCTTTTGAACTTTGGTTAACGGTTAATTAAATTTAACTGGACTAATATAGACACGGCTTTTCTTTGGCATATTACAATTGAAAGAATAAATTTGTCTGTCTGTCTTACATTCCTACCTACATGCAAACCTACATAACTACCTTCATACAAACCTTCATAACTACCTACACACAATCTACTTACTTCCCTACCTGTCTGTCTGGTTGAATTTGTGGCGCTTCGACTGTGTGACCAGTCGTCATGTTGTAGGATACTGGTTCAGATCTCAACGTGTCCAGTCACCTGTAAATCTCCGGTAGTTCCTCTATAGCCATCACACACACGGACATGATAGGGGTGTAAAAAAAAATGACGTTGGTTTATAGGATCTAGAGGTAAACACGTCATTCTCACCGGGACTTTCATCTTCGTACTCATGTATCTTTGTCTCCATGTAACTTTGTATCCATGTATCTTTGTTTCCGTGCATTTATGTTTCCATGGATCTATGTATCTATGTATCTTTGTATCCATATATCTATGTATATGTGTCCCATCTGTCCAATCTTTTATTTAGATACAAGAGCGGAATGCATTAAAACCGGTGAAGCTAAAGCTCAGAGACTCAAAGGTGGGTTTGCATTCTAAATATGAAATTATTATTCTCTTGAAAGTATAGCTGATTATTTCTTTATTTGGATACGTATATATTTCAAAGTATATACTAACACGGTAAATTATACAGAATGAAAGGGTTTAGGTGGGGGGTGGGGGTCGTCACCGAGTCATTTTACTTTAAAGAGGATTTAAACCCTTTCCCACCGCCTCCCATCTTCAGGATACGACCCTAAGAAAGCCCTGGCGCTAGCTCCTTACCGCCGGCCCCTGCCCACGAGCTGTCACCACGGGCTCATTGCCGGGATGGACGTGGTGACATTCCGGGCCTACCTGGATGTCGGGACGAACAAGCGATGGCTCATCAAGAAGCAGTTCGGATTCTACAGGCAGCTGCCCGACAGATCGACAGAAATCGTAAGTTGGGGGGGTGGAGTGGGAGGAAGAGTGGGAGGGAGAGTGGGAGGGAGAGTGGGAGGGAGAGTGGGAGGGAGAGTGGGAGGGAGAGTGGGAGGGAGAGTGGGAGGAAGAGTGGGAGGGAGAGTGGGAGGGAGAGTGGACACAGTACAATTAACTGGCTTACCGTTGAGTCATCTCCACCACTACTAGTGACTGGTGCCGCCGTCCCTCATCTGTTTACGTTTAGTTTGATTGGTACCAATCTAGTCCACTGATTCTCAAACTTTTTTATGACCTATTCCCCCCCTCCCTTTTACTTTGATTAATAGAAAAAAAAAACAACAGCTTGTTTCATAACTCCACGGTGGGGGTGGGGGTGGGGGTAGGGTGCTGTATTATCTGGTCAGACAGGAAATGGAACTTTACATGAGGCGGCACTGTGTTTCTTGAGTAACTTAATAAATTTTGTTTTACGAATTGACAATTTTTTTTCCTTTATATTATTCTAAAAAAAAAACAACAACAACAACGCATGAATGGCTCCATGTGTGTGTGTGTGTGTGTGTGTGTGTGTTCGCGCGTGAGTTAAAGATGTTTTTCTCTCTCAAGATCGCACAAGGGAGAACGCAAAACATTATTACCCCCCCCCACGCCTCCAAACCCCCACCTGAGTTTGAATTAAACATTTTTTTTTTAAATGAATGACTTCGCTCCCACCACACTCTAGGAATGCACCCTTGAGTACACCACCGTCATTGAATACAGCATGATATCCTTCGGACCCCAAGTTCGCTCCTGCGACGCCTTCATCTTCAAAGACCAGTCCTGGGTCGTCTTCGTGCTGAGGACCACTGTCACCAACGAGTACTCCGTGACTCCGTACTTCTTCTACTACTACATCCCCAGCCTCCCGGGGGTGAGGGTTACCGACCGTATTGTGTCCAACCCGGTGTTCATCATAGACGATATTTTCGGTAGGTTTTGTGCGACTTGTATTAAAACCTTTTGTTGTTACTTCTTTCGCTGATTATTTTTGTGTGAGGAGGAAGAGTGGGAGGGAGAGTGGGAGGGAGAGTGGGAGGGAGAGTGGGAGTTTCTTATAGCATCTTTGTTTATCGCCATAACCATCTTATAGCAACTTTTGTTTATCGCCCTAACCATCTTATAGCAACTTTTGTTTATCGCCATAACCATCTTATAGCAACTTTTGTTTATCGCCCTAACCATCTTATAGCAACTTTTGTTTATCGCCCTAACCATCTTATAGCAACTTTTGTTTATCGCCATAACCATCTTATAGCAACTTTTGTTTATCGCCCTAACCATCTTATAGCAACTTTTGTTTATCGCCCTAACCATCTTATAGCAACTTTTGTTTATCGCCCTAACCATCTTATAGCAACTTTTGTTTATCGCCTTAACCATCTTATAGGAGCTTGGTTTATCGCCCTAACCATCTTATAGGAGCTTGGTTTATCGCCCTAACCATCTTATAGGAGCTTGGTTTATCGCCCTAACCATCTTATAGCAACTTTTCTTTATCGCCCTAACCATCTTATAGCAACTTTTGTTTATCGCCTTAACCATACTAAGACAATCTCGACAGATTGTTTATTTTCACTGTGCTAAACATTCAATGTGTCCACAGATGAAGGTGATTTATGCCACGCAACAATCATGACAAGGACCCTCGACCCCAACCCAGGTGATGTTTTTTTTTCTAAATAGATCTCATGTCCGCTCTTCTCTCATGTCCGCTCTTCTCTCATGTCCGCTCTTCTCTCATGTCCGCTCTTCCCCCCGCGCGTCAATCACAACTACACGACAACAACCAGATGATTTTTTTTTTTAATTAATAAAATTAATCTGTTTGGTGAATACAAGAGATGGCGTACACGAAACGCGCGTGTCCCCAACATTTAGATGCTGAGAAGGCAGACCTTAATTTCTTATTCTATGACATCATTTTGTGTAGAAAATGTTCAAGTTTAATCAAAATGTTCAACTTTAATCAAAATGTTCAACTTTAATCAAAATGTTCAACTTTAATCAAAATGTTCAACTTTAATTTAATTCCTAATCTTTTTTTTTGGGGATACGATTATTTCCCCTCCGCTGGGCATTAATCAAGATTAATCCACATTTTAATCAAGATTAATCCACATTTTAATCAAGATTAATCCACATTTGAATCAAGATTGATCCACAATTTAATCAAGATTAATCCACATTTTAATCAATATTAATCCACATTTTAATCAAGATTAATCCACATTTTAATCAAGATAATCCACATTTTAATCAAGATTAATCCACACTTTAATCAAGATCAATCCACACTTTAATCAAGATCAATCCACACTTTAATCAAGATTAATCCACATTTTAATTAAGATTAATCCACATTTCAACCGAAGATAATCGGATATTCATCTATAGACAATTATTGTTTAACATCGTGTAGATAAACCGATATTTAACTGGTTAAATTCGCAGTTGGTATTAAAATTTACTTGCGACGAAGCCAATGTGACATTATATAAGTAGAGACGCTACACAACTGACCAATATGATTTTTACAGTAAACATAACCCTACTTCGTACAACAATATTAATTTTTTTTTAAAATATGTTCGTTGACAAAAAAGTACGCAAAAGTGAAAATGTCGACATGAAAGCTTTGGGTTCGATCCTTTTTGAGAACCACTGGAATATTTAGAGGGGCCCAAGTAGTCAAAGATTATTGTCGGCCCAGGATTTGGGTAGGGCCCAGACGTACCTTTGCCTAGCCCCGACCCCCCCCCCCCATTTCTTAAGAATGGCTCTACCACGAGTGTTGACCAAAGTCTTGTGCTGCACCAAAATGAGCCAATGTTTTTTTTTATTATTTGAATACTTGCGTCCATCAAAAAGTATTTTTAATTCAATGAACAAAGGCGCGGCTCGTCAAATCTAATTTTTTTTAAAAACTGTATAAAACGTCGTAGTCCGCCCCACCCCCTCCCCATATCATCGATCTCATGCGAGCCCCGCTCCCCCCACCCCATTGACCTATTCTATGACAGTAGACGTTTCGTTTTATACCGTACTGTTCATCAATGCCCCCCCCCTTTCTAACAGCCTCAGAGATGCCGGTGATCAAGGTAACACCCCAGAACCGTATCCCCATTCCGAAAGTCTGCAGCTACGGGCTGGTGGTCGCCCTGGATCAGATCAGGATGCACGCTGTCCTCATTTTAAAAGAAGACCACATTGTCCTCGAGGATAAGGAATACTTCGACTGGTACCTGTACAAGCAGTTTAGTTTCATCAAGTCAACATCAGATAGCGGGTCTTCAATAGAAGTAAGTATGTCTTGTCTTTGGTGAAGGCCGAAATGGGAAGGGGGAGGGGGGATTGGGGAGGGAGGGGATTGGGGAGGGAGGGGATTGGGGAGGGAGGGGTAGTTTGTCACAACAATGTGATAAAAAGAAATCTCCCATAATTTCAGTTTGAAAGAAGGAAGGGGGGAGGGCAGGGGTGTGTGTGTGATGGGTGTAACCACCATCGGTGGCCGATGTTGTCAGTGTTTTACAGTGGCGTTGCGAGCTTAACTCGCTCCCGGGGCACAATACCTTTTTAGCGCCCCCCCCCCCATTCGAAAACTATATATGTTTTGCGGATCATTAGGCGCCTTTTTTGCGGATCATTAGGCGCCTTTTTGTGAGTAGCGCCCGGGTCATGATGCACCCCTTTCCCCCCTCGCTACGCCACTGATGTTTTGCATTTGTTAGTGTGTGTGTGTGTGCGTGTCATGTGTGAGTGTGAGCTGTGTGTGAACACAGGCGATATAGAATATGTGTGTAGTGTAAAGTGTGTGTATGTGTCATGTGTGAGTGTGAACACAGGGGATGTAGTATATGTGTGAAGTATAAAGTGTGTGTGTGTGTGCTCTGTGTGTTGAAGTGAGGTGTGCTTGTACAACGTATTTCTGCGTACTATATAATACCAAATAATTTTGCCAATTAAAAACAAACACTGGGGCACATTGATTTCTGTGACTTTAAAGAATCATAGCGCCTTCAATGCCATGACATTCTGAAGGCATGTCTAGACTTTTGCATTGCTCTATGTGAACATATGAATGAAAAAAAAAACACAATAACATCAATGACTGATAACAATCACCAAATAGTAAACAACAATCAGACCAATGGCATACGACAATCACATCAATGACATACAACAATCACATCAATCATAGACAAAAATCACACCAAAGACAGATAACAATCACAGCAAAGACGACAGTCATATTAATAACAGACAACAATGATATCATTAGCTGACAATATATTATACATATATATAATATCTACACACAAGTAAGATCTCCAATGTTCTAGCCACTAATACGACCTCCACCACCAACCCCCTCCCCCACTCACTCATAAAGCTCTGCACCATGAAGTTCGACCAGGAAGACCCCGAGGCCTGCACCGCCTCCATGAAGACCAAGTCGGCCGACTGCAGCTGCTCGCTGACCATCCAGTACCCCAGGTCCGTCGTGTTCAACTTGACCAAGACTGTGGAGACGGCCGACAAGAACAACAAGTACTACCTGGCGTGGGAGAATCACGACATCGACACGGACTCGATCAACCCCACACCTGTCAAGAGCCCCGCGTGGGGCGTGGTGGACAACATATTTGGTCAGTGCAGGGCGAAATTGCGTCCCTTTTTTTCAAACTTTTTAAAAAAAATTATTTATTTAGGTATTGAAGTACTTCTTTGGAAAAAACAAATCGATTTTTGAGTCACTTTTTAGTGATAGATTTTCTTGCAATTTTTCCGAACATTACCATGCTTTGTGACAATGCATGATTCAATAATTGATTTTTGAAATTAATTAAATAATATTTAAAAAAAAAAGCAATTTAAGTCATTTCCGTTTCGGACAAAGGACATTTTAGAGCATTTTCGCCGGTTACGCCGGACGAAATCCGTAATTTTTTTCCGGGTTTTGATAAATAGAGAGGGCAGTAATCATGTTGAATAACTGTTACAAAAATAAATAATGATTTCGCCCCTTTGATTAGCTATTATTATTTATATTTAAAATATAAGCAAAAACGATACCTAGGAAAGTCTTATATTCGGCCCTGAGATTCAGATCGCGAAATGGACTTTTGATGTACACTTGGCAGGCCAAGACCTACAAAATGATATATACATCATGGGTCTAAGACTTATGGTTGCTGAGATATAGGGCGCTCCTTTGTTAATATAGCTTATATAGTAAAAAAACGGTACTTAATACGCCCCTTTTTCGGCCCTCAGAGGTCCTATCGCGAAACGGACAAAAGACATTTCTTGGCAGGCCAAGACCTACAAAATGATATATACATCATGGGTCTAGGACTTACGGTTGTTGAGATCTAGGGTGATGACGGAAAGACAGACAGACAGACAAAACGGGGACAATAGAGCATTTTTTTTTCGAAAATGCTCTAAAAAATGTGATTAAAAAAATTTGCATAACTAATTAAGGGATATAACCGTCTTTACCTACGACTAACGGCATTAATAAATGGGTTACTTCCCTTCCATCGATAATTCTACATGTTTTAGCTCGAGATCTATGTTTGCACGTGATTATCGCGTGCTGATAGTACAAAGCAGCGCTACACACGGCGCGTGCATTGCAAAAAAAAAAAATATATATATAAAATTGTCCCGAGAGCTGTAGTTTGGACTAAGGCTACCTCGATTGGCTACATTTGTTTAAAAAGTTGTTAGTTCAAGACTATTTCTTTGTTCCGTCTCTTCTCCAGATAGCAAAACGATTTGCTACGAACACGGAATGAGAGCTGCGTCCAAAAATTCAGGTTGGTCTGAAACTCAATTTTGTTGGTTTCGAATTTGTATTCATAATTAGGATATAGAATGGAAATGCAAACATGTTCGTCGCTGTCTTCGTGATGCATTTCATAAACAATATAGTCTTAGTCATGTGCAAACATTACAATTGAAATAAGTCATTGAATAAGCGAGTTACGATCGTGATTAAAGTAATTTATGTATAAAGTAAAATAAAAATACTATATCACAGGGAGTTCACCAGGTTCATCCAATGATCGCCACGGAGTGGACACTAGGAATTTTTGGCTAGCTAAAGCGTTATGGGGAGGTGGGGGTGGGAGGGGGGTGTCTTATGCTATAGAGTACCTTACGGTCCAGTCATATTTTGGGGCCGCTTAAATCTCCTTTAACAATGGGCCCTAAGATGTCACGCCCACCCATCGCTATAATCATTAAACAATTGATCTCTGTACCTGACAGGGCCCCGAAAATCCAGCGGTCTCTGACCAGTGCCGAACCCAGGATATGGGGAGCCTGTTGTGGGGCGCTTGGCCTCTTTGTGGGGCCCCTGCATTTTGACATTCGACATCATGACATGAGATAATGTGCTTAATGTTTAATTTGAAAACATTTTTTGGGGGCCCCCCTCAAGCTGGGGGACCGGGGGGACTTTCGAATTTGGACCCCGACCCCTAGGTGCGCCTCTGTCTCTGACTACTGTTTGTGTTGCATCATCACCTGGCGGCGACCTTATCTAGTTCGTAGTAAACTCCATGGCTTAAAAGTGTTTACCATTCCATCTTATTGGTTGACAAGCGGGCGGTTAGGGAGAAAATGCTATTTAATATCTAGTGGCTCTTTTCAACGTAAATATAATATAAATAAGAGCGATCTGGGTTCTGCGTTAAATCGAAAGTAAAGAATGAATACAACAGTTTTCCAGTTTAAAATACAATCATAAAAAAAAAGGATCTGCCCGAAACCTAGAATAACCGTCCTAACCTACCGAGTACGGATCAAGCCTAAGGGGATATAGCTCTCTCCAAAGGTTTTGCAGGGTACAGCTAGTATATATATATATATATATATATATATATATATATATATAATATATATATATATACGGAATGCTGCTCTCTACGAGAGATTGGTAGATTTATCGCCCCCTGTTGTAGTCTAACAGAGTCATTAAGTTTCTAATATGTCCATCTATTAACATACCGTTTAATTAAATAATTTTCTATCATTGAAGGAGCCAATGCTATTCGAAGTCTGTTCACGGGTCTTCTCGCTTTGGGTAAGTCGCATATTCGCACCTTTATGACGGCTGTCATTATTGTACAATTCAATTTGTAAATTTAATACCGATACTTAATGGGCATCTGGATACTTTAGATTAGTGGGCATTTGAATACTTTGACTGACTGATATTTGAATACTTTCGTCAATTGACATTCGAAAACTTAAGAAATAGACACTTAAATACTTTGGCTAATTGACACTTGAATACTTTGGCTAATTGACACTTGAATAAATTAGCTAATTGACACTTGAATACTTTGGCAAATTGACACTTGAATACTTTGACTAATTGACACTTGAATACTTTGACTAATTGACACTTGAATAAATTAGCTAATTGACACTTGAATACTTTAGCTAATTGACACTTGAATAAATTAGCTAATTGACACTTGAATAAATTAGCTAATTGACACTTGAATACTTTGGCAAATTGACACTTGAATACTTTAGCTAATTAATATTTATTACGTTCAGTCAATCGACTTTGGATACTTTAGCTTAGGGACATTTAAGCACTGCAGTCGGTCTACTCTAGCATCTTCCAGTCAATATTACTTTATCTTAGGGACATTTTAAATACATTAGAATAGGAAATTTTGAATACTCATGTCGATATCTATGGCTGATAAGTTACATAATGAAACATTTTACTTTGTATGTTGACCAGAGTCCTGGTGGGCGACGGTTCTGCACCTCATAGTGGCCTGGATGATTACACCAAGATTATATTAATCACTGGCAACGACTTCACATACTCACTACAGGAGAAAACGGAGGGGGGGGGGAACTGTTCGATTCATTAACAATGTGACAGAAAAAAAAAAGAGAGAGAGAGAAAACAGGGAAAATATGTCAAATGTTAACTCAAGGCATCGAGGTATAAAATGTCTCAAACAAGGTGTCGAAAAGAGGCGCAACCTAATTCCAGTGTCGGGGGTAAAAAAGAAATGTAATATTTAGTAGTGGGTCTAGGCGTAAACGAAAAAAAAAAGTATTTCGCTAACTAGAGGGAAAGACGCCAAAAAAGAAATCAAATGCTAAATTTAGGCGAATAGGTAAAACGAAATTAAAACGTTTACTCTTCAAGCAGTGGTGGTGGGGTGGGGGGGGGGGCTAAGGAAATGTAACGTTTACTTCGGGGTGACAAGGCAAATATATCTAGTGCAGTCGACAGAGAAGACTCTATCTCTCAATCAAACACAACCACAACCTCAAACCACTTATACTCACGTACAAAAACCCTAACTGATCACATGTATACACACACACACACACACACACAATTTTCTAATGTACGCCATTGATACTTACGTCCAATGCGCTCAATAAATTCGAATAGTTCAAATATCTACGTTAGTCAACTTGGTTGTTTCATCTCATTCAGATGCGAGACTTAATGTCAGGTTAGTGCTCGTCTGGTAAATACCCCCCCCCCACCCCACAACTTTCTATCTAGGGCCTGTTAAGTCTGAGTTCAATCACTATAATTCAGTATAGTACATTTGCTAGTTAAGCCATTTTTTTTTGATGTATTGAAAAGTGTAAAATAAAATAATGAAAAAGAAAAGTATGAATATTAATTTAGTGAAAAAAAAAATTAAATTTACACGAAGTTTATTATTGTTAAAATTTAAATTACTATTGCAAGTGACATCGAATGCAATATGTTCCAATGTTTTATTTTAAATAGATATTTTAAGATGTAGATGAAGCTTTCCATCAAAGAAATAAGACTTAAAATAATAAAAAATAAAAACCTACACGCAAACAAAGTTTCTAAGTGTTTGTAATTTATGAACTGTTCAGTCAACATTTGTGTTAATATGTGGCAATTTAATCTGGCAAGTGTGTCATTGTGTTAGTGTGTGTGTGTGTGTATGTGTTTGTGTAATACTTTTATTTATTAGTGTGTTGGGACATTGTAGTACAGTGTTAGTGTGTGTTTGTGTATTGCTTTTATTTATTAGTGTGTTGGGACATTGTAGTACAGTGTTGGGCCTTATGGGACATTATGGGATATTGTGGTACATAGTGAGACACTGTGGTACATTGTGGTACATTGTGGGACATTGTGGTACATTGTGGTACACTGCGGTACATTGTGGGACATTGTGTTACATTGTGGTACATTGTGGCACATTGTGGTACATTGTGCTATATTGTTCTTTATTGTGGTACATTATGGAATATTGTGGTTGGAAATTATGGGACATTGTAGTGGTTGCCATTCACCACCAAAGATCAAGATTCGGTAACTACTTCTAAAGAACGTATGAATACATGTACATAAAAATGATTACGCAAACAAAAATAAAAAAAAAACAAAAGGAAAATGCAAGGGACGTAACAGGCATACATTTATCGTTACTTTGAGCTATTAACGTTATCTCCCTTGCTTGTGCATCGGTCGGTAAAAGTAAAACAAAAACTCCATAGTTAATATATTGTTTAATGCAGATATAAAATGTCTTCAGTGTGAAAAGAATAAAACTTGTTATGTTTTGTTACGTGAAAAGTAAAACTTGGTCGTCTGGTCCAAACATAGGAGGAAGGTGGGAGAGGGGGGGGTAAGAGAATGAAAGAAAAGAAAGAAAAAACTTCACCGAGGTATCCAAAGTCTAGTTCAGTATCTTCTCAACTATTGACCTCAAGGCCTTAGCCAGAATTTTTTTTTTGGGGGGGGGGGCGCTGTGCGGAGAATTTTATATAAGAAAAAAATTGGAACACAATGATAAAGAAGTATATTTTATAATAGAATTTGATTTTTTGAATTAATTCCCCCCCCCCTAGCACCTCCCCTGGCTACGGCCTTGATTGACCTCAATGGTCAAAGTCAAACTATGCTACTAGTGCCATACTGAATATGGAATTCTGATGATGTACTAGTTAATACATACCAGGGCTAGGCACGGGTTTGTACCAGGGGGTGGGAATTTTTTTCATGTTTCTGAACTGATTGTCCAATTACTGAATGTAAAAGTTAAGTAAAAATAATAATAAAAAAAAAAGGTAACACGGGGAAGCACCTGGCAATGCTGTGTCAGTCCGTTGGATAGTTTTGAATGGTTTTAAAATAGTTTGTAGACAGTCACATTGCACACCAGGCAACAAAATAGTTAAACACGCACTAGCTTCATACAAATCTAAACACACACACACACACACACGCACGCTTCTACGCACACACCCACTGTCTCTCTCTCTCTCTCTCTCTCTCTCTCTCTCTCTCTCTCTCTCACACACACACGCACGCGCCCTCTTACACACACAACGGGCATATCATGAAGACTGATTGGATTTGTTCATCTGTTTTGGTTTCAGTGGCAGATTTTTGGCCGAGGGTGTACACCAACATGTCATTCACTGTAGTTCAAAACTTTCAATACCGTGAAGATTTGTGTGTGGGGAGGGGGGAGCCGGGGTGGGAGGCGTGGAGGTTGAAAAGGGGGAGGGGGTGTGTCCCCTCATTTGCCAGTTTTAAATGTTTTGGTGGAACAACAGCATTAAGTCATTGAGGGGGGGGGGGGGTGACTCGAGTGATAACACTAGCAGCACTGAGATAAACTAGGGTATTTCACACTTAAATGTCATTTAGATTTCAATATTTACATAAAACGATTTGAAGATGCTTGTGTTCCTGCGACTGTGTTTTTTTTTACTCTTGCTACCGTTTAATATAATATATAAATCGATTAAAAAAAATCCTTTGTGCGCTACCGTCATATATGGGGAGGGGGGCCCGGGGGAGGGAAGGTATGAGTAAACCCTTGTGCAATATTTATAGATGAGTTATTTAAATTATTTTTTTTTGTTCAATTTTAAAAAAAAATGGCACTTTTTTTTTATTTCCATCCTCATTAAATGTTTATTAACTACCTGATTGTTGTTCTGTTGGTCTGTATATCTACCTGTTTGTTGTTCTGTTAGTCTGTATATCTACCTGTTTATTGTTCCGTCAGTCGGTATGTCTACCTGCTTGTTGTTCTGTCAATCTGTAAATCTACCTGATTGTTGTTCTGTTGGTCTGTATATCTACCTGTTTGTTGTTCTGTTAGTCTGTAAATCTACCTGTTTGTTGTTCTGTCAGTCTGCAGGCTATATCTACTTATGTTGGTCTATAATCCTATCTACTTACGCGTGTGGTGGTCTGTCCGTCTGCATATCTACCTGAGTGTTGGTACAAACTACTTTAACCTTACTAATTCAACAAATTTATCTGGTTCTATATGAATTCTCAAAGTGTAATAATCACAAATATTTTTTAAAGATTCAAAAAAAAAAAAATCTTAAAATGTAAATAATAACAAGACTCACACAATCCACTCGGCATAATTTATGTCAACAAAAAAAAAACAGGGGGAGATAAACTATGTTTTATATAACAGTAATTATTACCCCCTTTGTGACAATTGATCTCAGCTCTGGCCGTTGATTTATTATTTGCCAGATGGACACAGATACTTCGCCCGGTGCTTCGATCCTCCCACACCAGTTTCTCCCCCCCCACCACATCCTCATCCATAACCATCCCTTCTCAGTCAATGTGGTGCATTTGTGGCGCTTCGATTGAAACTAGGTTGCGTGCCCGATCTATATGATGCAGCCTGATTTGAATGCTGTGGACTATGGAGGTTCGAGTCCACCCACCTACCTATGTCCACCCCGTGGTGCCTTGAGGCCGTTGAACACCAGACATGACGGAAGATTTGAGGAGAAAAAAAAGAAGCATGACAGAGACCGTCCAATGACTAGTTAGTAGGTTCAGTAGTTCAAGATATCAACTATATCATGACAGAGACCGTCCAATGACTAGTTAGTAGGTTCAGTAGTTCAAGATATCAAATATATCATGACAGAGACCGTCCAATGACTAGTTAGTAGGTTCAGTAGTTCAAGATATCAACTTTATCACATACTTAATAAAATGAATTATATCAATGGTATTTAATAACGGGACCTAGAATCGAATTCTCCAAGTTATCATACTTTGATTACTTTCAGCTAATGCAGTATGTCTCTTTAGTACACGCTGTAACGAGCCCCGTAACAAGACTATTGTCTACGAGACGGTAACGTAACAGGGCGCGGTGGGGCGGTCCGCCCAGGGCGTCACTTTGGGTCGCTGTGTCGCCAGTCAGAACTGGGGCCTCACTCTCAGACTCGTTCTCGAGCAAAGCTAACTCCCAGGTACGACCCTGTTATTGGGACGCCTCCCCCCCTCCCCCCAGAAAGGACGGATGATTCAGCGGTGTAATTCACGCGACTGTGGACCTGAGGGTCCCGGGTTCAATCTCTGGTGAGAACTAAAGGAATTTTTCGAGTCTTGATGAAATTTCCGCCATGTCACCCGTGGTGCCTCCATGGCTATTGCACTATCATCTTTGGTGAGGATAAAGAATGTTTACAAGGTCTAATACTGAGGTTGGCAACCTTTACAAGAGAGGCAAAAAAAAGTGTTTTTCGGCCTTTTAACCATTTCCAATCATTCACATTTATTTATAAAAAAGGTTTTAAATGACTCAAGAATCGGATAAAGTGGCAGCATATTGTTTTCCATGCCTCCTTCTGTTAAAGTAATAATTCATCGAGTGGGAGTGTCGCCTTAGAGATGCCAACTTGGATGTGTGTTATCAGTGGTAACTGATTCAAAGTAAATTGCTAATTGACTATGTCCTAGTTTGCGTTGTTTTGCCTACTAAACATTAAAATTTAATAGACCATCTTTGATCATGTTTTCATTTTAATCATTTACGAGTTTGATGTCCATATTTCCTGACTTTCCATCACCAAGAAGTTCACCAGCACTGTCCTGCACTCATTAACAAAACGAAATTTATAGGAAACCAAGACTGTTTTAAATGGAACTTATGGATTATTAGGGAAAATATCATATCTAGCCGTTTAAAGAATACAGTAGTGTCTAGTAGTGTATACCTTAGTATAGCAGTATATCTCAGTGTAGAGCAGGATTTATCAGTGAATGGAAGTATTTAGCTGATACAATTCTAAAAAGCGTAGAACAGTTTTTTTTAATCAGTGTAGCTGTGGATTGCAGTGTCTAGAACTATATTATAGAAGTTTGTAGCTGTACACATCAGTGTAAAGCAGTATATAGAAGTTTGTAGCTGTACACATCAAGTGTAAAGCAGTATATAGAAGTTTGTAGCTGTACACATCAGTGTAAAGCAGTATATAGAAGTTTGTAGCTGTGCACATCAGTGTAAAGCAGTATATAGAAGTTTGTAACTGTACACATCAGTGTAAAGCAGTTTGGCTGTGTAAAGTTGCAGAGTTTTCTAAAGTAGTATAGCAGTATATTGCAATGTATTGAATGTGTAGCAGTATATTTTAGTATATAGCAGTATACTGCAGTGTATAGCAATACATTACAGTGTATAGCAGTATATTGCAGTGTATAGCTGTATGATACAGTGTATAGCAGTATATTGCAGTATATAATACTGTATTGCAGTTTAAAACAGTATATCCCTTACAAGAAAACCAAGATTTATAATTCGAAGACTGTTTTATAAACCCTCTTCCTAAATCTTCTGATATCATTCATAACAATTGACATCTTGGAGAAAAACATGCACTCTGTAATGATCATCAAGCTATGGAGAGTGTACAAACAGGAAGTATGGGTTGAAAAAATTCATAATTATGTGAGTTTAAATTGTAGAAACCATTAGAATCAAAAGTTTAAGAAAAATTGATTCGAGAAAAAATGGAAACTTTGTGTTTGTGTTTTTGTTCTAATATTACTATGACATTATTAGACAACTAAATTATTGTAATCAAATTAGGATAACTAATAAGTTTGAAGAAACAAAGGGTTTCGTGTGTGTGTGTATGTGAGAGAGGGATAGTGTGTGTGTGTGTGTGTGAGAGAGAGAGAGAGGGAGAGAGAGAGAGAGGGGGGGGGGCAGGGACAAATCGTCTTAGGACGACCCGACTAGCATCTGTTGATAGCCCCTTTTGGGTTGGGCGAAAAATCATATTAATAGATAAGCAAAGTTACATAATTAAATGATGATAAATAAATAAAAGAAGTTTTAGCTATAGCAACCAAAAAAAAAAACAGTTTAAATCAACACAGAAGAGGTCATAAATACATTTCCATTTTATGTGTGAAATTTAAATTGTATTAATTTCATTTATAATTCATTATAAGATGGCGACACTTGGGGGTCTTTCCTTTTACTGGTCGTCATGGCTTTTTTTTATGATACAGCTCGTCCCAGAGAGTTTTCCATGCTGGTTAGCGACAAGGGGAGATAACATAAAATGTCTTAATTTTTTTTTAAAGCAGGTTATATATATATAGCTCATTATCTCCTCATCATCTGAATGTAATCTGACCAACCACCGTTCTTTCCCCACATCTCTCTACCAGCAGGCAATACGTTGGGGAGAAATATTTGACACCTGAACATTATTAAAGCGTCTTCAATATAGATGGAAAAACAATTATAAACAAAAACTGTTTTGAAGAAACATGCTGTATGCTTTTTTAGGGATCTACTCCCGCCCACCCCCCCCCCCCATCCTAGCCCTAAACAAAGCAGTTAATATAGTAAAATCTGGTTACGTCTGAATCTTTTTTTTTTATGAAATATAGAAAAAAATATCATTTTTTTT
>JAGDYQ010000017.1:8631681-8682608 GCA_021962125.1 Bulinus truncatus | reverse complement strand
TTACAATTCTGGGCCAAGAGATAAGGTCAGGTGACCATGACAATTCTGAACCAAGAGATAAGGTCAGGTGACCATTACAATTCTGGACCGAGAGATAAGGTCAGGTGACCATTACAATTCTGGGACAAGAGATAAGGTCAGGTGACCATTACAATTCTGGGACAAGAGATAAGGTCAGGTGACCATTACAATTCTGAACCAAGAGATAAGGTCAGGTGACCATTACAATTCTGAACCAAGAGATAAGGTCAGGTGACCATTACTATTGAGGATCTCATTTTGAGGGACGTTCTTGTGCACGTAATGTATCAGCGGCTGGAGAGTGAACTCGACTCCCATGCAAAGGGTACAGGGTTCAATCCCTGGTCAAGCCAAAAATATTCGCCGCCGACTTGCAGAAGAGATGGGCGCCACCAAGTCTACAAGCCCCACGGAAGTGACGTTTGAAAGCACAACAGTTGATGTGTCCATTCGTTGCCCCAACGACGTCATCGGTTAAGGGACTTTTAAAAAAAATGGAGTAAAAGTTTGAGAAACTCTGTTAATATTTAGACAGACTATCTCGTGGTATCTTTGTCTTACAACGACTGCTTTCTACTTTTATGAATTTTCAGACCCCGAATGCAAAGTGCACATTGATACTTAATGCAATTGTTACCATTTAATGTTTGGCCAAAGTAGTAAAATGTAAAAACAAAAAAACAGCACAGACATATTTTGGCTTATTTAACTTTATAAATAAATATTAAATGTGAAAATACCACAGGCATATTTTGGCTTATTGAACTTTATAAATAAATATTAAATGTGAAAATAGCATAGACATATTTTGGCTTATTTAACTTTATAAATAAATATTAAATGTGAAAATAGCACAGAAATATGTTGGCTTATTTAACTTTATAAATAAATATTAAATGTGAAAATAGCACAGCCATATTTTGGCTTATTGAACTTTATAGATAAATATTAAATGTGAAAATAGCACAGACATATTTTGGCTTATTTAACTTTATAAATAAACAAAGAATGTGTGCATGGCTTTGAAAAGTAGTAAATGAGGGAAAAGTAGCGAAATTTTGCTACACCGACTTAGTGGCAACTTAGTGAATGGTTGTGTGTGTGTGTGTAGGGGAGGTGGGTGTATTTCATTTATAAAACTTAAAAAATATCCAACATGTGAGTTCTGGCGAAAAGACTCCTTAACAGGCATTTAAAAGACCGTTACCTGTTCAGGTAGATTCGACGCCTTAAGGTGCAAGCCATTTGATCCTTCTGTCATGTCCTCCATCCTCTACCAGGTCTTTTAATCACTCCCCACCCCCCAACCCCACCCCAACTCCTAGTAATACAGTGTATTGAATCATTTATTAAATCCGATTACACCTTTTTTAAGAAGGAATCGAATAATCCCCTCTAACTGATGAAACGACGCGATAATTAAATGAAATTAAACATCCGTAAGACCGAAAGAAAAAAAAACCGGTTAATTTGTATCTTTTTAGTTCAGGAACATCAAACGCCGAAGAATCAATTTTGTTCCAAGATTATGGCTGGTTTGTTTTGTTTATTGTCAAGGACCAACAGGTTCAAGACAAGAAAACACCCCGAAGCGTCGACCTCAGGTCTTGTTGTCATTCTATGCGGTACTCCAACTAAAGCCAGAATTGACGTTTCTTTTTTTAAATTGTGTATGATTTCTTAACCCCCCCTCCCCCAACATTTGTATATTTATTAATAACTATTTTACTGACAAGACAAAGAGACGTTGTGAGAAAACGAAAATTTACAAAAACAAAACCAAATAAAATCAGTTGAACTCAAACTTTTGAGAATCAAAGGTTGAGGAGTTGAATTGACCTACTAATTTATGAATGGTTTGAGTCTGCTGACCTACTTTCTTACTCCATCGATTTTTTTGACGAATTCTATTCAAAGTGAAAATTTTTCTTTTCAGATTCTGGTGATTTTTTTTTATTTAATTTATTTTTCTTTCATTGTTTATCTCTTTCTGACTGCTTTCCTTTTTAAACTTTTCAGACTTTCCACCTTCGGCCAATGAGTCCTCGCCTTTCACCTCCAGGTTTTACAACTACAGTTGTTTTGTTTTTTAATGTTTTTTTTTTTTCTTTTCGCTTGACATGTTTTTCAGAGTAGCGAGCTGAATGGAACAGCTATTTAAATACTATTTTTTTCTACCTATTCTCTCACACGCACACACACGCACACGCTAAATTTTTGGCCTCTGGCGCCAAAACCAAGACACAACGGACGACAACCGCGATTAATAGAAAACATATGCTTGTTGATCTTTTAAGGGGAGACAATCTTTCATCGTCTGCGTCTGCCTCTTAATACCTTTTAAATCAAAAGCCTACTGTACTAAATTTTAAAATAATGTAGAATCGATCGTTCAGTCATAATTTTTTTTTAAATTATAATTTTAAGAACATTGTTTTTCTAAAACAATTTTTTTTTTAAATTATAGGTTAGTCATGAATGGTTGTAGAATCGAATTAGACAAGTTAAATTTTACACAGTTTTCAAATTTTTTTTTTATTTTCAAAAAAAGTTTGAAAAATAAATAATTGCTTAGATCGGAATAATTACTTTATTATTTTTTTTTTTGGGGGGGGGGTATATTTCTTTAACCAATTAGTTCTAAAAGAAGATAAACTTCCAGTGATTATTACACACGTAACCATTATTTGGCTTAGCTATTTATAGACTTTAAAAAAAAAGCTGCACTATTTTTGCACATTTATCACACCGGTGATATGCTTCCGTAATTAATTTGACATCATAATCTCAAGACGAATCTAATTATTGCCGACTACCGATTAGCTAAGTAATTCTACACAGTTGAAATGTTCAAAAATAGTGTACTGTCATGAAAATATACTCGTGTTAATTGTTTTAGTATTCTGCCAACAGATCAGAAACTGAGTTTCAAGATTTTACTGTGCACAGAAACAAGGCCGTCCTCGGGGGGGGGGGGGATGTTATTGCTGACAGTAACTCATAAAAAAATTGACAAATATTTGCCTCTAAAACCTTGGAACAGCCCCCCCCCCCAAACAAAATCCTGGGTACGGTGGTACTGCTGCACAGAAAATGACGTCAATTAAAAGATAAAATTTAAAAAAAAAAGAATCTGACGTAACCAGATTTTACTATATTAACTGCTTTGTTTAGGGCTAGGAGGTGGGGTGGGCGTTTGCAAAATGGCGTGATGATGGTGGTGGGGGGGGAGGTGGATCCCTAAAAAGCCCCACAGCATGTTTCTTCAAAATAGTTCTTGTTTATAAATTGTTTTTTCATCTATATATTGTAGAAGCTTTAAAAATGTTCAGGTGTCAAATGTTTGTCCCCCAACGTTTTGCCTGCTAGTAGAGAGATGTAGGGGAACGAACGGTGGTTGGTCAGATTACCGTCAGATGATGGGGAGATGATCAGATATATATATATATATAACCTGCTTTAAAAAAAAAATTCAGACATTTTATGTTATCTCCCCTTGTCGCTAACCAGCATGGAAAAAAATCTCTGGGACGAGCTGTATCATAAAAACAAATCTCTGGGACGAGCTGTATCATAAATAAAAATTGGAACGAGCTGTATCATAAAACAAATCTCTGGGACGAGCTGTATCATAAAAAAAAATTGGAACGAGCTGTATCATAAAACAAATCTCTGGGACGAGCTGTATCATAAAAAAAATTGGAACGAGCTGTATCATTAAACAAATCTCTGGGACGAGCTGTATCATAAAAAAAAATTGGAACGAGCTGTATCATAAAACAAATCTCTGGGACGAGCTGTATCATAAAAAAAATTGGAACGAGCTGTATCATTAAACAAATCTCTGGGACGAGCTGTATCATAAAAAAAATCTCTGGAACGAGCTGTATCATAAAACAAATCTCTGGGACGAGCTGTATCATAAAAAAAATCTCTGGTACGAGCTGTATCATAAAAACAAATCTCTGGGACGAGCTGTATCATAAAAACAAATCTCTTAGACGAGCTGTATCATAAAAAAAATCTCTGGGACGAGCTGTATCATAAAAAAATCTCTGGGACGAGCTGTATCATAAAAAAATCTCTGGGACGAGCTGTATCATAAAAACAAATCTCTGGAACGAGCTGTATCATAAAAACAAATCTCTGGGACGAGCTGTATCATAATAAAAACTAATCTCTGGGACGAGCTGTATGATAAAAAAAATCTCTGGGACGAGCTGTATCATAAAAACAAATCTCTGGGACGAGCTGTATCATTAAACAAATCTCTGGGACGAGCTGTATCATAAAAAAAAATTGGAACGAGCTGTATCATAAAACAAATCTCTGGGACGAGCTGTATCATAAAAAAAAATTGGAACGAGCTGTATCATAAAACAAATCTCTGGGACGAGCTGTATCATAAAAAAAAATTGGAACGAGCTGTATCATAAAACAAATCTCTGGGACGAGCTGTATCATAAAAAAAATTGGAACGAGCTGTATCATTAAACAAATCTCTGGGACGAGCTGTATCATAAAAAAAATTGGAACGAGCTGTATCATAAAACAAATCTCTGGGACGAGCTGTATCATAAAAACAAATCTCTGGGACGAGCTGTATCATAAAAAAAATCTCTGGAACGAGCTGTATCATAAAAACAAATCTCTGGGACGAGCTGTATCATAAAAACAAATCTCTGGGACGAGCTGTATCATAAAAAAAATCTCTGGGACGAGCTGTATCATAAAAAAAATCTCTGGGACGAGCTGTATCAGTAAAAAAAATCTCTGGGACGAGCTGTATGATAAAAAAAATCTCTGGGACGAGCTGTATCATAAAAACAAATCTCTGGGACGAGCTGTATGATAAAAAAAATCTCTGGGACGAGCTGTATCATAAAAAAATCTCTGGGACGAGCTGTATCATAAAAAAAATCTCTGGGACGAGCTGTATGATAAAAAAAATCTCTGGGACGAGCTGTATCATAAAAAAAATCTCTGGGACGAGCTGTATGATAAAAAAATCTCTGGGACGAGCTGTATCATAAAAAAATCTCTGGGACGAGCTGTATGATAAAAAATCTCTGGGACGAGCTGTATCATAAAAAAAATCTCTGGGACGAGCTGTATCATAAAAAAAATCTCTGGGACGAGCTGTATGATAAAAAAATCTCTGGGACGAGCTGTATGATAAAAAAAAATCTCTGGGACGAGCTGTATGATAAAAAAAAATCTCTGGGACGAGCTGTATCATAAAAAAAATCTCTGGGACGAGCTGTATGATAAAAAAAAATCTCTGGGACGAGCTGTATCAGATAAAAAAAATCTCTGGGACGAGCTGTATCATAAAAAAAATCTCTGGGACGAGCTGTATCATAAAAAAAATCTCTGGGACGAGCTGTATCATAAAAAAATCTCTGGGACGAGCTGTATCATAAAAAAAAAATCTCTGGGACGAGCTGTATGATAAAAAAATCTCTGGGACGAGCTGTATCATAAAAAAATCTCTGGGACGAGCTGTATGATAAAAAAAATCTCTGGGACGAGCTGTATGATAAAAAAAATCTCTGGGACGAGCTGTATCATAAAAAAAATCTCTGGGACGAGCTGTATGATAAAAAAAATCTCTGGGACGAGCTGTATCATAAAAAAATCTCTGGGACGAGCTGTATGATAAAAAAAAAAAATCTCTGGGACGAGCTGTATGATAAAAAATCTCTGGGACGAGCTGTATGATAAAAAAAATCTCTGGGACGAGCTGTATCATAAAAAAATCTCTGGGACGAGCTGTATGATAAAAAAAATCTCTGGGACGAGGTATGAACTGTATGATAAAAAAAATCTCTGGGACGAGCTGTATGTATAAAAAAAATCTCTGGGACGAGGCTGTATGATAAAAAAAATCTCTGGGACGAGCTGTATGATAAAAAAAAATCTCTGGGACGAGCTGTATGATAAAAAAAAATCTCTGGGACGAGCTGTATGATAAAAAAATCTCTGGGACGAGCTGTATGATAAAAATCTCTGGGACGAGCTGTATGATAAAAAAAATCTCTGGGACAGAGCTGTATGATAAAAAAAATCTCTGGGACGAGCTGTATGATAAAAAAAATCTCTGGGACGAGCTGCATGATAAAAAAATCTCTGGGACAGATATTTATGATAAAAAAAAAATCTCTGGGACGAGCTGTATGATAAAAAAAATCTCTGGGACGAGCTGTATGATAAAAAAAATCTCTGGGACGAGCTGTATGATAAAAAAAATCTCTGGGACGAGCTGTATGATAAAAAAAATCTCTGGGACGAGCTGTATGATAAAAAATCTCTGGGACGAGCTGTATGATAAAAAAAATCTCTGGGACGAGCTGTATGATAAAAAAAAATCTCTGGGACGAGCTGTATCATAAAAAAAATCTTCTGGGACGAGCTGTATGATAAAAAAAATCTCTGGGACGAGCTGTATCATAAAAAAAATCTCTGGGACGAGCTGTATCATAAAAAAAATCTCTGGGACGAGCTGTATGATAAAAAAAATCTCTGGGACGAGCTGTATCATAAAAAAAATCTCTGGGACGAGCTGTATCATAAAAAAATCTCGGACGAGCTGTATCATAAAAAAAAAATCTCTGGGACGAGCTGTATCATAAAAAAAATCTCTGGGACGAGCTGTATGATAAAAAATCTCTGGGACGAGCTGTATCATAAAAAATCTCTGGGACGAGCTGTATGATAAAAAAATCTCTGGGACGAGCTGTATGATAAAAAAAATCTCTGGGACGAGCTGTATCATAAAAAAAAATCTCTGGGACGAGCTGTATGATAAAAAAAATCTCTGGGACGAGCTGTATCATAAAAAAAATCTCTGGGACGAGCTGTATGATAAAAAAAATCTCTGGGACGAGCTGTATGATAAAAAAAATCTCTGGGACGAGCTGTATGATAAAAAAAATCTCTGGGACGAGCTGTATCATAAAAAAAATCTCTGGGACGAGCTGTATGATAAAAAAAATCTCTGGGACGAGCTGTATGATAAAAAAAATCTCTGGGACGAGCTGTATGATAAAAAAAATCTCTGGGACGAGCTGTATGATAAAAAAAATCTCTGGGACGAGCTGTATGATAAAAAAAAATCTCTGGGACGAGCTGTATGATAAAAAAAAATCTCTGGGACGAGCTGTATGATAAAAAAATCTCTGGGACGAGCTGTATGATAAAAAAAATCTCTGGGACGAGCTGTATGATAAAAAAATCTCTGGGACGAGCTGTATGATAAAAAAAAATCTCTGGGACGAGCTGTATGATAAAAAAAATCAGATAAAAAATCTCTGGGACGAGCTGTATGATAAAAAAATCTCTGGGACGAGCTGTATGATAAAAAAAATCTCTGGGACGAGCTGTATGATAAAAAAAATCTCTGGGACGAGCTGTATGATAAAAAAAATCTCTGGGACGAGCTGTATGATAAAAAAAATCTCTGGGACGAGCTGTATGATAAAAAAAATCTCTGGGACGAGCTGTATGATAAAAAAAATCTCTGGGACGAGCTGTATGATAAAAAAAATCTCTGGGACGAGCTGTATGATAAAAAAAATCTCTGGGACGAGCTGTATGATAAAAAAAATCTCTGGGACGAGCTGTATGATAAAAAAAATCTCTGGGACGAGCTGTATCATAAAAACAAATCTCTGGGACGAGCTGTATGATAAAAAAAAGCCATGACGAACAGTAAAAGGAAAGCCCCGCCCCCCCCCCCCCCCCCAAGTGTCGCCATCATATAATGAATTATAAATGAAATTAATACAATTTAAATTTCACACATAAAATGGCAATGTATGACCTCTCTTCTGTGTTGATTTAAACTGTTTTTTTTTTATAGCTAAAACTTCTTTTATTTATTTACCTTCATTTACTTATGTAACTTTACTTATCTATTATTATTAATATGATTTTTCGCCCAACCCAACCCAAAAGAGGCTTTCAACAGATGCTAGTCGGGTCGTCCTAAGACGATTTGTCCCTGCCTCTCTCTCTCTCTCTCTCTCTCTCTCTCTCTCTCTCTCTCTCTCTCTCGCACACATACATACACACACACAATCCCTCTCTCTCTCACACACACTCACACACACGAAACCCTTTGTGTCTTCTTAACTTTTTAGTTATCCTAATTTGGTTACAATAATTTAGTGGTCTAATAAAGTCATAGTAATATTTGAACAGCAACACAAACACACAGTTTCCATTTGTTCTTGAATCAATTTTTCTTAAACTTTTGATTCTAATGGTTTCTACAATTTAAACTCACATAATTATGAATTTTTTCAACCCATAATTCCTGTTTGTACACTCTCCATAGCTTGATGATCATTACAGTGTGCACGTTTTTCTCCAAGATGTCAATTGTTATGAATGATATCAGAAGATTAAGGAAGAGGGTCTACAAAACAGTCTTCAAATTATAAATCTTGGTTCTCTTGTAAGGGATATACTGCTTTAAACTGCAATACAGTATTATATACTGCAATATACTGCTATACACTGTATCATACTGCTATACACTAATATACTGCTATACACTGTAATGTAATGCTATACACTGCAGTATACTGATATACAATAAAATATACTGCTATACATTTAATACATTGCAATATACTGCTATACTACTTTAGACAACTCTACAACTTTACTCAGCCTAACTGCTTTACACTGATGTGTACAGCTACAAACTTCTATATACTGCTTTACACTTGATGTGTACAGCTACAAACTTCTATATACTGTTATACACTGATGTGTACAGCTACAATCTTCTATAATAAAGTTCTAGACACTGCGATCCACAGCTACACTGATTAATAAAAAACTGTTATACGCTTGTTAGAATTGTATCAGCTAAATACTTCCATTCACTGATAAATCCTGCTCTACACTGATATGTACTGCTAGTGTTATACTAAGGTATACACTACTATACACTACTGTATTCTTTTATACGGCTAGATATGATATGTTCCCTAATAATCCATAAGTTCCATTTAAAACAGTCTTGGTTTCACTATAAATTTCGCTTCGTTAATGAGTGCAGGACAGTGCTGGTGAACTTCTTGGTGATGGAAGCCAGGAAATATAGTCTCAATGAGTAAATGAGTAAAGTGAAAACATGGTCAAAGATGGTCTATTAAATTTGAATGTTTAGTAGGCAAAACAACACAAACTAGGACATAGTCAAATAGCAATTTTACTTTAAATCAGTTACCACTGATAACACCCACATCCAAATGTTGGCATCTCTAAGGCGAAACTCCCACTCGATGAATTATTACTTTAACGGAAGGAGGCTTGGAAAACAATATGCTGCCTCTTTATCCGATTATTGGGTCATTTAAAACCTTTTTATAAATAAATGTGAATGATTGCAAATGGTTAAAAGGCCACAAAACACTTTTTTTTTGCCTTTCTTGTAAGGCCAATAGTATGCTTGTAAAGGTGCCAACCTCAATATTAGACCTTGTAAAACATCCTTTATCCTCATCAAAGATGATAGTGCAATAGCCATGGAGGCACCACGGGTGACATGGCGGAAATTTTCATCACGACTCGAAAAATTCCTTTAGTTCTCACCAGAGATTGAACCCGGGACCCTCAGGTCCACAGTCGCGTGAATTACACCGCTGAATCATCCGTCCTTTCTGGGGGAGGGGAGGGGGACGTCCCAATAACAGGTCCAACTAGTCATTAGACGCTCTCTGTCATGATAAAGTTGATATCTTGAACTACTGAACCTACCAACTAGTCATTAGACGCTCTCTGTCATGATAAAGTTGATATCTTGAACTACTGAACCTACCAACTAGTCATTAGACGCTCTCTGTCATGATAAAGTTGATATCTTGAACTACTGAACCTACCAACTAGTCATTAGACGCTCTCTGTCATGATAAAGTTGATATCTTGAACTACTGAACCTACCAACTAGTCATTAGACGCTCTCTGTCATGATAAAGTTGATATCTTGAACTACTGAACCTACCAACTAGTCATTAGACGCTCTCTGTCATGATAAAGTTGATATCTTGAACTACTGAACCTACCAACTAGTCATTAGACGCTCTCTGTCATGATAAAGTTGATATCTTGAACTACTGAACCTACCAACTAGTCATTAGACGCTCTCTGTCATGATAAAGTTGATATCTTGAACCACTGAACCCACCAACTAGTCATTAGACGCTCTCTGTCATGATAAAGTTGATATCTTGAACTACTGAACCTACCAACTAGTCATTAGACGCTCTCTGTCATGATAAAGTTGATATCTTGAACTACTGAACCTACCAACTAGTCATTAGACGCTCTCATGTCATGATAAAGTTGATATCTTGAACTACTGAACCTACCAACTAGTCATTAGACGCTCTCTGTCATGATAAAGTTGATATCTTGAACTACTGAACCTACCAACTAGTCATTAGACGCTCTCTGTCATGATAAAGTTGATATCTTGAACTACTGAACCTACCAACTAGTCATTAGACGCTCTCTGTCATGATAAAGTTGATATCTTGAACTACTGAACCTACCAACTAGTCATTAGACGCTCTCTGTCATGATAAAGTTGATATCTTGAACTACTGAACCTACCAACTAGTCATTAGACGCTCTCTGTCATGATAAAGTTGATATCTTGAACTACTGAACCTACCAACTAGTCATTAGACGCTCTCTGTCATGATAAAGTTGATATCTTGAACTACTGAACCTACCAACTAGTCATTGGACGCTCTCTGTCATGATAAAGTTGATATCTTGAACTACTGAACCTACCAACTAGTCATTGGACGCTCTCTGTCATGATAAAGTTGATATCTTGAACTACTGAACCTACCAACTAGTCATTGGACGCTCTCTGTCATGATAAAGTTGATATCTTGAACTACTGAACCTACCAACTAGTCATTGGACGCTCTCTGTCATGATAAAGTTGATATCTTGAACTACTGAACCTACCAACTAGACATTGGACGCTCTCTGTCATGATAAAGTTGATATCTTGAACTACTGAACCTACCAACTAGTCATTGGACGCTCTCTGTCATGATAAAGTTGATATCTTGAACTACTGAACCTACCAACTAGTCATTGGACGCTCTCTGTCATGATAAAGTTGATATCTTGAACTACTGAACCTACCAACTAGTCATTGGACGCTCTCTGTCATGATAAAGTTGATATCTTGAACTACTGAACCTACTAACTAGTCATTGGACGCTCTCTGTCATGCTTCTTTTTTTTTCCTCAAATCCCCGTCTGTAAGGACAGTGAAAATAGATAGATAGACATAGATAGATAGACAGTCATATTGTTAGATAGATAGACAGATAGATTGAGTGATAGACTGATAGACAGATAATTAAGCAGACAAACGATTTGCACGGACAGTGAAAATAGGTCAGGACGGATGATTAATAGCAGCAGCGTGTAGAGTTAGGTGTTACGTAATTAGACAGGTGGGAAGAGAAGGCGGGGCGAAAAGGGACAGCGTTGGTCAGTTGTAGGGACGCGGAGATATACAGGTCACGACAGAAAGAGACGGGGGTAGAATAGGTTTTGTTAAGTTTGAAGAAGGTAGGGAATTAGGAAAAGACGAAGGAGTTAATAAAGAAGTATGGGATTATGTTCGAAGAATTGATATTGTGAAGCTATAGTGTTGATTTAACTTTTGTTGAGTGCTTAGAGTAAATAAAGTGAAGTGATTGTTCATATTTAAATCAACTCGACTTGTCGTATTTTATAGAAGTATTTGTGATAAAGAAGTGTTGTTAACTTGTTTTAATTGTGTGTGAAATTAAATGAAGAAATAAAAAACACAATTGCCATCCCTGACACCGTCATATCAGGTGTTCAACGGCTTTAAGGCAGCACTGGGTGGACATAGGTAGGTGGGTGGACTCGAACCTCCATAGTCCACAGCATTCAAATCAGGCTGCATCATGTATATCGGGCACGCAACCTAGTTTCAATCGAAGCGCCACAAATGCACCACATTGACTGAGAAGGGATGGTTATGGATGAGGATGGGGGGGGGGGGGAGAAACTGGTGTGGGAGGATCGAAGCACCGGGCGAAGTATCTGTGTCCATCTGACAAATAATAAATCAGCGGCCAGAGCTGAGATCAATTGTCACAAAGGGAGGTAATAATTACTGTTATATAAAACATCGTTTATCTCCTCCTGTTTTTTTTTTGTTGACATAATTTATGCCGAGTGGATTGTGTGAGTCTTGTTATTATTTACATTTTAAGATTTTTATTTTTTCTTTCTTTTTGAAACTTTAAAAAATATTTGTGATTATTAGACTTTGAGAATTCATATAGGACCAGATAAATTTGTTGAATTAGTAAGGTTAAAGTAGTTTGTACCAACACTCAGGTAGATATGCAGACAGACAGACCAACACACGCGTAAGTAAATAGGATTATAGACCAACATAAGTAGATATAGCCTGCAGACTGACAGAACAACTAACAGGTAGAATACAGACCGACAGAACAACAAGCAGGTAGACATAAAGACTGACGGAACAACAAACAGGTAGACGTACAGACTGACAGAACAATAAACAGGTAGATACACAGACTGACAGAACAACTAACAGGTAGATACACAGACTGACAGAACAACTAACAGGTAGAATACAGACCGACAGAACAACAAACAGGTAGATATACAGACTTACAGAACAACTAACAGGTAGATATACAGACCGACAGAACAACAAACAGGTAGATACACAGACTGACGGAACAACTAACAGGTAGATACACAGACTGACAGAACAACTAACAGGTAGAATACAGACCGACAGAACAACAAACAGGTAGATGTACAGACTGACAGAATTTGAACAGGTAGAATACAGACCGACAGAGCAACAAGCAGGTAGACATACAGACTGACGGAACAACAAACATGTAGATGTACAGACTGACAGAACAACAAACAGGTAGATATACAGACTGACAGAACAACTAACAGGTAGAATACTGACCGACAGAACAACAAGCAGGTAGACATACAGACTGACAGAACAACTAACAGGTAGATACACAGACTGACAGAACAACTAACAGGTAGAATACAGACCGACAGAACAACAAACAGGTAGACATACAGACTGACAGAACAATAAACAGGTAGATATAAAGACCAACAGAACAACAATCAGGTAGTTAATAACCATTTAATGAGGATGGAAATAAAAAAAAGTGCCATTTTTTTAAATTGAAAAAAAAAAAATAATTTAAATAACTCATCCATAAATATTGCACAAGGGTTTACTCATACCTTCCCTCCCCCGGGCCCCCCCCCCATATATGACGGTAGCGCACAAAGGATCTTTTTTTAATCGATTTAGCACACACAAAATTATATTAAACGGTAGCAAGAGTAAAAAAACACAGTCGCAGGAACATAAGCATCTTCAAATCCTTTTATGTAAATATTGAAATCTAAATGACAGTTAAGTGTGAAATACCCTAGTTTATCTCAGTGCTGCTAGTGTTATCACTAGAGTCACTCCTCTCTCCCCCCCTCAATGACTTAATGCTGTTGTTCCACCAAAACATTGAAAACTGGCAAATGAGGACACCCCCCCCCCTTTTCAACCCCCACGCCCCCCCTCCCCACACACAAATCTTCACGGTATTGAAAGTTTTGAACTACAGTGAATGACATGTTGGTGTACACTCTCGGCCAAAAATCTGCCACTGAAACCAAAACAGATGAACAAATCCAATCAGTCTTCATGATATGCCCGTTGTGTGTAAGAGGGCGCGTGTGTGTGTGTGAGAGAGAGAGACACGGTGGGTGTGTGCGTAGAAGCGTGCGCGTGTGTGTGTGTGTGTTTAGATTTGTGTGAAGGTAGTGCGTGTTTAACTATTTTGTTGCCTGGTGCGCAATGTGACTGTCTACAAACTATTTTAAAAACCATTCAAAACTATTCAAAGGACTGACACAGCATTGCCAGGTGCTTCCCCCCTGTGACCTTTTTTTATTATTATTTTTACTTAACTTTTACATTCAGTAATTGGACAATCCGTTCTGAAACATGAAAAAATTCCCACCCCCTGGGTACAAACCCGTGCCTAGCCCTGGTATGTATTAACTAGTACATCATCAGAATTCCACATTCAATATGGCACTAGAAGCATAGTTTGAGTTTGACATTGAGGTCAATTAAGGCCGTAGCCAGGGGGGGGCCAGAGGGGCTGCAGCCCCTCCCCCCACAAATTAATTCTATAAATTAAATTCTATTATAAAATATACTTCTTTATCATTGCGTTCCAATTTTTTCTTATATAAAACTCTCCGCACAGCCCCCACCCCCAAACCGCACAGCGCCCCCCCCCCCAAAAAAAAATTCCGGCTACGGCCTTGAGAAGATACTGAACTAGACTTCGGATACATCGGTGAAGTTGTTTTTTTTTTCCTTTCCTTTCATTCTCTAACACCCACCCCCCTCTCTCCCACCTTCCTCCTATGTTTGGACCAGACGTCCAAGTTATACTTTTCACATAACAAAACATAAACAAGTTTTATTCTTTTCACACTGATAACATTTTATATCTGCATTAAACAATACATAAACTATAGAGTGGTTTTTTTTTTTACTTTTACCGACCGATGCACAAGCAAGGGAAATAATGTAAATAATTCAAAGTAACGATAAATGTTTGCCTGTTACGTCCCTTGCATTTTCCTTTTGTTTTTTATTTTTGTTTGCGTAATCATTTTCATGTACATGTATTCATACGTTCTTTAGAAGTAGTTATCGAATCTTGATCTTTGGTGGTGAATGCCAACTACTACAATGTCCCATAATTTCCAACCACAATATTCCATAATGTACCACAATAAAGAACAATATAGCACAATGTACCACAATGTCCCACAATGTACCACAGTGTACCACAATGTACCACAATGTACCACAATGTACCACAATGTCCACAATGCCCCACAGTGTACCACAATGTACCACGATGCCCCACAATGTACCACAATGTAACACAATGTACCACAATCTCCACAATGTACCACAGTGTCTCACAGTGTACCACAATATCCCATAATGTCCCATAAGGCCCAACACTGTACTACAATGTCCCAACACACTAATAAATAAAAGCAATACACACACACTCACACACACACACACACACACACATTAACACAATGACACACTTGCCAGATTACATTGCCACATATTAACACAAATGTTGACTGAACGGTTCATAAATTACAAACACTTAGAAACTTTGTTTGCGTGTAGGTTTTTAATTTTTTATTATTTCAAGTCTTATTTCTTTGATGGAAAGCTTCATCTACATCTTAAAATATCTATTTAAAATAAAACATTGGAACATATTGCATTTGATGTCACTTGCAATAATAATTTAAATTTTAACAATAATAAACTTCGTGTAAATTTAATTTTTTTTCACTACATTAATGTTCATACTTTTTCTTTTTCATTATTAATTTTATTTTACACTTTTCTATACATCAAAAAAAAATGGCTAAACTAGCGAATGTACTTTGTAGAATTATAGAGATTCTACTCAGTCAGACTTAACAGGCCCTAGAGAGAAAGTTGTGGGGTGGGGGGTATGTACCAGACGAGCACTAACCTGACATTAAGTCTCGCATCTGAATGAGATGAAACGACCAAGTTGACTTACGTAGATATTTGAACTATTCGAATTTATTTAGCGCAGTGGACGTAAGTATCAATGGCGTACATTAGAAAATTGTGTGTGTGTGTGTGTGTATATATATATATATGTGATCAGTTAGGGTTTTGTACGTGAGTATAAGTGGTTTGAGGTTGTGGTTGTGTTTGATTGAGAGATAGAGTCTCTGTCGACTGCACTAGATAAATTTGCTCTGTCACCCCGAAATAAACGTTTAATTTCTTTAGCCCTCCCCCTCTGTCTTAAGAGTAAACATGTGATTTCCTTAGCTCCTCTCTGCTTGAAGAGTAAACGTTTAATTTCGTTTTACCTATACGCCTAAATTTAACATTTGATTTCTTTTTGGCGTCTTTCCCTCTAGTTAGCGAAATACTTTATTTTCGTTTACGCCCTAGACCCACGGCTAAATATTACATTTCTTTTTTTACCCCCTGACACTGGAATTAGTTTGCGCCTCTTTTCGACACCTTGTTTGAAACATTTTATACCTCGATGCCTTGAGTTTACATTTGATTCCTTTTTGAGATATTTTCTCTGTTTTCTCTTTTTTTTTCTGTCACATTATTAATGAATCGAACAGTTTTTCCCCCTGTTTTCTCCTGCAGTGAGTATGTGAAGACGTTGCCAGTGATTAATATAATCTTGGTGTAATCATCCAGGCCACTATGAGGTGCAGAACCGTCGCCCACCAGGACTCTGGTCAACATACAAAGTAAAATATTTCATTACGTAATTTATCAGCCATAGATATCGACATGAGTATTCAAAATTTCCTATTCTAATGTATTTAAAATGTTCCTAAAGATAAAGTAATATTGACTGGAAGATGCTCAAATGTCCCTAAGATAAAGTAACATTGACTGGAAGATGCTCAAACGTCCCTAAGATAAAGTAACATTGACTGGAAGATGCTCAAATGTCCCTAAGATAAAGTAACATTGACTGGAAGATGCTCAAATGTCCCTAAGATAAAGTAACATTGACTGGAAGATGCTCAAATGTCCCTAAGATAAAGTAACATTGACTGGAAGATGCTAGAGTAGATCCACTGCAGTGCTTAAATGTCCCTAAGCTAAAGTATCCAAAGTCGATTGACTGAACGTAATGAAATATTAATTAGCTAAATAATTTAAGTGTCAATTAGCCAAAGTATTCCAAGAGTCAATTAGCCAAAGTATTCCAAGAGTCAATTAGCCAAAGTATTCCAAGAGTCAATTAGCTAAATAATTCAAGTGTCAATTAGCCAAAGTATTCCAAGTGTCAATTACCCAAAGTTTTCAAGTGTCAATTAGCCAAAATATTCCAAGAGTCAATTAGCCAAAGTATTCCAAGAGTCAATTAGCCAAAGTATTCCAAGAGTCAATTAGCCAAATAATTCAAGTGTCAATTAGCCAAAGTATTCCAAGTGTCAATTAGCCAAAGTTTTCAAGTGTCAATTAGCCAAAATATTTAAGTGTCTATTTCTTAAGTTTTCGAATGTCAATTGACGAAAATATTCAAATATCAGTCAGCCAAAGTATTCAAATGCCCACTAATCTAAAGTATCCAGATGCCCCATTAAGTATCGGTATTAAATTTACAAATTGAATTGTACAATAATGACAACCGTCCTAAAAGATGCGAATATGCGACTTACCCAAAGCGAGAAGACCCGTGAACAGGCTTCGAATAGCATTGGCTCCTTCAAGGATAGAAAATGATTCAATTAGACGGTAATATATGGACATACACTGGAAACCTAATGGCTCCGTTAGACGACAACAGGGGCGATAAATCTACTTATCTTTCGTTGAGAGCAATATTCCGTATATATACATATATATATAGCATTTTCTCCCTAAACGCCCGCTGTCGACAATTAAGATGGAATGGTAAACACTTTTAAGCCACGGAGTTTACTACGAACTAGATAAGGACGCCGACAGGTGATAATGCAACACAATCAGTAGTCAGAGACTGTGGCGTACCTATGGTTGGGGGTAGGTAGGGTCCAAATTCGAAAGTCCCCCCGGGCCCCATCTTGAGGGGGCCCCCCCAAAAAATGTTTTCAAATTAAATATTAAGCACATTATTTCATGTCATGATGTCGAATGTCAAAATGCAGGGCCCCCCCCCCAAAAAGGCCAAGCGCCCCCCGGGCTCCCCCATATCCCTAGGTTCGGCACTGGTCAGAGACCGCTGTAATTTCGGGGCCCTGTCAGGTACAGAGATCTATCTTATAATGATTATAGCGATGGGTGGGCGTAATATCTTAGGGCCCATTGCTAAAGGAGATTTAAGCGGCCCGAAATATGACTGTACAGTAAGGTACTCTATAGCATAAGACCCCCCCTCCCACCCCCACCTCCCCATAACGCTTTAGCTAGCCAAACATTTCTAGTGGCCACTCCATGGCGATCAATGGATGAACCTGGTCAACCCCCTGTGATATAGTATTTTTAATTGTACTTAATACATAAATTACTTTAGTCACGATCTTAACTCGCTTATTCAATGACTTATTTCAATTGTAATGTTTGCACATGACTAAGACTATATTGTGTATGAAATGCATCACGAAGACAGCAACGAACATGATTTCATTTCCGTTCTATCTCCTAATTATGAATACAAATTCGAAACCAATAAAAAATTGAGTTTCAGACCAACCTGAATTTTTGGACGCAGCTCTCATTCCGTGTTCGTAGCAAATCGTTTTGCTATCTGAAGAAGAGACGGAACAAAAGAAATAGTCTTGAACTAACAACTTTTTAAACAAATGTAGCCAATCGAGGTAGCCTTAGTCCAAACTACGGCTCTCGGGCCAATTTTTTATATATACAGTGGATTCCGCTTAATTGGGACACCGCTTTGTTGGGACAAATCTCAAAGAAACCAAACCAAGAAGCCAATAGTAAATTTGTATGTTTAATTGGGACAGCCGCTTAATTGGGACAAAAAGCCTCGGTCCCGATGTGTCCCAATTAAGCGGAATCGACTGTATATATTTTCGCAATGCACGCGCCGTGTGTAGCGCTGCTTTGTACGATCAGCACGCGATAATCACGTGCAACCATACATCTCGAGCTAAAACATGTAGAATTATCGATGGAAGGGAAGTAGCCCGTTTATTAATGCCGTTAGTCGTAGGTAAAGACGGTTATATCCCTTAATTAGTTATGCAAATTTTTTTAATCACATTTTTTTTAATATTATTAATTAATTTCAAAATCAATTATTGAATCATGTATTGTCACAAAGCAAGACAATGTTCGGAAAAATTGCAAGAAAATCTATCACTAAAAAGTGACTCAAAAATCGATTTATTTTTTTTTCCAAAGAAGTACTTCAATACTTAAATAAATAAATTTTAAAAAAAGTTTGAAAAAAGGGACGCAATTTCGCCCGGCACTGACCAAATATGTTGTCCACCACGCCCCACGCGGGGCTCTTGACAGGTGTGGGGTTGATCGAGTCCGTGTCGATGTCGTGACTCTCCCACGCCAGGTAGTACTTGTTGTTCTTGTCGGCCGTCTCCACTGTCTTGGTTAAGTTGAACACGACGGACCTGGGGTACTGGATGGTCAGCGAGCAGCTGCAGTCGGCCGACTTGGTCTTCATGGAGGCGGTGCAGGCCTCGGGGTCTTCCTGGTCGAACTTCATGGTGCAGAGCTTTGTGGGTGAGGGGGGGGTGGGGGAGGGGGGGTTGGTGGTGGAGGTTTTAGTAGTGGCTAGAACATTCTATATATTATGAGTGTGTGTGTGCGTGCGTGTGCGTGCGTGTGTGTTGTCAGCTAATGATATCATTGTTGTCTGTCTTAAATGTGATTGTTGTCTGTGATTGATGTGATTGTTGTCTGTCTTAAATGTGATTGTTGTCTGTCTTAAATGTGATTGTTGTGTGTCTTAAATGTGATTGTTGTATGTCTTAAATGTGATTGTTGTCTGTCTTAAATGTTATTGTTGTCTGTCTTAAATGTGATTGTTGTGTGTCTTAAATGTTATTGTTGTCTGTCTTAAATGTGATTGTTGTCTGTCTTAAATGTTATTGTTGTCTGTCTTAAATTTGATTGTTGTCTGTGATTGATGTGATTGTTGTCTGTCTTAAATGTGATTGTTGTCTGTCTTAAATGTGATTGTTGGCTGTCTTAAATGTGATTGTTGTCTGTGATTGATGTGATTGTTGTCTGTCTTAAATGTGATTGTTGTCTGTCTTAAATGTGATTGTTGTCTGTCTTAAATGTGATTGTTGTATTCTTAAATGTGATTGTTGTCTGTCTTAAATGTTATTGTTGTCTGTCTTAAATGTGATTGTTGTCTGTCATTGATGTGATTGTCGTATGCCGTTGGTCTGATTGTTGTTTACTTTTTGGTGATTGTTATCTGTCATTGATGTTATCGTAGTTTTTAATTCATATATTTATATAGAGCAAGGCAAAAGTCTAGACATGCCTTCAGAATGTCATGGCATTGAAGGCGCTAGAATTCTTTAAAGTCACAGAAATCAATGTGCCCCAGTGTTTGTTTTTTTGTTGGCAAAATTATTTGGTACTAGCTGTGCCCTGCAAAACCTTTGTATAGAGTTATATCCCCTTAGGCTTGATCGGTAGGCGAGGTTATTTTTTTTTTTGTTTCGGGCAGATCCGATTTTTTCATGATTGTATTTTAAACTGGAATACTGTTGTATTATTTTTTTAGTACGCAGAAATACGTTGTATAAGCACACCTCACTACAACACACAGAGTACACACACACGCACATACAGACACACTTTATGCTACACACATATACTATATCCCCTGCTAAACACACACCTCACACTCACACATGACATGCACACACACACTAACAAATGCAAAACATCAGTGGCGTATCAAAGGGGGGAACGGGATGCATCATCCCCCGGGCGGTACTCACAAAGGAGCGCCTAAAGATCCGCAAAACATATAATATTATATGGTTTTCGAATGTTGGTCGTGGGAGAGGGCGCTAAAAAGGTATGGTGCCCCGGGAGCGAGTTAAGCTCGCCACGCCACAGCAAAACACTGACAACATTGGCGGCCGATGGTGGTTACACCCATCACACACACACACCCCTGCCCTCCCCCCTTCCTTCTTTCAAACTGAAATTATGGGAGATTTCTTTCTATCACCTTATTGTGACAAACTACCCCTCCTCCGCCCCCACCCACCCACCGCCCGTTTCGGCCTTCACCAAAGACAAGACAAGACGTACTTCTATTGAAGACCCGCTATCTGACGTAGACTTGATGAAACTGAACTGCTTGTACAGGTACCAGTCGAAGTATTCCTTATCCTCGAGGACAATGTGGTCTTCTTTTAAAATGAGGACAGCGTGCATCCTGATCTGATCCAGGGCGACCACCAGCCCGTAGCTGCAGACTTTCGGAATGGGGATACGGTTCTGGGGCGTTACCTTGATCACCGGCATCTCTGAGGCTGTTAGAAAGGGGCGGGGCGGGGGGGCATTGATGAAACGAAACGTCTACTGTCATAGAATAGGTCAAGGGGGGTGGGGGGAGCGGGGCTCGCACGAGATCGATGATATGGGGAGGGGGTGGGGCGGACTACCACGTTTTATACAGTTTTTTTTTTATTAGATTTGACGAGCCGCGCCTTTGTTCATTGAATTAAAAAACTTTTTGATGGACGCAAGTATTCAAGTAATAGAAAAAAAAAACATTGGCTCATTTTGGTGCAGCTCGAGACTTTGGTCAACACTCGTGGTAGAGCCATTCTTAAGAAATGGGGGAGGTGGGGGCGAGGCTAGGCAAAGGTACGTCTCGGCCCTGCCCAAATCCTGGGCCGACAATATTCTTTGACTACTTGGGCCCCTCTAAATATTCCAGTGGTTCTCGAAAAGGATCGAACCCCAAGCTTTCATGTCGACATTTTCACTTTTGCGTACCTTTTTGTCAACGAACATATTAAAAAAAAATTAATATTGTTGTAAGAAGTAGGGTTATGTTTAACGTAAAAAGTACATTGGTCAGTTGTATAGCGTTTCTACTTATATAATGTCATATTGGCTTAGTCGCAAGTAAATTTTAATACCAACTGCGAATTTAACCAGTTAAATATCGGTTTATCTACACGATGTTAAACAATAATTGTCTATAGATGAATATCCGATTATCTTCGGTTGAAATGTGGATTAATCTTGATTCAAATGTGGATTATCTTGATTCAACTGTGGATTATCTTGATTAAAATGTGGATTATCTTGATTAAATGTGGATTATCTTGATTAAAATGTGGATTATCTTGATTAAAGCCCAGCGGAGGGGAAATAATCGTATCCCCAAAAAAAAGAGATTAGGAATTAAATGCACATCAAGCTGAGCGCTTTATAAAAAAAAAACCCTTACGAAAAAACCAATGTTATTAAAGTTGAACATTTTCAACACAAAATGACGTCATAGAAAAAAGAAATTAAGGACTACCTTCTCAGCATCAAAAAATTGGGAATACGCGCGTTTCGTGTACACCATCTCTTGAATTCACCAAACAGATTAATTTTAAAAATTAAAAAATTAATCATCTGGTTGTTATCGTGTAGTTGTGATTGACGCGCGGGGGGAGGAGCGGACACGAGATCTATTTAGAAAAAAAACATCACCTGGGTTGGGGTCAAGGGTCCTTGTCATGATTGTTGCGTGGCATAAATCACCTTCATCTGTGGATAAATTGAATGATTAGCACAGTGAAAATAAACAATCTGTCGAGATTGTCTTAGTATGGTGAGGGCGATAAACAAAAGTTTGTATAAGATGGTTAAGGCGATAAACAAAGCTGCTATAAGATGGTTAGGGCGATAAACAAAAGTTCCTATAAGATGGTAACTTAGGGCGATAAACAAAAGTTGCTATAAGATGGTTAGGGCGATAAACAAAGCTGCTATAAGATGGTTAGGGCGATAAACAAAAGTTGCTATAAGATGGTAACTTAGGGCGATAAACAAAAGTTGCTATAAGATGGTTAGGGCGACAAATAAAAGTTGCTATAAGATGGTTAGGGCGATAAACAAAGTTGCTATAAGATGGTTAGGGCGATAAACAAAAGTTGCTATAAGATGGTTAGGGCGATAAACAAAAGTTGCTATAAGATGGTTAGGGCGATAAATAAAAGTTGCTATAAGATGGTTAGGGCGATAAACAAAGTTGCTATAAGATGGTTAGGGCGATAAACAAAAGTTCCTATAAGATGGTTAGGGCGATAAACAAAAGTTGCTATAAGATGGTTAGGGCAATAAACGAAAGTTCCTATAAGATGGTTAGGGCGATAAACAAAAGTTGCTATAAGATGGTTAGGGCGATAAACAAAAGTTGCTATAAGATGGTTAGGGCGATAAACAAAAGTTGCTATAAGATGGTTAGGGCGATAAACAAAAGTTCCTATAAGATGGTTAGGGCGATAAACAAAAGTTGCTATAAGATGGTTAGGGCGATAAACAAAAGTTCCTATAAGATGGTTAGGGCGATAAACAAAAGTTGCTATAAGATGGTTAGGGCGATAAACAAAAGTTCCTATAAGATGGTTAGGGCGATAAACAAAAGTTGCTATAAGATGGTTAGGGCGATAAACAAAGTTGCTATAAGATGGTTAGGGCGATAAACAAAAGTTGCTATAAGATGGTTAGGGCGATAAACAAAAGTTCCTATAAGATGGTTAGGGCGATAAACAAAAGTTGCTATAAGATGGTTAGGGCGATAAACAAAAGTTCCTATAAGATGGTTAGGGCGATAAACAAAAGTTGCTATAAGATGGTTAGGGCGATAAACAAAAGTTGCTATAAGATGGTTAGGGCGATAAACAAAAGTTCCTATAAGATGGTTAAGGCGATAAAAAAAAGTTCCTATAAGATGGTTAGGGCGATAAACAAAAGTTCCTATAGATGGTTAGGGCGATAAACAAAAGTTGCTATAAGATGGTTAGGGCGATAAACTAAAGTTGCTATAAGATGGTTAGGGCGATAAACAAAAGTTGCTATAAGATGGTTAGGACGATAAACAAAAGTTGCTATAAGATGGTAACTAAAGGCGATAAACAAAGTTGCTATAAGATGGTTAGGGCGATAAACAAAAGTTCCTATAAGAAACTCTTTATTGTGAGTGATACAGACAAAAATAAACTAATCAGCGAAAGAAGTAACAATAAAATGTCTCACTGGAAGCCACACAAAACCTACCGAAAATATCGTCTTTGATGAACACCGGGTTGGAGACAATACGGTCGGTCACCCTCACCCCCGGGAGGCTGGGGATGTAGTAGTAGAAGAAGTACGGAGTCACGGAGTACTCGTTGGTGACCGTGGTCCTCAGCACGAAGACGACCCAGGACTGGTCTTTGAAGATGAAGGCGTCGCAGGAGCGAACTTGGGGTCCGAAGGATATCATGCTGTATTCAATGACGGTGGTGTACTCAAGGGTACATTCCTTAGAGTGTGGTGGGAGAGAAGTCGTTCATTTAAAAAAAAAAATGTTTAATTCAAACTCCACGGTGGGGGGGGGGGGGGGGGTAATAATGTTTTTGCGTTCTCCCTTGTGCGATCTTGAGAGAGAAGAACATCTTTAACTCACGCTCGCGCGCGCACACACACACACACCCACACACGCAGCCATTCATGCGTTGTTGTTTTGTTGTTTTTTTTTAGAATAATAGAAATGAAAAAAAAATTGTCAATTCGTAAAACAGAATTTATTTGGGTACTCAAGAAACACAGTGCCTATAAAGTTCCATTTCCTGTCTGACCAGATAATACAGCCCTAAAAGCACCCTACCTACCCCCCCCCACCACCACCACCGTGGAGTTGTGCGATAAGCTGTTGTTGCTGTTGTTGTTGTTTTTTTTATTAATCAAAGTAAAAGGGGAAAGGGGGGGGGTGAGGTAATAGGTAATACAAAAGTTTGAGACTCACACTGGACTAGATTGGTACCAATCAACTAAACGTAAACAGATGCGGGACGGTGGCATCAGTCACTGGTAGTGGTGGTGGAGATGACCCAACGGTAAGCCAGTTGATTGTACAGTGTCCCCTCTCCCTCCCACTCTCCCCCCCCCCCACAACTTACAATTTCTGTCGATCTGTCGGGCAGCTGCCTGTAGAATCCGAACTGCTTCTTGATGAGCCATCGCTTGTTCGTCCCGACATCCAGGTAGGCCCGGAACGTCACCACGTCCATCCCGGCGATGAGCCCGTGGTGACAGCTCGTGGGCAGGGGCCGGCGGTAAGGGGCTAGCGCCAGGGCTTTCTTAGGGTCGTATCCTGAAGATGAGAGGCGGTGGGGAAAGGGTTTAAAATCCTCTTTAAAGTAATTGACTCGATGACCCCCTTAACCCTTTCATTCTGTATAATTTAGCTATGCTTTCAAGACAATAATAAATACATTTAGAATGCAAACCCACCTTTGAGTCTCTGGGCTTTAGCTTCACCGGTTTTAATGCATTCCGCTCTTGTATCTAAATAAAAGATTGGATAGATATACATATAATTATAAATATATGGAGACAAAGATGCATGGATACAAAGATACAAGGAGACAAAGATGCATGGAGACAAAGATACATGGGAGACAAAGATGCATGGAGACAAAGGTACATGGAGACAAAGATACATGAATACGAAGATTAAAGTCCCTGTGAGAGTGACATGTTTACCTCTAGATCCTATAAACCAATGTTGATCGGCTTTTATAGTGTCATTTTTTTACACCCCTATTATGTCCGTGTGTGTAATGGCTTTAAAGGTACTACCGGAGATTTGCAGGTTACTGAACACGTTGAGATCTGAACCAGTAACCTACAACACGACAACTGGTCGCACAGTCGAAGCGCCACCAAGTCAACCAGACAGACAGGTAGGTGAGTAAGCATGTTGTATGAGGTAGGTATGTAGGTCTGTATGTAGGTAGGTATGTAAACAGACAGATAGACAAATTTAATTCTTTCAATTGTAATATGCCAAAGAGCCTCCTTCACAGCTTTACAAGCACCTGGGAAAACCTGTGTCACAGCTTTACAAGCACCTGGGCGAACCCGTGTCACAGCTTTACAAGCACCTGGGCAAACCTGCGTCACAGTTTTACATGTACCTGGGCAAACCTGCGTCACAGCTTTACATGCATCTGGGCAAACCTGTGTCACAGCTTTACATGCATCTGGGCAAACCTGTGTCACAGCTTTACATGCATCTGGGCAAACCTGTGTCACAGCTTTACATGCATCTGGGCAAACCTGTGTCACAGCTTTACATGCATCTCTGGAAATAACTGTGGCCTTTTACTAAATCCCTTCACAGGAATAAAAGGTGAGAGGTCAACTGGAATGGGGAGGGGGGGTAAGTTTGAAAGCCCCCTTAACTCTCGAGAGACACACACACACCACTTCCCCCCCCCCACCATCACCACCAGATCCTGATGCGAGCGCCCCCCTCCCCCTCCCAAGGAGCAGGACGGTGCGTCAAGACGGCCCCGGTGATACTTCACTTACTGTAAATCGTTTCCTCGATGAACCATTTCATGCTGTAGATGCGTATAGCCGGGCGGCCGCCAGAGGCGGGGGCCTCCCAGAAGAATGAGAAGGCGAACAGCTGGTACGCCTTGAGGGTGATCTGGTTGAAGGTCACCATGACGCCCTGCTCCAGTACCCCCACCGGGCACGTCACTCCGGAGTATCTTTTGAATTGCGTGTTCGTGGAAAAATACATTTTGCACAGCTGTTTGTCAAAAGAGTGTAATCTTGTCGTTAGTTAAGTGCGCCTTATATTCATATTACATTTACAAGTAACGTTATGATGAGTTAACATTTTTAAGCAGTTACAGTAAATCAAGCCGGATACGTTTTTCTCACTTCATATGAACTAGCATTTGAACCAAGACAATTGTCGCTTATAATATCACATTTCAAAAGGTTCGTCTGTTCTGAACATTTTGTATGATTCATTATTTCATAAAGAAATCGTTATTTAATGGTTTATTATAATTTTCTATTACATCTGCCGCTGTTTCAATTGTTTTACTCTTCATTTGTGGCACTTAGACTACTGTACTCACACTTAACTTAATTATCCTCGCCAAAGACTACTGTACTCGCACTTAACTTTATAATCTGTTGACCACAGACTGTTGTACTCACACTTAGCTTTATAATATGTTGACCACAGACTGCTGTAATCACACTTAGCTTTATAATCTGTTGACCACAGACTGTTGTACTCACACTTAGCTTTATAATATGTTGACCACAGACTGCTGTACTCACACTTAGCTTTATAATCTGTTGACCACAGACTGCTGTACTCACACTTAACTTTATAATATGTTGATCACAGATTGCTGTACTCACACTTAGCTTTATAATCTGTTGATCACAGATTGCTGTACTCACACTTAGCTTTATAATCTGTTGACCACAGACTGCTGTACTCACACTTAACTTTATAATATGTTGATCACAGATTGCTGTACTCACACTTAGCTTTATAATCTGTTGACTTTATAATCTGTTGACCACAGACTGCTGTACTCACACTTAGCTTTATAATCTGTTGACTTTATAATCTGTTGACCACAGACTGCTGTACTCACACTTAATTTTATAATATGTTGATCACAGACTGCTGTACTCACACTTAACTTTATAATCTGTTGACCACAGACTGCTGTACTCACACTTATCTTTATAACCGTTAAACACTAGGATTGTTATTTTCCCCTACACAGTGCTCACCTCGGTTGTTTTGTTCTCTGGACTTATCATGGTGAAGCCCATAAATTTTTTTTCTCTCCAGTTGGGGTCCGGTGATTGCGACAAGTTTACTGTGGCCCGAATAGACAGCATACCCACTTGATGAGACAGTCCGTAGGGGCACTTGAAGTCTGTCCGAAGGTCAGCAGTCTGGTAAGGCTTCATTGTTATATCAGGTGTGTAAACGGGGGGCACTGCAGTGGAATCAAGTGCCAGCATGTAGACAGACAGACAGAAACGTGGAATCAAGTAGCAGCATATAAGCAAACAGACAGTAATGTGGGATGAAGTGACAGCATGTAGACAGACAAACAGACAGTAATGTGGAATCAAGTGATAGCATGTAGACAGACAAACATACAGAAACGTGGGATCAAGTAACAGCATGTATACAGACAGAAATGTGGAATAAAGTGACAGCATAATATAGACAGACAAACAGATAGTAATGTGGAATCAAGTGACAGCATAGTATAGACAGACAAACAGACAGTAATTTTTATGTGTGTTTGTGAAGTCCATGAAAAGGCTCGATGTATATCGCGTAGTTCCTATAAACCACTCGTGGAATGATTTTTTGTATTGTCCTTCTTTTACTTCCCCCTCCCTCCCCAGTTATATGGTGCAATGGCCACGGAGGTACACCTCGGGAGACATAGGGGGGGAGGGCGAAACTCAAAACTCGTCAACGCACAGCATACTGCATGAGAATCCGGCTGGCCACCACAGAGCCATCCAGCAGCTGAATCTGTTGGTATGGGGGGAAGGGGGGGGGAGGGAACCAAACTAGACTTTTGTCTAAGTCCCTCACCGACGAATATGTCAAAGTTTCTGCCCTTGATAGAACCGTCCCCCCCACACACACACACAGACACAAACGCACCCTTATTCCTTGCAAATTAAAAAAAAAAGTACAGAACTGATTGTAAGATACAAAAATTGATCAAAGTCAATAGTCCTATGTTATTTTTGTAACTTTATTTCTTTTTTTACACCATACTGGATGGAGGGTGGGGGTGGTGGGGGGTGGGCCGGTCCTGCAAAATGTTAGTGGAGCCTTTTTGTAAAAAAGAAAAAAAAAATTGCATGCGCGTTTTTCATCTGTTTTTTTTTTTAGGAGCAGAGTGGGGGGGGGGGGTGTCGTCTTAGGTCTCGGACTCTAATCCCTGTTTCTACGCCGCTGATTTTGTTCTTTCATTTTAAATAACTCACGGTATGCTAGGCATGGCAGTAGACTCAGGGTGAGGAACAACGTGGAGACCAGCATGGTGGTGGGGCGGTGCATTCAGTCAGTGGCCTAGTGCAGAAGACATCTCTAGATGAATGACCCAAGTTGTTGTGAGTGTTAAAAGTTCATCCTGAAGAAATACATTGTTGAATGTGGTGAAACTCTATGAACTGTCTAATTAATCGATATATCATCGTTGAAGCCTTTGTTAGAATTTGTGTTAATTGTTAGCCATGTTTTCATTGCTGTAATTTTATTTTCCTCACTATAGTGTTTATAGTTCGCTGCACTGAGATAGTGGGGCAGGGGGGAACAATCACTAAATCAGCGGGGAAGTCATTCGGCCACAGGTGTACAAGAGATGGGGGGGATGCGTTCGGCCTAAGTTATACAAGAGATGGGGGGGCTGCATTCGGACACAGTTTACAGGAGATGGGGGGCTGTATTCGGCCACAGATGTACAAGAGATGGGGGGCTGCATTCGGCCACAGATGTACAAGAGATGGGGGCTGCATTCGGCCACACAGCTGTACAAGAGATGGGAGCTGGGTATTCGGCCACAGCTGTACAAGAGATGGGGGGCTGCATTCGGCCACAGCTGTACAAGAGATGGGGGCTGTTATTCGGATACAGCTGTACAAGAGATGGGGACTGTATTTGGCCACAGTTGTACAAGAGATGGGGGACTGCATTCGGACACAGCTGTACAAGAGATGGGGGACTGCATTCGGCCACAGCTGTACAAGAGATGGGGGGCTGCATTCGGCCACAGCTGTACAAGAGATGGGGGGGCTGTATTCGGATACAGCTGTACAAGAGATGGGGGCTGCATTCGGCCACAGCTGTACAAGAGATGGGGGGCTGCATTCGGCCACAGCTGTACAAGAGATGGGGAGCTGTATTCGGATACAGCTGTACAAGAGATGGGGGACTGTATTTGGCCACAGTTGTACAAGAGATGGGGGACTGCATTCGGACACAGCTGTACAAGAGATGAGGGGACTGCATTCGGCCACAGCTGTACAAGAGATGGGGGGTCAGCATTCGGCCACAGCTGTACAAGAGATGGGGGGCTGTATTCGGATACAGCTGTACAAGAGATGGGGGCTGCTTTCTGGACACAGCTGTACAAGAGATGGGGGACTGTATTCGGCCACAGCTGTAGCAAGAGATGGGGGCAGTATTCGGACACAGCTGTACAAGAGATGGGGGACTGTATTTGGCCACAGCTGTACAAGAGATGGGGGCTGCATTCGGACACAGGTGTACAAGAGATGGAGGGCTGTATTCGGCCACAGCTGTACAAGAGATGGGGGGCTGTATTCGGCCACAGCTGTACAAGAGATGGGGCGGTATTCGGCCACAGCTGTACAAGAGATGGGGGACTGTATTCACTTTAGCTGTACAAGAGATGGGGGGCTGTATTCGGCCATAGTTGTACAAGAGATGGGGGCTGCATTCGGACACAGCTGTACAAGAGATGGGGGGCTGTATTCGGCCACAGCTGTACAAGAAGATGGGGGACTGCATTCGGCCACAGCTGTACAAGAGATGGGGGCGGTATTCGGCCACAGCTGTACAAGAGATGGGGGGGCTGTATTCGGATACAGCTGTACAAGAGATGGGGGCTGCATTCTGACACAGCTGTACAAGAGATGGGGGCGGTATTCGGCCACAGCTGTACAAGAGATGGGGGCGGTATTCGGACACAGCTGTACAAGAGATGGGGGACTGTATTTGGCCACAGCTGTACAAGAGATGGGGGCTGCATTCGGACACAGCTGTACAAGAGATGGGGGCTGTATTCGGCCACAGCTGTACAAGAGATGGGGGGCTCCAGTATTCGGCCACAGCTGCCACAAGAGATGGGGGCGGTATTCGGCCACAGCTGTACAAGAGATGGGGGACTGTATTTGGCCACAGCTGTACAAGAGATGGGGGCGGTATTCGGCCACAGCTTTACATGAGATGGGGGACTGTATTCGGCCACAGCTGTACAAGAGATGGGGGGCTGTATTCGGCCATAGTTGTACAAGAGATTGGGGGCTGCATTCGGACACAGCTGTACAAGAGATGGGGGGCTGTATTCGGCCACAGCTGTACAAGAGATGGGGGCTGTATTCGGCCACAGCTGTACAAGAGATGGGGGGCTGTATTCGGCCACAGCTGTACAAGAGATGGGGGGCTGTATTCGGCCACAGCTGTACAAGAGATGGGGGACTGTATTCGGCCACAGCTGTACAAGAGATGGGGGGCTGTATTCGGCCACAGCTGTACAAGAGATGGGGGGCTGTATTCGGACACAGCTGTACAAGAGTATATTAATAATAGTTTGTTATATTTGTTGTAACTGAACCAGGGTTACAGACCAGTGACCTGACACTGACCTTGACGGACTGGTCATTTCCATGAAATCAAGAGGGTGGGGAACGATCACATAGCATTAGTAGAGAATGAACTGGGTCAGTCGAGTGTTTACAGTGTGGTAGAGACTAGAGAGTGCGTTACGGACCACATTATACCCGGAGTCAACTTAACTGATATGTCTCCCCCCTCCCCTCCGGGTCAATGAAAACCAGGGAGAGGCGTAATAACCGCCTGGCAGAAGACCCCCTCCACGGTCCCTTTCCTATAAGAGAAAACATTTCATTTATCATTACTCTGTACATGTTATAGTTAATGGCCCAGGTACGACAAATGTTTTCTGCTTTTTGTTTTAATTTCACCCAGTAACTTGACCTGTTATATTGTCACTGTGCTCATAAAAAGTATTTAAAAAACACTAGCAACAGTTTAAGTTTGTCATCACTTTTAAAAATGGTACAATAGAATAATTCAGATAAGTGAAGGCTCCAGGACTTAGTCCCATGTAAACTGGGTCGACTGGTCACCGTAGTTACCGTAGTAAAAAGGAGATGGGCCTTTGAGGTAGCCAGTGACTGCATTGGTGAAGATTCTCGGTTTTTTTTATAGAGGGATACAGTGAATTAGACAAATTTGATGGAATTATTGGCCTTTACGAGTGTATAAGTGTTGTAAATTTAATGAAGCCACGTGGAAATCATTCTCCTTCCTTTATTGTGAGCTATTTATAGGTTAAGCCTAAAGTTGTTTAGTTTTAAATTTTTGTTTTTTTCTCCTTGAGTTTTAGCCGTTGTTAAATAGTTGATTGATTCCAGTAGGGATTTAGCCTCCAAGAACTATAACAAGGCACAAGACATATTCGTATGTTATCCTTAGACTGTGTGCATCGGTTGACTTACTTCCCCCTGCCCTGTTTCCCCTGAAAAGAATATGAGATATCGGATAGACATTCCAAGACAATATCTACGCTTGCTTTGTCTCAATTTGAATTCATTCTTCTAACAACAAGTCGAAATCCTATAGATTCTACTGTATTCGGTCATGCGATCGTGGGGCTTCGTCTGTCGTGATTGACTTAACGAAGACTTAATTGTTTCACCACTTACTGTGGGTGGACATTTTGTCTTGTTGTTTGTTTCGTTCTGCATTCAAACGCACTTACTATGTTACGATTGAAATTTGTATACTTATCAAACTAGAGACATCATTTCCCCATTCAGTAGATTATTAAATTACAAGATATCATTTATATTGAATCATTCTTTAACTTAAAAAAAAGGCATATTATTTTACTTTCCCACAAAATCTTTTTTTTTTCAAATGTCACTAATAAATCAAACATAGAAATAACATAAAACATATCAATAAAAAGCCAAAGTGTATATAAAGGCACTTAGCAGAATGCCAACAATTTACAGTCAAGAATCGGATTGAGTGACACCTTGATTCTCTTAACCTATGGTTGATTTCTGAAACCTTGACTTCTTCAATTTTTTTCTTCACCCGTAAATACTACTGGATCCAGAATAATAAGTCAAGAATCAGTCAGTAATCCACATCAAAGCCTTTTATCAATGTTATTGTAGAACAGAATGATACTAATCAAAACCTCGTCTCCAACGTTAGCAAGTAGTAATTCCAGTTTTCAACTATTGATACAAAATTATCTTGATCACTGGCTGGTAAATAAATCAAAGACTCTGAAAGTGTTTCTAGTAAATGCCTCTGAAAGTGTGTTCTAGTCAATGCCTCTGAAAGACTCCTCACAGTAACATTGTATTCTACATGTCTCAGCTACGGGACGGATGGTCATGTGGTAAAGAGCTCAAATGTCGACCTGGGGGGGGGGGAGGGGGAGGGTCCTTGTTTTGATCTCCGGTGATGACCATTGGATATTTCAGGGCATGGCTAAAGTTCCCGCTGTATCTCTCGTGGTGTCTCTCACTATCTGCTATGGTGGGGGTGCAAAAATCGTCCCATTAGTGGTTTAGAGGATCGATCGAAGAGATTTCATCCCATCTTTGCAGGGACTTTAAACATCTTCCTCGGGTCAATTCAAAAAAATCTTCTAAAACACATGATTATAGTACAAACAACTGTGATTGCATGATTATAGTACAAACAACTGTGATTACATGATTATAGTACAAACAACTGTGATTACATGATTATAGTACAAACAACTGTGATTGCATGATCATAGTACAAACAACTGTGATAACATGATTATAGTACAAACAACTGTGATTACCTTAGTTAAAATTTATTCTCAACCGATTCATTCCCTGTGAACATATTGAGCGATTCAGTGTGTAATTTTCTGAGCAACATTGAAACGTATAAAGAACAACCTAATCCTAAAACGTTTGTCTCTATTACAAAACCCACAGCTGCTGTTGATGTTCTAGTGCCGTCTGGCAAATTCCTAATTTTAAAATGTGTGTCTCTCCTGTTCAGTTTGGGAGACTATAATGTCAACTAAAGCTTGGGCGTTTTATGTTCTCGCAAAGTGCAATCTGGTGTCACTTTTTTTTTAAAAAAGAATATTTCTTACAATAGTCGGTGTGCAGTTATCGACCAGTACTCTCTATGTTTCTCAGAAAGTAGCACTTTTGTTCTTTCCAAGCTAATTCGAAAGAAATATTCTCTCGGGATGTGCATGTTCTTAGATTATATCAAAGATTATTCCCTCATAATAATTTTATTGTATGCTTAGATTTACAAAAGACATCGCATTTTCCGAGTCAGCCTTCAAAGGGTGTGTGGTGACGTCTTAGTAAGTGTCACTGTGTGTGTGTAGATGTGCTGGTGTAGGGTATGGGCGCAGGCACGCCGAGAGGGGGTCAGGGGGCCATTGCCAGGGGGCCCGCATCTGTAAGGGGGGCCCGGCCGCCCCGACCATGTCAATTTTTTCACGACTCATTGTTTATTAAGGGGCCCGCAAAGATGTCCTGCCCTGGGGCCCTTGTTGGCTCTCGGCGCCCCTGTATGGGCGTATAGAATTGTTGCGCTCTCGCGGCTGCATAAAAGTACGAATGGTCAGGGGAGAGAATCAGTGGTCGACTGGTGATAGAATGAGGTCAAGGAACACGTGCGAGGAGCGTGCGTGTGTAGCGAACGAGTGACACTGTCACTGAGAGTTGATGACCTGTTCTGGTTGAGAAAGGTTGTGTTTTTAAGATTGATGAACAACGTGCGAGGAGCGTGCGTGTGTAGCGAACGAGTGACACTGTCACTGAGAGTTGATGACCTGTTCTGGTTGAGAAAGGTTGTGTTTTTAAGATTGATGAACAATCCAGGAGTGATATATTGTTTTGAATTGCTAACGGACAATTTTCGAGTTTTTATGTAGTCAAAGTATTTGTGTCATTGATTGAGGGAATAATGTATTTATTTATACCCTGTGTTTGTGACTTCATTAAGGGCAGTTTGTACGTAGCAACAAAGCCAGGTACAAGGTACTCTAGTTTCACTGTGCGTGTCGACTGGATGAATGTGTTTCTGTCCTCTGTTGTTCAACGCATTATCCAATCAGAGGAGATCAAGAAAATAACTGGAGATAGCAAGCAACCTTGTCTTCATTTCTTAATCACATTTAGCTAAGTTTAATATAACGGAAGCAATCTTCAAACAATACTTGCTATGAACACTTTAAAATACAAGAGGCAATGTACAATGACGAAGATATTTCTGTTTTAACTTTGTGAGCAGTCGATTTTCAAGAACTTTTAAAAAAGAACAATGTTTTTTCTAAAAAAAAAATAAAAAATCTACAAATATCATCTAGATAACAGGATGCCTTTTCTTTTCTTTTTTTTTTAAAGTACTTTTCAGTTCAATTGGCTTTATAGGGAACATCTCCTTTTAACACCCTAAAGTTTGTTTATCTCCTAATAAGATGCTATGAATGGATGACAGAAAACATCAATGAAATAATTGACGCAATTGTGATGACGCAGCTGTGCAAGGAATGGGTTCTAGACCAATACCGAAGTCCTCCGTGGAGCTACCTCCCACAATTGCATACTCTCATGATGCAAAAAGCGGGGGGGGGGGGGCACATCAAATTGGGTTCTATGCTGAATCAAGAAATTAACAAAACCTTTCACTGTCAGAATACAGATCAGATGTAGCCCTAAGCCTTACTAGAGCTACTTTGAATGGATTAAATGTTTATGATACTTTAACGCGTTTATTTCATAATGGTAAGGTATGAATAATGCTGGCTACGGGTTTTAGCCTCATTTAGTTTTTAAGCTTCATTATATTATTTGAAGTGAGGCTTCATTGGTATTTTCATCTTGGCTAAGTTAGCCTTAAATAGCATGTTCCTCCTGACCAAGTGAGGCTTCGTTAGTGTATTCCTCTTGACAAAGTGAGGCTTCACCAGCATATTCATCTAGACAATGTGAGGCTTAATCACCATATTCCTCTTGGCAAAATCAGGCTTCATTAGCATGTTCCTCCTGACAATGTGAGGATTCATCAGCATATTCCTCTTGATGGTGTGAGGCTTCATCAGCATATGATTCGATGTCAAATTTAGACTGTTTCGTCAAACATTTGACATAGTCGTAAAAAATGTCAAAGTTGTATTACATGTATCCTCACATTGCACGCACATCTGACAAATAATTTATTATCGGGGGGCTATTATTCTTTTGTTTTATTTTATTACCCTTCAAATTTTTCCTTAAAAATGAAATTTAAAAATGTGATTATTACTAGAAGAGCATATGAGAAGATTATGAAAATAATAATAATAAAAATAAAGCACGCAACAAATGTCCAAATCAAACAACATAGATGCATTCAGAGTTTCTATCAGAGAAACTTCGAAAACAATTTTGATTCATTTAAACAAATCAGCTGTTTGTTTTTTTTTTTAAGTAAAAATAAATCCATTCGGAATTCAATTTTTAAATTAAAAATAAAGAGTACAAAAATAAAGTAATAAAGTAGTAACAAGACTTTTTTGTATTTAAAACATTGATTTTAATATTCGAAAATAATTTTAAATTTCTTTTTCTAATCAACTAGATGGAGATGCGAGTTTAAAATAATTATTTTGTAGTATAATTTTTTTTCTCTATACAATTTGGCAATAATGAGGTGTCATTTTTGCCAGACTCGCCAAAAACAAGATCAAACTAAAAACGGTCTCAAATTTCACACCTAAGAAAACTACTACATATATTTTAATTTTAATGTGTGTTTACAAAAATCGATAAAATTACTTCTTTGATTTTTGTTTGCCGTTTTTTAAGCTTGCATACCAAAATTTTATTTCTAATTAGGCGAACATGAAAATAAAAATTATACCTAATTTTAATTATAGTGTTTCTTCACATTCGGTCAATAATCGGTGGTAGTTTTAATTGGTGAATAAATCATAGCCTCGGGCTGAAGAGGTGAACATAATTGGAGGTAAACTGGGCAGAATTTCAGTTGTATTTACTTTAGAAATAAACGCATGTATGCATTTTTTTTATAAGAATAAGACCAGATTCTTATATTGTTACAGTTATACGTCTTTATTTATTTAAAAACAGCTTAAAGCAAATGCTATTCTTATAAACACCTGCCGAATTATCCTGAGAATTCTAACACTTTGCTCAAGAGATATTATTATTATAACAAGTGTTACACATATTTTTTTTCTTGGTTTTTTACGCCAGTCACCACGAGAGTGCAAAAACTGAACGTAGTACTTCGTCTTATTAATGGGAAATCTCTTTTAACAGAATGCTTATTAAACCGACTCATGTGTAGTTAATTTTTTCAGCAGTTGAGTTATTTAATTCAAGTTGGCCCAAACATTTCCGAAGTTTTAATAATTTAACGCTAAACCAGTGAAGATTTTTTTTAAAAAAAAAGAAGGAAATAGTCAAACATTGATAACGATCTATCAAGATACATTAAACAAAGAGTTTGTTCGCTGGTTTGTGTGGGTTTTTTTTAAAAGTTCAGAAATCACTGATAAACAAGATATATATAGTGATCTCCCTTTATGATGAGACATTCGACACGTATGGATCCAGTATATGCTATTGGAGCAGTAGTTAAAGTAACCGCTATGACCATGGTACAACAGGCGACATAGTGTGGGGAAGGGGAAGCGAGGGAGGGGGCAACGTCACTGGGGATTTGGAACACATATCTTACGCCAGGCCAGTTGAACACTTCAACGTCAAATCCACTGAGACACCCTGACATCCACCGAGAGCCCCTGACATCCACTGAGACACCCTGACATCCACTGAGACACCCTGACATCCACTAAGACGCCCTGACATTCACTGAGACACCCTGACATCAACTGAGACACCCTGGCATCCACTGAGATGCCCTGACATCCACTGAGACGCCCTGACATTCACTGAGACGCCCTGACATCAACCGAGACACCCTGACATCCACTGAGACACCCTGACATCAACTGAGACACCCTGACATCCACTGAGACACCCTGACAATCACTGAGACACCCTGACATCCACTGAGATACCCTGACATCCACCGAGACACCCTGACATCCACCGAGACACCCTGACATCCTCTGAGACACCCTGACATCCACCGAGACACCCTGACATCCGCGGAGACACCCTGACATCCACGGAGACACCCTGACATCCACGGAGACACCCTGACATGACGTATCAGATGGTGGCGCAGGCTGTGACTGACGGGCGCGCGTGGCTCCCTGTCGCCACTGCCGCCTCAACGAAAGCCCCGGCGGCGGACCCTCTGGTCAGCACCTTCGTCTACAACCTCGTCTCTTACGTCATCCTAAGGTCGGTCGTCCAGGTCACGCTCAGGATCCTCGGACTGTTCGCCAACGTCATCAACATCCTGGTCTTTCTCAGAGGCGGCCCCGTCGACAGCGTGACGGCCGGGTTCCTCGGGCTGGCCGTGGCGGATTTCGGCTTCCTGCTGCTTTACCTCGTTCCCGTGGCGCTCATCATCCTCGACAAGAGCTTCTCAGTGTACTCGTACGCGACCTGAGCAGCCTCTCTTTCGTCATTTCCATGTACTCGCTCATGTTCGGCGACATCTCCTACCTGATCACGACCTACCTGGCTGTCCAGAAGGCCTGCTGCGTGGCCATCCCACTCCACTTCAAAAACGTGTTCACGCGCTCTCGCTCCGTCTTCACGCTGGTATTCATCTACGGGCTCGCCTTCACCTACTACTGCCCCATTTTCGCGTCCATGGCCTGCGACGTCCGGCCTTTGAACAGCTCGAAAACGGGCTCGGCCCAGCTGTTCATCGTCCTTTCGCCTCTCTCAAGGGAGCTCATCAAAATGTTCAGGCTGGTCAATAAAACGGTGCTGCCGTTCGCCACGCAAACCGTGGTGATCGTCTGCCTCGCCATCCTGACGGTCCATCTAAAAAATGCGTCCCGGTTTAGAATGACATTGAAATCTGGCAAAGGTAAATCCCTTTCCGATTCTTCAGACGTCAAAGGCCTGCGCGCAATTCAGTCCGTGACTCTGGTTTCCGCCATATTTGTAGCTTCAAACATGCCGGACATATGCATCAATATCGCCACGATGTTGGTCCCGGAGTTCAACGACAGGAAGTTCTACAACAACCTATACTGGGTCGTGGAAGAGTGCAGCAACGTATGCCCCATTATCAACTCAGCCGTATTGATACTTGTTTACCTCAAATACAACAAAAACTATTACAAAAATTTTATCTCTCTTTTTCAAAAGACAAAATAAAAATACCGGTATTTTTTGTTAGTAGTATTTGATATATTTTATTTTCTCTCCAATTAATTAAAACAGCGGTCGACAATAAATAAATCCTCATAGTAGAGAGCTGCACAGCAGTGGCGTAGCGAGGGGGGGCATCATGCCCCGGGCGCTATTCACAAAGGGGCGCCGAATGGTATATTTTACATATATGTTTATCGAATGGGAGGGGCGCTAAAAAGATATTGTGCCCCGGGCGCGAGTTGAGCACGCCGCCACTGCTGCATAGGGCTATGATTTTCATCCAACCCCACCCGTCCTCGCATAGTTTGAACCACCCCCACCCGCCATAGTCTGCTCCATCCCCACCCATTCAAACCCGTACGTAACCTATTGACATTTTTATGCCAGTTACAAACACAGACTATAAATTAGAAACAAAATAACCAAGCTAGATTTAGACAAATGGGCAAGAAAATGTATTTCAGAATAAATGAGTCACCAATTGATTTTTTAAAAAATGATGCAGCAAACTTATAGTAAAAAAATTATACTGCAAATTTTTCGTTTGCTTAGCAAGTGTCACGAGGTCACTAAAGACAATTTCTATTGGAGAATGTTTTTTTTCCCCTTTCCTTGCAACATTTTCAATGTGACATATAACTCAATGTGATATATATATATGGCACTGTCTAACTCAGTGTTTTATCCACACCCCCGGGGGTGAGAAGGGAAAATCCGTGGGTGAAATTTAAAATTCCTGGGGTGAAAACTACAGTATTGTTTGGTCGTAATCATGTTCAGGGAAAAAAGCCGTGGGTGAAATTTCAAATTCCGGGGGTGAAAACTACCCCCGGAAATGGTCTGGATAAAACACTGGTCTAACTAGTGATTTAACCCATGGATGATTTATAGGATTGAAGTGTCAAAAACAAAAAAAACAAATGAAATTTTGTGTCCGTTCTTGCCAATATATTATGTTTATATCAGGTAAATATTAGATAGATATATATATATTTCAATCTTTTGGCATGCCAATAAATTTCCTGGCGTGCAAGTTATAGTGCCGCTTATTTCCCCTATCCCTGATTTAACTGTCAACAATATTGGCAATGAATATTGGTGCGAATGACATACAACGTCTGCAATATTTCAAATTTTTTCCTTTCATTAATACAAGGTAAAAATATACTCATGAGTAAAAAAGAAAGAAAAGGGGAGATGGGGGGTGTTGTGATCAATGGGAGGGGGGAGAGGGACCTGCAGTGTTGCTTGGGTGGAAAAAGAATTACCCGCTCCCCACCCCCAGCATGGGATGGAAGGGGTTGGGATTAAAAAAAAAAAACCTGGACTAGATTAGTCTATTGTTCACATTCAATACTTGCATAACAAATCAAACAAACACCAAAACATTTTAGGTATAAAATAAAATATGCGATGCCATTTAATCTATTTTTTTTTTTGAGTTTTTTTTTTTCTTCAGTTAACATATTGTTTACATAAAAACAAACAACAACACTCATCTTGGTCTTGTGCTAGTGAGCTGGTAAGAGGCTTGGAAAAAAAAAAACAAAAAAAATTTAACCAACCCTGTAATAAGAACAGTGAAAGGTTGAGTCTGTGTGTGTAATTCAGGGTTTCATAGGTTTCACCAACCAGGTAACAAGAGATACACTATGTCTATAACACACACACACACCAGCGCAATGTCACAGTGTGTCCAAGTCCACAACATCACCTGTGGACTCCCCGCTCAGATCCAACTGCTTTGACACCAGTGAAAAGTTATCCAACACAATCGAATCGCTCAGCATATCTTCGTCTATATCAAGTCCGTTGCTGGCGTCAAAGCTGGACTCATCGTGGGGGGGCGGCGGCAGACTTCCCCCGCTGACAGAAGGTAACTGAAATGTCTGTATGGAGGCTGCTTTCCTTTTTTTTAATGTCTTAGTCCTCTTCCCAGAGGTGGCTTTTTCTACTCTGTAATTTGCATTAGGCCTCTTGTAGTTGCTAAGCTTGGCTTTGTTAATGACACCATGAATGTCCTTGATCTCCTTATGTCTGGAGCTCAGGTGGAATTTGAGAGAGTTGGAATGCCTGAACTGCTGACGGCAGACAGGGCAGGAATATGGGAAAGCATTTTCATGAATTCTCAGGTGCCTCTTGTAGTTGCGGTGATCACTGAAGGGCTTTGAGCAGGCCTTACAAGTGTACCGCTTTTCACCGAAATGCACGTTCCGCCTGTGTGCATTCATGGCACCTTGTAAGTTGAAACCCTGGCCGCACAGGTCGCACAGAAACGCTTCCATTCTATAGCATGCTTTCTTGTGAGACTCCAAGCCTGCTTTCTGGGAAAATGATTTATCACATTTATCACAAACAAACGTCTTTTCTTCGCTATGTATCAACATGTGCGACTCCAACGAGAAGTACCTTGTAGTCTTAAATGTGCAGCCTTCACGCAAGCAGCGGAAGGGGCACGACTCGCCATGGACCTCCCTCGAGTGTTTCTTCAGCGCAGACTCCTGTGGAGCTCCATACTCGCAGAGCCGACATTTCAGGTATGGTCGACCATAGTGCACATCCCGCTTGTGTTTGGTCAAGAGATACTTGCGATAGAACTCCTCAGAGCACTCATTGCACTTGAACACAGGGTGGTTGATGATGTGCTCAGTGTACTGGCCAATGTCGGTGAACTTTTTGAAGCACTTCTCACATTTTTTAAACTGCAGGCTGTCAAATAACAAGTCAAGTTGACCTTTGATGGGATCATTATCAGGGACCTAAAAAAAAAAAATAAGTAAGAAAAATATAAATATTGTAATATATTTGTAAAGATTGCAGATTAATTTAGAGACAAGGAGCAGAAACAAAAGGCAGAAATGGCTAATCCAGCACACTGGAAACTTTTCTTTGCACCCCAACAAATTTTCAAATATTAACAAAAGTAAGTTACATAATAAATACATGTACTAATATAAAAACACTTCAAATTCGGCACTGATAATATCATATTTACCACCCCTGACCCAGACTAATGTGACAAAGGAATGTAGTCATCCCTTGCCACTTTGAGCTTTGACTTTTGCTGCTAAACTCAACTGCCTTTTTTTTTTCTTCTTCTTCAAAGCATGTTGCTCAAGAATGTTTGAGTGTGATTAAATGTACAATAATTATACAATATTTGTTAGGACTTGTATGTTGTATTTTCTTTTATTTTGTCTAATCTAAAGGGAAATATGTGAGTGTAATGGTTACAAAAGGATGTTATTTCATCACTGAAGGCTTTAATAATGTCCAAAAAAAAAAAACATGTTTAGGTTGTTGACAGGTTTTTCTATGCTCTAACTACAAAAAATATTTCATTTATAAATAAAGAACACTATTATGGTGAAATTCACATATCAAAGAAGAGCCAATTAACTGCAATAAATGAGAGGCAATTGTACTGGATACAAAGCTGGATATGCTGGACATCCATAAAAATCATTATTGCTCCTCTCAATTTATACAACAAAAAAAATTCTTATTTTATCATGGATAATTATTGTGTAACAATGCCAGATTAACCCTTGTGGATAGGAGAAACTAATATTTAGAATACAGGTGTCCATGAATGATTTCAATGACAGCCACACAACAGGTTTTCACATAGTAAAAAAAAATGCACAGGAAGCAGCTCAAAAAATGCAGAAGAGCAGTATGTGGTCTAACAGCCTCAAATGTCCACCCCTGGCATATATACAATTTTAGCCTAGCAAAAAAAAATGTGTAAAAATAAAATCTTCACCTGAGATTATGAAAAAATAACTATAAAACAGTCTTCTCTCATTTTAAATCAATATATTCTTAGTCTATATCATTAAAAATATTATTCCAGTGTCTATCAATAAAAACTGATTTTATTGAATAAGAAGGTTTTCTATGTGGACAAACATGTTTCGCAAATAGATAGGAGCCTTCTTCATTTTAAAATTCCAATTAAGAACCAATGAGGAAACAGAGAAGAGAATCCACATTCAAAATGTTATGATAAAAAAAATCTTACAACTAATTTTTTAAAGATTTGCCATTCAATAATGTATGGCGCCTACTGTAACCAGGGATATTTTCCATTTCAACAAAATAGTAAAACATCAGGGTTTTGAATAAAATCTCAATCAAAAAGCTATCAATTAACTATTGAAAAACCAAAATATATTTTTTAATTTTTTGTTTAGATGGGATAAAAAAAAAATGGCACTTTGTTATTAGGAGAATTAGTTCAAAATTAAGGGAGAATGTGTATTGTTGAAATGTTAATAAAAGGCCTGTCCTTTCATTATGCATTAATGTATTTTACTAATGCAAGCTAGTATGACTTTGACTACGTTCATCAAAAAACTGATTAATTCTCACACTTTTACAAATGTAAAGTTATAAATCAAGATGATGGAAGAGAAATTATTTGAATCTCAGATACAGTTTTCTCAAAACATGGATGTGTAAAAATGGATAATGGATCAAGCTATTGCCATTGTTTGTAAAAAGGGTAACTTTGAACTCTAGCCAAAAAAAAAAAGTCAAATAAAAGTAATTGCGGTTATTTTAAGCTTCTCACAATTTTATGAAATAATATTTTATTACTTGCGCTTACCTCTTCAATGACAGTAGTTGTTACAATCTTGCTTCCAGGATCAACGTCAGAGCTGTTCATTTTCTTCTTGGTCATCTTAGCATTATTCTTAGGTGGAACATCCAGTTTTTCAGATAAATTGTTATTTGTAATTGTAACATCATGGTTTTGAGGCACATCCTGGATGATTTCTGCACCATTCTGAGCATCATTGGAAATTTCTGGGGCACCTGTAACATTGTGTGTCTGGGGCATTTTCTGGGAGATTTCTGGACTTTCCACAGATTTTACGATTTCCTCAAAGTTTGCCTTCTCTGACTTTCCGTTTTTGGAGATAAGCTTGGTCAACTCCGCTGAGGGTATTCTTGTAAGTTTTACTTTCAAGGAAAGCTTTGAACTTAATAAATCAGCATGATTCTCAACAGCACTGGAAATATGTGTACTTTTATCCTTGCTTTGAGCTTTAAGACAATCGTTCATATTGCCATTGGTGACTGAGTAATTTAATTTTTCTGAAGGTTTTTCCTTTTTCAATGGATTTAAAACATATATTTCCTGGCTATATCGGTATGGGATAGATTTCCGTTTTCTAGCAGTTCTCCTGGCACTTTTTTCCAAGGAAATTTCTTGATCTTTAGAAAAGCTACCAGCAGAAGCAGGGACCATTTCATGACAAGTTGGATCTGACACAGATAAAGTTAATATTTTATTCCCATTAATCTCTTTGTCATCCACAAAATCTGAAAGATCCATTTGGGTACATAAAATTGCACATACATCTGTATTTTCAATTTTTCTTTCTAGATCAGCTAGTGCATTATGATCATCTAAGTGCTTCTTAAGTGCCTCAGAAAGTTCTGAAATACCGAGCCACTCAACAGCATTTAGGATTTCAGTAAGGAAGTCAACAGGAGGACGAAAGATTCCTGTGTACAAGGCTGTCACTATGGTGTCCATAGTCTCGTAGCTGAACTCCACTTTCATTATGTATGGCAAGGAAAGCTTTCCATCCATTAACAAATTAGAACTTTTGGAAATCTGGGAAGCTACAGTTGAGCTGAAGGCAGAAAGAACACAAGCATGAACTGCCAAGTATTTTTCACTTGCTACAATGAACAAATCACAAAATGAAACTGTCTTCCATTGTAGGTAAAGTTTATCAATAAGATTATTGCAGTGGTCAGTCAAATAATGTTCAAAGGCCACATTTGTATGTGTTTCTTCCATATTTGAAAACCTGAGTGGAAAAAAAAGCAAGCTGAAATTAAAACATTAAAAAAATTAAATAAAAATTGATTACTAATTAATTTTTAACAAGTGCCAGCATGAGAACCTTTATGTAAGGAATTTTTTTTTTTACTTTTTGGTACATTTTAATATTAGTAATTTATTATTTTTTATTCTCCAGACATCAGCTAAATTTCGATAATCCCACCAGCTTTGCCTAATTTGGAATCACTTTTTTTTTGCTATAAGAAAGAGAAACCTTTCTTTCTGCTAATAAATGATACGCAGTGGCTACGGCACCAGCAAGTTAGCGTATGAAAGTCACTGATCTATAATCATCAAAAGTTGCAATTTTAAAAAATTATTTTTTAAAATATTTAAGTATAGAGTTAGGATTAGGGATAGGGAAAGGGTTAGGGATAGGGTTAGGGTGTGGAGCAATATCTATGGCTGGTACTTGGACAAAAATAATATGAGTTCTGACTTGCTGGTGCCGTAGCAAGTGCGTAAATGATACTAATTACTAATAGTAATTTATTTTAAAAAAGACAATTTCTAATTTATTTCTCCTTTAGTAATGAGAATTTCTGTTCCAAAAATGAGATTGTACCCCTATAATTAACCCCTCCTTTGACACTTCCCAAATCATAGTATCAATTAATGATTTTAGTCTGTCACACTCAGTCATATTGTCATTGAATCTATTGACTGGACACTTGTATAGATATGTTAGTCATGAAATATTAATTTGTATTAGTTTATAAAATACCGTTCTACTAATATCTTATTAATTTTTAAAATGTGAATTACATTAGTACGTAAGTTGGCCAGTGAGACCAGTGTTATCCCTTTCTAGCGCGCATTTCGCATGTAACATGCTGACTACAAGTAGCATGAAACCCACTAGACAATAATTAAAAAAAAAATATGCATACCTATTAGCAATCGGGAAAATTAGTGATGATTTTTAATAAATATAAAAGCAGGGGCAGATTATGACATAATTAATAGATTTCCAATCAAAATGCTGCTAATAATCAATAGCAATAAATATGTGTTTAGTTTACATCTTTACTAGATATGCATTAACTTTCGTTATTTTGAGGTTTGAATTTTTATTTTCCTGGTCACCGGAAATTTGTGTAAGTTGTTGACATCGTTTTAAAAGCTCACGACCTACAAAATAATTCGTTTTAATAATTATTTTTTTAAATGTTAAAAAGTATCTGAAATATTATTGAGACATAAAATACAGATCACCTTCTGATTATAATGTTGAAACAAAACCGTTAATTTCTGCGATACATAATGTTAAAATGTCTATAATTAACACAAAAAAGACACAGGCATCGCGCACATCAGTCTCAGAAGCACATTGTCATAATAAAATAAGAACCACCATTATACCCGTTGTTGTGGGAGCGCTGTGAGCTATTTAGAACGATCTTGACAACATCTTTGATAGCATAATAGGGAAGCTAAATATATGTGAACTTCAAAGGGTCGCGTTGCTAAGGACAGCACACATCTTAAAATAAAGAAAGCTCTACCCATAATAAAATAACATTGGTTGTGTTAACCAATGGGGGAAAATGCTTGCACACCATAAAAATATTAAAATGCGGCTAGACCAAGTAATAACACTTAGGCTTTAAGGTGGGGCGTTGAAGGGGCTTGAGTGGGGAGCAGGGATGACACCACCAAATCTGGGGCCGCCTGACAACGGTGGCTCTGCCAGTTGGACAAAACATAATAAAACGAACGCAAGGCGGTTGGGGCGGGGGGGGGGGGTCGGCTCCGTCGAGTACATTAGTCTGCTATAAAATGGCTTGAGCCATTGGGGTTTGGGGGTGTATGATCAGAAGGGTCCCAGTGGGTGGAAATCGTCAGGGTCGCAAAATTGCCCTGTGGGCAGAGGCGTACCTAGGGTGGGGGAGGGGGGTCCAAATTCGAAAGTCCCCCCGGGCATGGGGGGGGGGGGGCAAAAAATGTTTTTTACATTAAAAATTAAGTACATTATCTCATGTCATGGTGTCGAATGTCAAAATGCAGGGGCTCCAAAAGAGGTCAAGCCCCTCGGAGCCCCCAAATCCCTCGGTTCGGCACCACCTGTGGGCCTGATGTAGTTCCAAGAGATACCAATCTTCTCTCTTACTACACAGAGCTTATCTATTAACCAGTGTTATCAGTATTTAGGAAAAGGTACCTACCAGCCCCGTCGCGTGAAAATTCTACAGCAGGGGCCAGGCCAGTAGCGGGAAGGGGGGTAGGGGCAGGAAATAAATGTTACTAAGTAGAGCTGACAAGCAGGGGGGGGGCAGACAAAACGCGGAGGGGGGGAGGCCACCCCCTCCCCTGCACGCTACGGGCCTGGTACCTACACAAGTCTTTTTTCATTTACTGTTTTTTTTTTATTCGATCTATTATTATCACAATGCATTTTTCTGGCTTCTGAACTTTTGATTACTTACTCTTGGCCATCGGCGCATGCTATGGAGGAGGCACGTTCAAATTAGTTAGCGACCCTAATTATTGGTTACTGTTGCACACAGTTTGAACGGTTCAAGTGTCTATTGTGTGTACTACGTCATTACATTGAATTCTAGGACGATTGTAGGTTTCTAAGTACAGGACGAGTGTATACCACGATAAAATGTCCCGCAATACATTTCATTGAATGACTTTTAATATTTATTTATGTGTGTGTGTGTGCAGGCCCACCGACAGAAATTTTGGGCCCCTGGGTAGGGCTGTCACGGGCCCCCCCGTGCTGATAATAATATTTTCAAAAGTCGATTGGCTAACTCAGTCGGGCCCCTACAACTCGCCGGGCCCCTGGGCATTTGCCCCCCCCTGCCCCCCTCTCGGCGGCATTGTGTGTGTGGACCTCATGAAAAATTTAAACCATCGGGGGGGGGGGGCTACAAGGGACTGATTTGGCTTATGCATTAATACGGCCATGTTGTTTTTAAAAACAAATATAAACATACAAGTAAATGTAATAATGAACAATAAAACAAGATTTAATTTAATGCAAATATTTTTTTTATTTCATAGTTTGTTTTTATTTTCAAAACAGTTTTTAATATCATGGTATGTACAAAAAAAAAAAGGAAGGGGAAACAACTGGTTCCAATAGAATTTCTATTTTAAAACAAAAATAAATAAATAAAAAAAGCACTTGAAAAAAAACGCTATTGACAATGTGTCCATCATCCAGGAAAAAAAATGTTACAATGGCTTGAATAAAAAAAAATGTAAACAAAATATATCAATTTAATGCTCACGACTACAAACATCAATATTCCTCTAGAAATTTTGTTTTCACATCTTACACTTTATAAACAAATATTGATAAACTATTTACCGAACAGCCAGCTGTAGGCATCATTTGAAAATAAAGTCTGGCAAAAAAAATAATAAATAAAATAGATAAAGCTATTGCTGACAAAATCAATGAAACTTTCTATAAAAATGTTGGATAAAGCTATTTCTAACAAAATCAAACAGAATCCTTAGCAACATAAAAAATTAATAAACAAAAAAAAAAAAAAAATTTGGCTATGATTTACTATTAATTCTAAATCCTTTTATATCGAGCAAACTTTAAACTTATGAAATATTTGTTTATGCCGAGATAACACTATTTCTGAGGGTATTATCCATTATAAATAAATACTTGTATTAGAATATTTAAAAAATATGATAAAAAAATAAAACAAGAAAGCCCAAGGAACAGAATAGATACATATTTGAAGAAATAATTTATCCATTATATAAACTTATTTATTTATTTGGTCTATGTTATTTAAAGACACTTTGGTAACAATCTGTGTAAGTTTACAAAAAAAAAAAATTATTTAAAAGATGGCATTCTATAAAGAGATGGCACAACTTTTTACAAACAAGTTTAAAACCACCGAGCTAACTTTCGAGCATTAAAATGAAGGGAGACAGACTTTTTTTTTTTTTTAAACCAGTGTATGGCGACATTCCAATAGAGTTATTCACATCAAAAGTCTGAGTCATTCAAGGCATTTAAAACTCAAATATTTACAGATTTTTTTTTTTTTTACACTATTAACAGATTTAAAAAAAAAAAGGACATTAAAGATTTTGTTACTGTTTAATTTTTGAAATGACAATTTAAATAAAAAATGATTAAAAACTGTCATTTTAATTTATTTAAAAAAAAGAAACATTTTGCCAATAAATAAACACAGTGAAATTAAATTATTGTAGCCAAATAATTCACACAAGGTAAGAATAATTGAAAACCATATTTTTTTTTCAATTAATGTCGAGCAATTTGAATTGTTGGAAATAACTACAAAATAATTAACTATTACAAAAATTTCAGTTAAAAACCGGTCAATTTCAGCTTGAAACGTATTTATGAAAGCCAATGTTTTTTGTTTTTCAAAGTTGAAACATTTTGTTAAGTGGAGAGATCGTCACAGACTAGAGAAAATAATGAAAACTATTCCTACTAAACTACAATTCCACTTTAGTGTAATACTATGACTTCTAAGCTATAAGTATATAGATCTATTACATTTTAGTGGATATGTATGCCGGTACTTTAAAATTCTGCTTCTTCTATTATTAAGAGGCTAATAAGTCTAAAAAATAAATGTATTGATATTTAGAAACATTTTTTGTGATAACTTAAATATTTTTTCTTGTAATGCATGAAATTTCCTACTTTTCTAAATACTAGAAGATAACAGTTTCATCCACAAAATAAAATAAATATCTTTAACTTAATCAACTATTTATGTAAGTACCTGTATTTAACCATATGTGAAAACGGTAGGTCCAGTTTTAATATCGCTGTGCTGATACCACAGTAAGATGCTCTATTTAAGTAAAGTGGCATCGCAAGGATATATTTAGGGAACTGACGCAAAATTAACGTGGGTTAAAGCTCATTAATCATATTAAAAAATAAAAATATGTTAAAATAAAAAGATAATAATAAATATATAAATGTAAACGTGATATAGATAGATTACAGCTTAAGTTTTTGCATTCTTAGCAAAACCTGACTTAGCTATGTATCATGATGTCAAAAAATAAATAAATACATTCTATGAGAATTCTTTATCAAAAAATCAACTATGTGAAAAAAACAAGATTTAAGATAACAGAAATAATGTTGAATAAAAATTAAACAGAAATATTGTAAAATGGAGCCTTCCTAAGATGTTTTCCCTATTTCCTAAGGATCACAAGGAAATATTTTTTTCTCAAACAATTAATAAATAATGTAACTTAAAAAAAAAAAAGCAAATGATTGGGTTAGAAGAATTTTGAGAGATCAAATTACTCCTATGCATCAAAAGTGTCTAAATGAAGTACTGATAAAAAAATATCTGTGGGAACAATGTTGGCGTCATACAATTTCATTGATTTAAACAAATGGAAAATTTAATAATTAAACAAATGGCGAAATTCAGTAAGAAAGTATTGCAATAAATAAACACAACAAACTCAAAATAAATAGGTACATTTATTACATAACTATCAATCCTCAAAGTCTAATAAAAAAAAATATAAGAGAACTGTGAAATTTCTTAAGTAAACTTAGATAAGTTTAATATATTTATAAATAATTTACAAAATATAATATGCAGTTATCTAATATACATTTTTTTTCTTTGTTATGTGACAGTAGCTCAACACTTTAAAATTGTGAGTATACCTGATGAAGTTTTACTAGTTACACTTTTTAAATGTTTTAATTAACAATATTATGTGTTTATTTAAGAAAAAGGAATAGTTTTATAAATGTTTCTCAGCTGTTGAAAGTTACCAGAAAAGAATGAGCAAGCTTATCTGTGTGAATGCTGTAACATACTTTCCTATTAATAATTTTGTGCACCAACAATGACCATTTTACTTTCTTTTTCTCACCAGGATTCAGATGACTTACGAAAATGTTGCAAAAAAAAAAAAAATGTAATTGAATGCATCACAAATTAAAAGAACATTTGATCAAAACCTGTCATGATTCAAAACTGAAAGGAAAATATTTCCATGAAACACAATTTTATTTTTGTAAGAATATCATCACAATTAAAAATAATCTTATATGCCAAACCTTTCTGGAAAATGAGCCAATCATTGTACAGGTGAGAATATATTTTATAATATTATAGCTTACAAATGGTGAGTTCCCTGTCATCTTTTAGTTTCCTCATGACATTTACGTACATGTCTACCATCATCTGACCCAAGCTGTTCTCTTTGTAAAAAAAGTGAAGAATATTGATTTGTCTTTTA
>JAGDYQ010000017.1:8617965-8631181 GCA_021962125.1 Bulinus truncatus | reverse complement strand
TGTCATGCGGCACCAGATTTGGTGGTGTCATCCCTGCACCCAGTGGCACCGAGAGCCAACAAGGGCCCCAGGGCAGGACATCATTGCGGGCCCCTTAATAAACAATAAATCGTGAAAAAATTGACATGGTCGGGGCGGCCGGACCCCCTTACAGATGCGGGCCCCCCCTGGCAATGATCCCCCTGCCCCCTCTCGGCCTGCCTGCCTGCACCCCACTCAAGCCCCTTCAACGCCCCACCTTAAAGCCTAAGTGTTATTACTTGGGCAAGCCATATTTTAACATTTTTATGGCGTGCAAGCATTTTTCCCCAATTGGTTAACACAGCCAATTTTATTGTATTATGGGCAGAGCTTTCTTTATTTTAAGATGTGGGCTGTCCATAGCAACGCAACCTTTTGAAGTTCACATATATTTAGCTTCCCTATTATGCTATCAATGATGTTGTCAAGATCGTTCTAAGTAGCTCACAGTGCTTCCACAACAACGGGTATAATGGTGGTTCTAATTTTAATATGACAATGTGGTTCTGAGACTGGTGTGCGCGATGCCTGTGTCTTTTTTGTGTTAATTATAGACATTTTAAGAATTATGTATCGCAGAAATCAACGGTTTTGTTTCAACATTCTAACCAGAAGGCGATCTGTATTTTATGTCTCAATAATATTTCAGATACTTTTTAACATTTAAAAAAATAATCATTAAACGATTATCTCAATATTTCGGTTAAATCTTTTGGATGCATGTTTACTTATTATTTATTCTTTTATAGTATCCGTAAGATGCGCTATTTGTCTCCTTTTTGTTACACAATCTGCGAGTGGTTAATGTCCCCCAAAACATTTCAAATAACAATAGCACAAAGTTTTTAAAACTAACCGATTTTCTAAAATAAATAATAAAAAAAATTGTGTTAATAATTTTAATCTTTTAACTACTCAATTATTACTGTCGTCCGCCTTAATAAAACACGCTTTTATTTTCATTTTTTGTTTGGCCGGGGGGGGGGGGGGTGAGAGAATGGGGTGGGGCGCAACTAGAAAACTTGTTAGGGCTCAAAACCCGTGTGCACTGTGTTGCTCCCAATTTTTTTATTGTTTATTTTGCTGTTATTAAGTTGTGCTCGGTGGAACAGGTTGCAGTCAAAGTAGAACGTAAACTGTGTCAAATTTGTGTTAGATTAGTCAATATATTGTCTAAATTATGTCAATGCGACAATAGGGAAATACTACATCGAAAAAAATTGCCATAATTACAATTATTGTTATCAAATAAACATTTACAAAAATGCTCATTCGAGTAGATACACTTTCATGACAGTGGAAGATATATTTCGGCAATAGTATTACTTAAAATAAGGGTTTATAGCCCTTGAATTAATAAATACATATGGTTATCTCACCGGCGGCGGAACGAAATATTTTAAGGGGGGGGGGGGCAAGCCAAAATTCAAGGTGGGGGCGCCGCTCCCGCTTGAAAATTTAAGGAGGGGCAAGACAAAATATGACCGACAGACAAATTTTACCCCCTTAATTCAATAGTAGAATATAGTAATTCTGTAGCAAGTATTTAATCGATATTATTAAAAAATAAAATATTGAAAAAAAATATAAATGAACATTGAGCACTTCTGTCGTCAACTGATTCGTAATGTCAGTTTGTTTACAAATTTAATAGTGAGAATAGATCAGAAAATTACTGATAATTATCATGAATAATGATGAATATGAAACCGGAAACGGGAAACTCAATAAACAAAAAGTAATTTATGAAAAGATAATAAATAATTGTATTTTCTTTAAAAATTACATTTGCCGTCATTCGGTAGATGGCAATACTTCTCTATACTTATAAGACGCATTCGCTGTCTATCTGTCTGTTCCCTTAAAACTCAAGATCCAGACAACCAAATAACGTGAAATTAGGTACACGCAGTGGCGCAACCAGGAGGGGGGCAGGGGGCTTGAGCCCCCCCCCCCCTGGCCAAATCATCAATACATAATTTACGTTCATAAAGTTGCAAAAAAGACTGTCAAACTGTCTTTTCAATATGAGTCCCCCCCAGCATTTTTTGCTGGTTGCGCCACTGGGTACACGTACACAAAATTCCATGGGGAATGTTCTTAAACAGGTTTCGTTCCATCTCAATGGGTTATAATTAATTATTTTGGATATCAAAGACATGAAAATTGGCAAAATTTTACCCCGATTTCAGGTTTTACGAGCTTCTCTCCCACATAGCTAACTTACTATAACTATGATCGGTACGGGGAACCAAATATCACATTACTTACTACATTATTACATTCCATTCCTTCATCCATAGGAATTGTCATCTTTTGCTACAGTCATGCCTTAGAGAGAGAGAGAGAGGGAGAGAGGGAGGGAAAGAGGGAGGGAGGGAGAGAGAGACAGGGGAGGGAGGGAGGGAGAGAGGGAGGGAGGGAGGGAAAGAGGGAGAGAGAGGGAGGGAGAGGGAGGGGAGAGAGGGAGGGAAAGAGGGAGGGAGGGGAGGGAGAAAGAGAGGAACTGCCAAAAATGTTGTGTATCACATCGCTTTAAGATAAATGTACCCTTTTATTGCATGCAAATAAACCCTTTTTTACGCGTCTTATTTTAAATCTTAATTAAACGTCAAATTACGCTTCTTAAATAAACAGAAAACATTATTTTAAACCCGGGCAAAGCCGGGTACTTGCAACTAGTTTTAAAATATGCCACAACAACTCTCAATAATGTGATTATTGTAAAATGTCAATTAATTATAATTTCTTTCAAATATTAAATTTAAGAAATAAATCAAATGAATTATGAAAATGAAAATGATACATATAAACTAAAATGAATTACAAAGTTAAAAAAGTTAAAATTTTAGGGGGGGTGGGAAATTCAAGGGGGGGGGGGCGCCGCCACCCCTTAAAAGTTTTAGGGGGGGGGGGGGCTCTGCCAGTGATTAAAACGAATTATTTTGTAGGTCAGTGTGAGCTTTTAAAACGATGTCAACAACTTACTCAAATTTCCGGTGACCAGGAAAATAAAAATTCAAACCTCAAAATAACGAAAGTTAATGCATATCTAGTAAAGATGTAAACTAAACCCATATTTATTGCTATTGATTATTAGCAGCATTTTGATTGGAAATCTATTAATTATGTCATAATCTGCCCCTGCTTTTATATTTATTAAAAATCATCACTAATTTTCCCAATTGCTAATAGGTATGCATATTTTTTTTTTAAATATTGTCTAGTCTTGCGCCATTGTGGGTTTCATGCTGCTAGTAGTCAGCATGTTACATGCGAAATGCGCGCTAGAAAGGGATAATACTGGTCTCACTGGCCAACTTACGTACTAATGTAATTCACATTTTAAAAATTAATAAGATTTTAGTAGAACGGTATTTTATAAACTAATACAAATTAATATTTCATGACTAATATATCTATACAAGTGTCCAGTCAATAGATTAAATTATTGAAAATTATTCAATGACTGACAGACTAAAATCATTAATTGATACTATGATTTGGGAAGTGTTAAAGGAGGGGTTAATTATAGGGGTACAATCTCAGAAATTCTCATTACTAAAGGAGAAATAAATTAGAAATTGTCTTTTTTTTTAAATATATTAGTAATTAGTATCATTTATTAGCAGAAAGAAAAAAAAGTGATTCCAAATTAGGCAAAGCTGGTGGGATTATCGAAATTTAGCTGATATCTGGAGAATAAAAATAAAAAATAATAAATTACTAATATTAAAATATTTAAAATGTACCAAAAAGTAAAAAAAAAAATTCCTTACATAAAAGGTTCTCATGCTGGCATAGAAATTTTTTCTGTATATTTAACAAATTTCTATGAGAAAGTTACATAGTGTAACTCACAACACACCACTTGTTAAAAATTAATCAGTAATCAATTTTTATTTAATTTTTTTAATGTTTTAATTTCAGCTTGCTTTTTTTTCCACTCAGGTTTTCAAATATGGAAGAAACACATACAAATGTGGCCTTTGAACATTATTTGACTGACCACTGCAATAATCTTATTGATAAACTTTACCTACAATGGAAGACGGTTTCATTTTGTGATTTGTTCATTGTAGCAAGTGAAAAATACTTGGCAGTTCATGCTTGTGTTCTTTCTGCCTTCAGCTCAACTGTAGCTTCCCAGATTTCTAAAAGTTCTAATTTGTTAATGGATGGAAAGCTTTCCTTGCCATACATAATGAAAGTGGAGTTCAGCTACGAGGCTATGGACACCATAGTGACAGCCTTGTACACAGGAATCTTTCGTCCTCCTGTTGACTTCCTTACTGAAATCCTAAATGCTGTTGAGTGGCTCGGTATTTCAGAACTTTCTGAGGCACTTAAGAAGCACTTAGATGATCGTAATGCACTAGCTGATCTAGAAAGAAAAATTGAAAATACAGATGTATGTGCAATTTTATGTACCCAAATGGATCTTTCAGATTTTGTGGATGACAAAGAGATTAATGGGAATAAAATATTAACTTTATCTGTGTCAGATCCAACTTGTCATGAAATGGTCCCTGCTTCTACTGGTAGCTTTTCTGGAGATCAAGAAATTTCCTTGGAAAAAAGTGTCAGGAGAACTGCTAGAAAACGGAAATCTATCCCATACCGATATAGCCAGGAAATATATGTTTTAAATCCATTGAAAAAGGAAAAACCTTCAGAAAAATTAAATTATTCAGTCACCAATGGCAATATGAACGATTGTCTTAAAGCTCAAAGAAAGGATAAAAGTACACATATTTCCAGTGCTGTTGAGAATCATGCTGATTTATTAAGTTCAAAGCTTTCCTTGAAAGTAAAACTTACAAGAATACCCTCAGCGGAGTTGACCAAGCTTATCTCCAAAAACGGAAAGTCAGAAAAGACAAACTTTGAGGAAATCGTAAAATCTGTGGAAAGTCCAGAAATCTCCCAGAAAATGCTCCAGACACACAGTGTTACAGGGGCCCCAGAAATTTCCAATGATGCTCAGAATGGTGCAGAAATCATCCAGGAAGTGCCACAAAACCATGATGTTACAATTACAAATAACAATTTATCTGAAAAACTGGATGTTCTACCTAAGAATAATGCTAAGATGACCAAGAAGAAAATGAACAGCTCTGACGTTGATCCTGTAAGCAAGATTGTAACAACTACTGTCATTGAAGAGGTAAGCGCAAGTAATAAAATATTAGTTCATAAAATTATGAGAAGCTTAAAATGACTGCAATTACTTTCATTTGACTTTTTTTTTTGACTAGAGTTCAAAGTTACCCTTTTTACAAACAATGGCAAGAGCTTGATCCATTATCCATTTTTACACATCCATGTTTTGAGAAAACTGTATCTGAGATTCAAATAATTTCACTTCCATCATCTTGATTTATAACTTTACATTTGTAAAATTGTGAGAATTAATCAGTTTTTTGATGAACATAGTCAAAGTCATACTAGTTTGCATTAGTAAAATACATTAATAGGGGTGTGCCGGATCCGCTTTTTCCAACCGGATCCGGATTTTCTTATGTGAAATCCGCCGGATCCAACCGGATCCGGATTATGATTCCGGATTTTGGTACTTTGCAGATACCAGTAAATCTGAATGGTTGGATGCCTTCAAAACAGTTGGCCTAAATGGTTAAATGACATTGGCTAATTAGAAGTTGGAAGTGAAGAACTATTGTAGTGCACTAATTGTTTTGAATCTGAGGAGAAAGTCAGACTCATCATCTGAGTTCATCTCGTCTTGTCATTTGCTCATTGGATGATGGATGCTTATTGTTATTGTTCAAATGTTCATAGTTTATGATGTGTATTGAAATGGATAATTAATTGAAAAAAACAAATAACAAGAATGAATGGAATTGAGATTTGAGAACAATAATTCTGTATTTCTGTACTTTACAAGTTTGAAAATTAAAATACAAATTTTAATGAATTCAATTGGCATTTGACAAAGCCATTATTCAAGCCTAAAGAAGTAAGAATAAGATGTTGATAACTAACTAATGACTATTAGTTTGTTAACAGTGTTAAGTTACTCCAAGTCCACAGCCAAATAATGTACACAGTGATGCCACAAAATCACAGCTGAGCGCCGCGGGCCGCGGCTACGTCATACCGTCGTTTAAACTAGGCTTGCGGAGCTGCCAAATTTTTTTCCGGCTTCGGCTCCCACAAATTTGACAGCTCCAGCACGGCTCCGGCTCCCTATTAAGATAGTATCACACGAGACAAAAATTTTTGTAATTGTGCCACGCAAACATGCTGCTGACAAAAAGTTATGAAAATTTTGTCGCGTTCACCCCCATAGCAGGCCCGTAGCTTCCAGGGTGGGGGGCAGGGGGCCAGGGTCCCATGCGTTTTGTCTGGCCCCCCTCTGCTTATTTGTTCTACTTAGTAAAATGTATTACCTGCCCCCCTGCTATTGCCTGGCCCCTGCTGTAGAATGCCTGGCCCCTGCTGTGGGATTTTCACACTACTGGGCTGCCCCATAGTCAGGAACTTGAAAAATATACGCATGTCGGTTTTACTAAAAACAAACCGTTTCAGTGCATCCAGAATCATAGCATCATTTTCGACCGAGGTTTCACTAGTCGCCATTTTCATAAGTAATAAAAAGTTATTTCAATGATCAAATTAGCAAATAGTAAAATGATACATTATTTAAAATATTTTAAAGACTTCAGTATTTATGTTTATTATTTATAAATTCGAAGTGATTATTCGGACACGGGTACCAATAAACTCCGATTTTTATTCGGACCCCGTCCCAATAAAGTCTGATTGTTATTCGGGCCCGTGGCAAATATGCACTTAGCTTAGCTATACATAAACTTCATTATTGTTTTTTTTATATAATTGTTTGAATTGTATGATTTAAACGTTACTCAGTGTCTAGGGTTCCACTAAGCGGACTCTGTATTATTATTTTTTCGGGTTCCGTCAAATAAAGTTTAAATATAGCTAAGCTTAGTGCATATTTGCTATGGGTCCGAATAACAATCAGATTTTATTGGGACCCGGGTCCGTATAGCCACAGCCTTATAAATTTATATACTCTATTTCAGATATTCTGTTTATAATAAAATTGTTAAATACAGAAATCGATCATTTTGTTTTTAGTCTATTACAAATTCGCGGCAGCCCCGTAGAGTGAAAATTCTACAGCAGGGGCCAGGTATTCTACAACAGGGGCCAGGGGGCCATCCATAAAAGACGTCCACCAATTTTTTGCTATTTTTTACTCCCCCCCCCCCCACCCCCTTGTCCACATTTGTCCACTTTTGACTGGACCCCCCCCTCCCCCCCAGTTGTGGACGTCCAAAACATAAAATTTACCGAACATGAATTAATGAATATTTCGAATTTTTAAATTGGGAGAATGTAAACAATATAAAGAGTACATATTTACAAACATTTTTTTCAGAAATTGAAAATTCTAAATATGAAAAAAATTACTGTTTAAAAATATTTTATTGAATTATAATTAAAAATGCGAAGCATTAAACCACAATTATTCAGCGGGATTGAAATTCTGATTGCAGCCATTCAAACATATTTCGTATGATGACTACATCTGTTGGTGAATTTTCAATTTCTGGTTCAATCTCCTTGTCTGATACTTATGCCTCATTATGTTCACAAACAGGAATATGGTAATTAGGGGTGTGCTGGAATCCGGTTCCGCCGGATTTTGCACTATCCGGTGAAATCCGGTTCTGCCGGATTTACATGTATCCGGAATAACCGGATTCCGGAATCCGGAATATACCGGTTTTGGAATTTGCCAGATTTTGTGACTCACCGGATCATAATCTGAAATAAAAGTAATTTTCTTTCCCAAATTCCACATGATCACGGTACATTAATCGATTGTTTCGAGCGTTGAGCTTATTTAATGTTTTGAACATACCAGAGGCTAGAGTCAGCACCGCTAATAGTGGCCAATCGGCCCAATCCCATACATGATAGTGCGGGGATGAGTAATTATTATTCGTGACGTCATCTTAACCGCAATCACCAATGACGTTGTAACAGAAATAATAGGCAACTATACTGCCCAAGCGCCTGGCCGCCAGCCCGCCACCTTCATAAGAAAATAAATAACAGAAATGAATGGTTTTTGATAATTTCAACATTTAAGTTATTTCGATTACTCTGAGAGATGTCTTCTTTGTTATTAAATTAAAATGCATCACCCACGAGATTTCCTGTTGAAAAAATAGTTCAAATATGAAAATTAAATATTGTAAAATGAAATTCTGCAATTTCCGTGAAGAAACACTAATTCTCTAACACTAATTAATATAACAAGTCACTGAGTTGGTAATCTAACCCTAACCCTAACGTAACGTCTTCCATTAAAAGCAATTCCTTCCCAATTTTTTTATTTTTTAATTCTATTTTATAATAAAGGTTATTATTATTCTATTTAAACAGGGAATTAAAAGGTAAATATGCTTTAAAAAAATTACCGTAATTTTAATTCATATTTTGATTTATATTATCGTTCACTCAATTGTTAAAAATGCGTATCATTTTTGAGTAAAAATTAACATTACGTTAGCAGTCTAGAATAAATTTAAAGGTCTTTGGTGATCTCTATACCACCAAGCCATCTTCCGCTCTTTGGTTTAAACCAGTGCTTCTCAAACTTTCTGAAGTCACGGCCCCCTTGGAACGCCAATCACTATGTCACGCCCCCCCTATTTTTGGTTTAGATTGCTTAAATTTATAATTTTAAACTTCTATATGCAAACTTTTACTAGTCAATACATGCTTTTTCTAATGTTAACAATGAAAGAGTGAAAGGATGCAACATATAAGATAAGATAAACTAGATTTTATTTTAAACATATATTAATACTATTTACATACAATACATTAGGTTAATTATATTTTATGTGTCACATTTTTCGAAATTCCACGGCCCCCCTCCGGACAGTCCACAGCCCCCTAGGGGGCCGCGGCCCACCACTTTGAGAAGCACTGGTTTAAACAACGGTATGACGTAGCCGCGGCGCTCAGCTGTGATTGTGTAGCATCACTGGAATGTGTACATTTTTTGGCTGTGGAGTAACTTAACACTGTTAACAAACTAATAGTCATTAGTTAGTTATCAACATCTTATTCTTACTTCTTTAGGCTTGAATAATGGCTTTGTCAAATGCCAATTGGATTCATTAAAATTTGTATTTCAATTTTCAAACTTGTAAAGTACAGAAATACAGAATTATTGTCCTCAAATCTCAATTCAATTCAATCTTGTTATTTGTTTTTTTTTTCCAATTAATTATCCATTTCAATACACATCATAAACTATGAACATTTGAACAATAACAATAAGCAATAAGCATCCATCATCCAATGAGCCAATGACAAGACGAGATGAACTCAGATGATGAGTCTGACTTTCTCCTCAGATTCAAAACAATTAGTGCACTACAATAGTTAAAAATTACACTGCCAAGTGGCAAGTGCCAAAGTAATGAAAGTAATAGACTAATAGTAAAGTTGTTTTCCTTTGACCTTGCAGCGAGTTAGAACTTAACAGCGAGTTTAGCGTTATATTCTGATTTCAGTGATTTCTGAATAATTTCTATTTTCTAATTTATTTCAAAGTTCTTCACTTCCAACTTCCAATCAGTCAATGTCATTTAGCCATTTCTGTTCAGGAGGCATCCAACCCCTCAGATTTACCGGTATCTGCAAAATAAAATAATAATCCGGATCCGGTTGGAAAAAACGGATCTGGCACACCCCTAATTATAATGGACAACCTTATGTTTTTTCATTGCCACCTGTGATGGGAAGTATTTGCCGCAGAAACACATTCGCTTGGGAATTTTTCCAGCCACTGATGGACAATAGAGATCAAATGGCATGCTACTGTAACTGTGATCGGGCTCCAGACCAATCAGTTCAAGCCTCTGAAACAGTTATCCATAAGTACCACTACTACTCCCAATAGCTGCAGCCATGACGCCTGCTTCATGACTAACAAAAGGTACAGGAGCTGGAATGAAACGTTTGGGAAATAGTTCATTATAGTTGGTTCGTCTTGCTCCACAGCACGTTACATCATTACATTTGATGATCAGCAGAAAATATTGAGACTGTTGGACATGATTCCAACACCAATTCACAGAGGGAGATGGAAGAAATGTGCTTGTGCTGCTTGGTTCAACATACTGTGCATGCACATCATAGCCATCAATGACAGCCTGACTCCAAACTTCAGCGAGTATTTCTCCAGCCTTTTTAAAGTTTGTTTTTTGCAGGTTTTGGTCTATAGTTTTACCATTTGCATCCAAATGGGACCCAAAATGATTATGAGGAAGAATGAGGCCTGACAGGTCATGAGACAATGAGGCCATTCGTCGTTCGACCGCGTTGCAGGCACTGTGAGCCGGGGCATGACAGGCTATAAAAAAAGCATCAAGATTGTGCTTGGTAAACAATTTATATGCAGCGTTCAAAGTTTTTGGATAACATGGGTTCTCGTCTGGGCCTCCGTCAACAGTAATAATAACTATAGGCTTTACTAATCCACCATTTGTACATGCCACATTCTTGAAAATATCCTGAGAGACAAGTACATCAAAATCCGCAACATGTGAGACAGCAGTACTGGAGTCATGTTTACCATTCCTTATTGATATAGATGTTGGTCCAGAATAGGTCACACTGCCATCCTTGATAATACATGCAGCATAAACTGAAGGTATTAGTTTATGCCTATCTGCCACAACCCAATCATTATCAGGCAAATGGAAAGATATTCCAGATGCATTAGAAGTGGTGCCTGTTTTGCTACATCACAATCACCAGCTTTCGAGTTACCAGATGCTGTGGCTGAATCGCTAGAGCTTTTAGTAGCTGCAACATTGCTCCACATAGATATTAGTTTGCTTTGCCTTCTGGCAGCAATAGCCTTGAATTTAACAATGTAATGCTTGATGTCATCTTTATTACGTTTACATTCATTCCAAAGTATTTGCAACTTTTGGTACGCTAATTCTTTTTTTAATTCAGGATAGGCAGAAATATACGAATCTTTAAATTCTAAATAAAGTTTTTCCATTTTAAAATTTAAATCCAGACGAACGCGTCTACCGATTGTTTTTGTTATTTTATCGGTTGAATATGTGAATAGGTTAAGTCTCCGGCGTCCGAAGAAAGGAATTTCCTGATTTATTTACGGACATGAATAACCCAACTTTAAACCCAAAAAAAAAATTCTTTCAAAATACTGTTATATATTTTTTTTTATTGTAAAGAGCGATAATAAAATTAGTTAAAATAAAAATGAACAATAAAAAAAATAAAATTTGAAATTAAAAATATTTACATGAGAAAAAAAAACCTTTTGTGCCGACACTACAGTCGCCATTTTGTCTGTTTCGTTTTAACAACATGTATCTGTCGGCATACTTCTGACAACTTTTAAATAATAAAACGGCTTCCGATTTCTATAACTCTTTTGTCATTAAACTGGAATTTTTTGCAGTAAATTTATGCAAAAACAATACATTGTGGACATCCACTCTGTCCTCAAACCCCTCCCCCCCATGTCCAATTTAGTCCACTTTTTGCTGAACCCCCCCTACCCCCCTTTGTGTAGACGTCTTTTATGGATGGCCCCCAGGCAATAGCTGGGGGGGGAAGGTAATACATTTTACTAAGTAGAGCAAATAAGCAGAAGGGGACAGACAAAACGCAAGGGGGGGCTAAGCCCCCCCCCCCCCGGCCCTCACACACGCTACGGGCCTGATTCACAGTCAAATAATAATACGAAATGTCGTCTTAGTTATTTTAAATGATTGATACAATTATTCTATGAAATAAAACTGTTTTAACTTTATATATAACAAAATAACAAGCCGTTAAAAAAATTTCAGAGGGTAAACAAGATTTAAAACGAACACAAAACGATTCCCCATTAAAGATTTATTGTGGTGATGTGCGTGCACGCTATCATTTCAACGCTGTTACTGTTGTGGCGTTCGTAAAAATAACATTTCAAATTGTAGGAGGCAAACAATCAAACAAATTTGGAATTTTAAAGCTAAAAAAAAAAAATTCTGCTTTAAAAAAAAGCATTTGGGAGCCGTGGAGCCGCCAGATTTTTCGGCTCCGGCTCCAGCAAAAAGTAGTGGCTCCCTGCTCCTCGGCTCCGGCTTCGCAAGCCTGGTTTAAACCAAAGAGCACAGATCATAGCGCAAGCGAGAATCGCCGAAGATGGCATGGTGAAATAGAGATCACCAAAGACCTTTAAATTAATACTAGACCGCTAACGTAATGTTAATTTATACTCAAAAATGATAAGCAAATGAGTGAACGATAATATAAATCAAAATATACATTAAAATTACGGTAAATTTTTTTAAAGCATATTTGGCTTTTAATTCCTAGTTTAAATAGAATTATAATAACCTTTATTATAAAATAGAATTATAAAATTAAAAAATTGGGAAGGAATTGCTTTTAATGGAAGACGTTACATTAGGGTTAGGGTTAGATTACCAACTCAGTGACTTGTTATATTAATTAGTGTTAGAGAATTAGTGTTTCTTCACGGAGATTTCAGAAAGGAAAAATATTCTATTTTTCATTTTACAATATTTAATATTCATATTTGAACTATTTTTTTCAACAGGAAATCTCGTGGGTGATGCATTTTAATTTAATAACAAAGAAGACACCTTTTCCATCTCTCAGAGAAATCTAAATAACTTAAATGTTGAATTTATCAAAAACCATTCATTTCTGTTATTTATTTTGTTATGAAGGTGGCGGGCATGGGGCCAGGCGCTTGGGCAGTATAGTTGCTTATTATTTCTGTTACAACATAATTGGTGGGTTAAGATGACGTCACTAATAATAATTACTCATCTCCGCACTATCATGTATGGGATTGGGCCAATTTATCAATATTAGCGGTGCTGACTCTATGTTCAAAACATTAAACAAGCTCAACGCTCGAAACAATCGATTAATGTATCATGATCGTGTAGAATTCGGGAAAGAGAATTACTTTTATTTCAGATTATGGTCCATGAGTCACAAAATCTGGCAAATTCAGAACCGCATTTTCCGGGAACTGCTATTCCGGATACATATAAATCTGGTAGAACCGATTTCACCGGATAGCAAAACTGCAGAACCGGATTCGGACCGATTCCGCACACCTCTA
>JAGDYQ010000017.1:8601941-8617465 GCA_021962125.1 Bulinus truncatus | reverse complement strand
TGTTGACTTTTTTAGAGTTTCACATAATTTCAGACATGTTGTCATTGGGGGGGGGGGGGTGGAGTTAACGAAGTAGAAGACCTTATCGGATGAAATAAAGGTTCAAAGGTCAAAGGGAAATACAAAATAAAAATAAAATAAAAAAAAAACAACTATGAAGGAGATAGTGCCTGGGATAATCGTTGAGACTTGGAAACATTTTTTGTTTGCTTATGGAAGAAAGAAAAATTATAATAGACTCGGGGGGGGGGGGGGGATGGGGTGTGATACTTAGGTCATTACAAAAGGTTGTCGACATTTAGTCATAACATAATTCGACTTGTTTCATTAGACATATTAAAACCTTTAGATTTTATTCCACCTCTGCCACAAATAATTTAGGAAGGTCCATGGTTTCACAAATGTATATATATATATATATATATATATATATATATATATATATATATATATATATATGTACGTTGATTTATGGATATTTTTGTTTCGGAGGTAGACGGACAGATAGATACAAAGATGGATTCAGTAGATAGATTCGTATAATAGTTGGAGTAGATAGATTTATCCATGAAATGATTGTATGCATAGATAGATAGATAAAAAAGATAAGACAGAAGTCGAGTGAGCGTGTAAGTGGATGGATAGATGAAATAGAGAAATAGATGAAATGATAGAGAAATAGTTAGGCAAATAGACGTGCAGATAGATGGATTAGATAGATAGATAGACAGATAGATAGATAGATAGATTGATAGATTGATAGATAGATCTCTGGGGTAGGTCGGTAGGTAGGATGATAATTGCTTTGATTGATAGACTTCTGATTGGTAAAGTGAGTGACTAATGTCGATATTTAAAATATATATATATATATATATATATATATATATATATATATATATATATACACACACACAACGATTAGACCATACGGAAAAGCAAATTATAATTTCAATAAAAAATAAAACTTGAAATTAAAGATTATTAAATAAATACAATAGTATCTAAATACATTTTTTAAACAAACTAATTAAGGAATGAAATATACATTTTTTCTTATGAATTATATATTTCTGTAATGAAAACAAGAATCGTTGCCTTACATGTAGAGCCTTTACTAAGTTAAGGAGGGTGGGAAGGACGGGAGGGGGGGGGCTTACAGAGACTGTAGAATTTTATAGACATATAAGCGATTTGGGTTCTGCGTTAAATCGAAAGTAAAGAATTAATGCAACAGTATTCCAGTTTAAAATACAATCATGAAAAAAATCGGATTTACCCGAAACTAAAAAATAACCTAGCCTACCGATCAATCTTAAGGGGATATAACTCTGTGCGAAGGTTAGATAGATGTACGCAAGTTCCGTTTCACGTGAAGCTGACTTTTTTAGCACATATCAAACACATCGTCTATATCTTGACAGCTAACTAGAGCGGTTTTCAAATTGGGGGGTCGCGATCGTAATTTTTTGTAGGGGGTTGGGGGGGGGGGGTTGCAACATAATTTAATTTTTGATGAATTGGTCGAGAATCTATCTGGGGATAATTACAATTCTACTCCTCTGCATGTTACAAAGCTATAAATTGTGCTGATCCTCAGATAGGTCATGAAAACACGTTTAATCTCCATTGTGGGTCAAGAAGCGATCAAGTATGAGAACCACCAATCATATAAAAGACAACACATAGTTGACAGATGCGAAAATAAAGGGCTATTAAGCCAGATAAAATCAACATTGATTGCAATACTCGTGTTTGAAAGTTGTTGTATTTTTAACAGTCCTATTTTACACTGACAAAATTGACTGTAAGTAAATGAAAAAAAAAATAGAGGCGAAAGGGACAGAACTGCCTCTTGCTGCATTATTACGGGTGATTATTGGCCAATGATTACATAGTAAAACGAGAGTTCTAAGACCCTAGACGTCATTTACTTGTTAAGCATGGTAGTTTACCATTCAAGTGTAGCCAACGTGTGCAGTAGCCGTGTCCAACCAAGCCTGACATTCCCAAAAGTTTGTCTTAGTTTTTTTTTTTTTTCATTTTCTGACAGTGCCGATCCTAGGGATTTGGGGACCCCCGGGGAGGGGGCGGGGCTTGGCCTATTTGGTGGCCCCCTGCATTTTGACATTCGACAACATAACATGAGATAATGTACTTAATATTTAAGGAAAAAAAAATTTTTGGGGGCACCCCTAAAACTGGGGCCCGGGGGAGGGGACTTTCGAATTTGGACCCCCCTCCTAAGTTATGCATCTGATTAAATTGCATCTCTTAATAAATAAAGGTCTTTTGTTTTTTTTACTAAACATGAGTAAATCACTGTTAGTTGAAATGTTTGTTTATAAAGAGCCCAATTTATCTGCATTGAAATGTTATACAAGCCCAAGAGGTAATGTGTGATAGATAAGTCGGGAATCAGAGAAACACCCCCGATGAGCCCCCCCCTTCCCCCCACCTTTTAAACTCACTTCTTTTCTGCTAAACAATTTGGCATTAGACTTTTTAGCATGTATTTATTTATTTCTTGTTTATTTCGAAAAAAAACAACAAAAATCAAGACATTTGTAAGAAAACCAACATAAAAAAAATATTCAAAAATCTTACTTCTTAATTGCAGATCTCTTTCACCTCTTGAAATTTGTGTCCGTTCGTCACATAACTTTCATCAGATCGTCTTTTCCTCTCTTCACGTGCGAGCCTTTAAAGTAAGACGCGCCAAAAAAAAATTAACTCAAGTAAACATTTACAAAAAAAAACAACACCAGAACTGAAAGAAGACGTCAGTGGATTCCTTTGAGCATGTCGCAGCGAGTGCACGGAGCTATTGACTGCGCGAGAGTAGACAGGCAGAACACAGGTTTAGATATCTCCAAGACAAAGTATTTACTGGATTTTTCCCGATGATTGTCTTGCTGAGTGAAGACTAGCGAGTGACGAACGAATAGAGAAGGAGGAAAATGTACTCATACAAAATAAAGAGGAGTTTTTAAATAGCATCCATGATGCACACACACACACTCACGCACGCACACGCGCGTGCACATACACACACACGCGCACGCACACACAAGACAACAAGGGGATGGAACGCGCTTTAGCTGGGAGATGAATACTGCTCAGTGGGAGGGGGCGAAGGGGGAGGGGAGGATTGATAAACGGGAGTGTTCTAGTCAGGGGCGTGTCCTTTTGTTCTATGTCGCCTCACCCTTGCAGGCGCGAATCGGAAAGTTTCATTGGCTGTTCCAGCAGACGGCGCTAAAAAAAAAACAGTGATAGAATAGCGAGTGCTCACGAATCTATCGACTGCCTGAAAACTTGCTCAGTTGTTTTTTTTTTGTGGGCGTGGATTTTATCCCCCCCTCCCCCCGCCATGAGCAGATTATAATAGCGATCTCATTGGATCGTTTGACAGGCACAAGATGTAAGTTTAACCTTAAAAGAAAACTGTTTATCTTCAATTGATAACTGAATTTTTATTCCATGTACTCTTGTACATTTTTCCTGTATAAATATCTATTGAACCAAGAAAGGGAATTGGAGGAGGGGGAGTTAAGAGTTAGAATTTCTTTAAAAGTATAAAAACTGAAAGACAGTATTGTAAACATGGAATGTGCTGTCTGGGAAATGACGGTAATTGCAACACGTCATTTTAACATTTCTAAATAAATGACTGACCCCCCCCCCCCCCCCACCATTCTGTTCTCAAAGAACGGTTTAACTACCCACCAGCAGTCCGAATTAATTTAGTCCATCAAAGTTTTTTTTTTTTTTGTTAAATAATGACCTAATTGAAAATAAATTAATTAATGAAAAGTTTGTTTTTCTTGTACATTTTGGGTCGCAAATACAGAACCTGCTCTTGAAGTGTGTCGCAAATACAGAACTGGCTCTTGAAGTGTGTCGCAGATCACATTCATTTGAGAACCACCTTTACCCAGAAAGTATCTCCTACTTAGATGAACACATCAAGTGACCAAACACACACTTATGTCGATTTATGTTGGCCGCTTAGTCTTTCACTGTAAACAAGACGTTATCAAGAGTTATGGTATCAAGTGGAGGCGATACAGCGGTCGAACAACGATTAGTAGTAAAAAGAAATACCAACAAGAAAGTCATACAAAAAAAAATCCACTATAATTGTCGAATGGGACGAGTCACTATTCAAAATATACGTGAGGTCACCTTTATAGCTATGCAGCTGACATGATCACCTTAACACCCAGATGACATGATCACCTTAACACCTAGATGACATGATCACCTTAACATCTAGATGACATGATCACCTTAACACCTAGATAACATGATCACCTTAACACCTAGATGACATGATCACCTTAACACATAGAGGGCATGATCACTTTAACACCTAGATGACATGATCACCTTAATACCTAGATGGCATGATCACTTTAACACCTAGATGACATGATCACCTTAACACCTAGATGACATGATCACCTTAACACATAGAGGGCATGATCACTTTAACACCTAGATGACATGATCACCTTAATACCTAGATGGCATGATCACTTTAACACCTAGATGACATGATCACCTTAACACCTAGATGGCATGATCACCTTAATACCTAGATGGCATTTACTGTCCCTAACTCACTTTTTTATTTACAATCGTGGTGGACTCATTGATTACATTTAGTAACAACATAGTCTTTTGTGAAATATATGCTCAGTATTAATAATTAACATGTCGAATAGATTCAAGCACTATCATATACAATATAGACCCATTTTGTAACATTACATATAGGCATTACATCATATGGCATTTGAAAAAAACGGCTAAAGAGATAACATGAGTTACATGACATACACGACCAAAAGGTAACATTTCATATAGACCAACGAGAAAATATATTATATAGGCCCACATGGCCACATGACTTATAAGCCCACGAGTCAGCATGTCATATAGAAGGACCACCTGGTAACAGACCATATAGGTTTACGAGGTAACATGACATAGAAGCACATGAGTCAACATAGGCCGGTGAGGTCAATATATATGGGCCCAAGTGGTAAGAAGTCAAAAAGGTCCATGAGGTAACGTTTCGTTTAGGTCCTAGAGAGGATATATCATAAAGGCACTCAGGTCACGTGTCATATTGAACCAAGGGGTAAGAAGTCAAATGGGCCCAAGACGTAACATGTCGACTGGGTCAAAAAAGTAAGATATCAACTGGGCCCAAGAGGCAAGATGTCAACTGGACCAAAGTGGTAAGATGTCAACTGGGCCCAAGAGGCAAGATGTCAGTTGGGCCAAAGTGGTAAGATGTCAACTGTGCCCAAGAGGCAAGATGTCAGCTGGGCCAAAGAGGTAAGAGGTCAACTGGGCCAAAGAGGTAAGATGTCAACTGGGCCAAAGAGGTAAGAGTTCAACTGGGCCCAAGAGGTAACATGTCAACTGGGCCCAAGAGGTAAGACTTATAGACCCTAGAGATATTACATCATATGGGACCACGAGATAACATGCTATAGAGACCATACATGCCACATGGGCCCAAGAGGTAACAAGTCATCAACACAGACACATCACACCTGGTCCCACCTGTACAACAAACCACACAACTCACCAACAACCAAATCTTGAAATATGATGAAAGGCCAACACAAGACAAAAAAAAAGTCAAGTTTAACTGGCTCGAAATATTGTATTTTTTCACCTGACTGGCAGACCTGTTATCATATCTGTCAGACCGAGGCAAAACGGCAATTATCATCCTCTCTTTGTCAATCCAAAGCAATCAATTCTCCTCACTTGGCCTCAGAATTTATCTGTCTCCATTTCAGAAGCAGAAAAAAAAATCAATTTAACATAATATTATGGACTACCATGCCAGAATAAATTCGTTTTTCTTTTAAAACAATTTTAGGACATATTTAGTTTTTTATACATTCGATTCCGCTTAATTGGGACACTTCGGGACCGAGGCTTTTTGTCCCAATTAAGCGGCTGTCCCAATTAAACATACAAATTTACTATTGGCTTCTTGGTTTGGTTTCTTTGAGATTTGTCCCAAATAAGTGGCTGTCCCAATTAAGCGGAATCCACTGTATATATATATATACTAGTTGCAAGTACCCGGCTTTGCCCGGGTTTAAAATAAGTTTTTGGTTTACCGTTTGTTTTCTCCCTACCCCCCTCTCTCCCTTCCTCTCTCTCTCCCTCCCTCCCCTCTCTCTCCCTTCCTACCCCCTCTCTCCCTTTCTCTTTCTCTCCCTCCCTTTATCCCTCCCACCCTCCCTCTACTTCCCTCCCTAACTCTCCCATCTCCCTCTCTCTCCCTATCTCCCTCCATCCTTCTCTCACCCCCGTCCCCCCTCTCTCCACCTTCCTAAATTCCTCCTCCCCCTCTCTCCCTCCCTGCCCCCTCTATGTCTTTATCTCTCACTCCCTCCCATTTCTTCCATTCTCTCTCTCCCTCTCTCCTTCCCTCCCCTTTCTCTCCCTTCCTACCCCCTCTCTCCCTCCCACCTTTCTCTCTTCCTCTCCCGTCTCCCTCTCTCCCCTCTTCCTCTCTCTCTCCCCCCTCCCTCATTTCCTCTCTCTCCTTCCCTTCCCCCTCTCTCTTTATCTCTCTCCCTCCCTCTTTCTTTATCTCTCTCCCTCCCTCCCTCTATCTCCCTCCCTACTCCCCCCCTTCCTTTCTCTTTCCTTCCCTCCCTTTCTCTCTCCCTCTCTCTCCAACCCTCCCTCCCCCCCTTAACTCCCTCCCTACCACCTCTCTCCCTCCCTCCCTTTCCCTCTCTCCTTCCTCTCCTCCCTCCCTGCCCCTCCTTCCTCTCCCTCCCTGCCCTCCTCTCTCTTTATCTCTCTCCCCCCTCCCTCTCTCTGTACAATTAAACGTCAAATTACGCTTCTTAAATAAACAGAAAACCTTATTTTAATCCCGGCCAAAGCCGGGTACTTGCAGCATGAAAAAAAAACAACAACAATATTTTTTTTGTCCGTCCCTAACCCTTTCTTCTCCGTCTGTTCAATTACACATTCACTTGGTGCGCGAATACAGGGAATTCCCTGTGCATTGAATAGTAAAATACTAAAAATATTAATTACAATTAAACTACCCATTGAGATTGTATTAATAATGTTAATAAAGTCACAGAAACATTTTAATTAACGTATTTCGGTTTATTAAAGTGCACCTTTAATTTTAATCTTCTGAATACATAAAACGATAGGTAAATAGATATGACTATTGATTTCACCATGTTTACAATTGGAGTTTCTGGAAGTTACCCCTCTTTTAAAAATGTATCATCGGGAAATGACGTCACAGAGGAATTTTGTTTATGGCGCCGTCGAGATTACTTTAATATAGTAAAATACTATATAAAAATAATTAATTATAATTAAACTACCCATCGAGATGAAACGAAACATGTCCTATAACCTTCCCCATGTAATTATGTGTAACAAATTTCACGTTATTTGGTTTTCTGGATCTTGAGTTATAAGGGAACAGACAGACAGACAGACAACAAATGCGTCTTATAAGTATATATATATATATATATATATATATATATATATATATATATATATATATATATATATATATATATATCGGGGGGTGAGTCTATATAAACACAAATGGCACTAAAAAAAAACTTAGTAGATGGTTTAATTTGAACAAAAAAAATCTAATATAAAGCGATTTTAAAAAAATGAACTTCAAACTGAAATGATGGCTAGAATACACTGCAATACAAAATGTTAATTATGTACATTTATTATTTAAATTTTAAGCAAAATAAAAAAAACGGCTTGCATTTAATTGATGGTGGAATCGTTTTAAAAAAGAATAATATCGCTGGTAGAGTTTGAGCTTTAGGTTCAGACACAATATGCACTTATATGTTTGAATTAAAATAAATGAATACAAGAAAACAAGAAATTTAGATATATAATGATAACCTATTAAAATAAGTTCGCATTGTTAAACTGGAATAATTAAGGCTTTTGATATTAGTTTGGGATTGATGTCCTCCTCCAACCTCAACTGTGGCCATGAACTCTCCAGAAATTACTGCAGTTAACTTTTTTTTTTTTTTGGGGGGGGGGGGGAGAGAAAGAGTCTTAAATGAGCATCACCCGCAGATTTCCTTATAATATCAATTTCATGGAACTTTGCACAGAAAGGGCTGTTTGGGGGTTACTAAGGGTTGTCCCCTATTTTACATATTCGTCTGATGTCCAAGCAGCACACTAGGAAGGTCTGGTGTTGTGTTTAGAAACATTTAGTGAAACAGTTTAAACTGGTATAATATGAATGGCATGTGAGCTGTGACTAACTCTCTCTCTCTCCCCCCCTTCTCTCTCTCCTCTCTCTCTCTCCCCTCTCTCTCCCCCTCTCTCTCAATTCTCTCTCTTCCTCTATCTTTCCCTCTCTCTCTTTCACTGTCTCTCTCCCTAGCTCTCTCCTTCTTTTTATCTATCTATCTATCTATCTATCTATCTATCTATCTATCTATCTATCTATCTATCTATCTATCTATCTATCTATCTATCTATCTATCTATCTATCTATCTATCTATCTATCTATCTATCTATCTATCTATCTATCTATCTCTCTATCTATATATATATATATATACTTATAAGACGCATTTGTTGTCTGTCTGTCTGTCTGTCTGTCTGTCTGTTCCTTTACAACTCAAGATCCAGACAAACAAATAACGTGAAATTTGTTACACATACACATAATTACATGGGGAAGCTTATAGGACAGGTTTCGTTTCATATCGATGGGTAGTTTAATTGTTATTAATTTTTTTTTTATTTTAGTATTTTACTATATTAAAGTAATCTCGACGGCGCCATAAATAAAATTCCTCTGTGACGTCATTTCCCTATGATCGAATAGAACTTGCGCGCTGGTGCTGTATTGTGCCTTTGTGATGCAAAGAATTGTTGATGTTTTTTCATGCTCTCTGATGTGTACAGTTTGAGGAAGGTAAAGGAATGAAGAAGGATTTTAGAAGAAGTGTGAAACCATAATAATAAGTATATATATAGATATATATATATATATATATATATATATATAGAGAGAGAGAGAGGGGGGGAGGGAGAGAGAGATAAAGAGAGAAAGAGAGGGGGCAGGGGGGAGAGAGAGGAAAGGAGGGTAGGAGGGAGGGCGGGGAGGGGGAGAGAGGAGGGAGGGGTGGACAGGGGGAGAAAAGGAGGGGGAGAGAGGGGAGATGGGAGAGGGAGTAGGGGGGAGAGAGAGCAGGGGGAGAGAGCAGGGGGAGAGGGAGAGAGAAAGGAAGGGAGGGAGAGAGGGGGTAGGGAGGGAGAGAGAGGGGGAGGGAGGGAGAGAGGGAGGGGAGAGAGATAAAAAGTGAGGGGGCAGGGAGGGAGAGAGAGAGGGAATGAGGGAGGGGGAGGAAGGGGGAGAGAGGGGGAGGGAGAGAGAGAGGTGGAAAGGGGAGGGAGGGAGAAAGAAAGGTGAGAGGGGTTAGGGAGGGAGAGAGAGGGGAGGGAAAAAGAGAGGGAGAGGATGGGAGAAATGGGAGGAAGAGATAAAGAGAAAGAGGGGGCAGGGAGGGAGAGAGAGGGGAGGAGGAGGGAGGAGGATGGACGGGGGGAGAGAGGGAGAGGGGAGAGAGGGAGATAGAAGAGGGACGGAGAGAGATTTGAGAGAGGGATGGAGGGAGAAAGGGAGGGAGGGAGGGAAAGGGAGAGAGGGGGAGGGAGGAAGGGAGTGAGAGAGAGAGAGGAAGGGAGAGAGGGGGTAGGGAGAAAACAGAAGGCAAACAGAAAACCTTATTTTAAACCCGGACAAAGCCGGGTACTTGCAACTAGTATATATATATAACTCTCTACCTTTCTATCTATTTTAGGGGTGGGTGGTTGTGCACTTGAGAGAGAGAGATAGAGTGGAAGAGGCAGAATGACTGGAGTATGTGTGAGGAGGGGGATGCAGAGGCGCTGTTAGTATGCCACGCGACGAGTCCCAATCGCGACGGTGGAGCAGATACGACTTGTATGACCCACTTTCTACCTGTGTATGTTTTCTACCTCCGTTTGACAAGTGGCTCACACTGCCCATAGGTGAGAGTACACAACCTGCTAATTATCTCAAAGGAGGGTCGTGGGTTGGTGGGGGTTGGTCTTGAAAAAAAAGGGCGAGAGGATGGAATCCAAAACAGGGATTTGATTTTTTTAAAAAAAGGGGGGGGGAGGGCGGGGTCGGGGTCGGCAGTGGTAAGAAATATTTAACAGGGGGTTGAAAACAAAATAGCTAGGTAAATAAAAATAATGTCTGAGAAGAAGGTGTGGGGTGGTGGTGGGGGGGATAATTCAACAGAAATTTGAGAAGAATCTATATATATATATATATAATAGCGATTTGAGTTCTGTGTTAAATCGAAAGTAAAGAACTAATACAGCAGTATTCCAGTTTAAAATACAATCATGAAAAAAATCGGATCTGCCCGAAACCAAAAAATAACCTCACCCTACCGATCAAGCCTAAGGGGGATATAACTCTATGCAAAGGTTTCGCAGGGTACAGCTAGTGTATGTGTTATATGGGTATGATTGCCGTATCGACGGTGCAATACTGTAGAAGAGGTGGACTAAGGTCAGTGTGTGTTTGAAGTCCCTGTAAGGATGAGATGAAATCTCTTTAATCCTATAAACTTTTATGGTTTCACTTTTTTCACCCCCCCCCCTCGCCAAAGCTGATAGTGCAGTGGTCTTGATGGCGACACGTGAGAGTTAGCAGGGAACTTTAACCATGTCCTGTAATGTCTTTAATATGTCCAACTGTCGACCAATGCCCAGAAATGTTCGATAGTGACAAACTAAAGTCGAAATGTGTTGAAATCTGTCGCTTTTACCTCAGGAAAAAATTAAGAAATAAAACATCAACTTGTCATTTGTGAGTTGCCTACTTGATTGTTTTCTTCTTTGTTTTCTCATTTCCTGGCTCTTTTGTTTTATCCCTCCTCCACACACACACCACTACACATTTAGTGCCCCCCCTCCCGGGCCACAGCCTTACCACCGTGACTAGCCCTCTTTACACGTCCAGTCTTCTAAACGCTAAGACCATATTTTTTCTTGACCCCCCTCCACACACAATCCCCTCCCCCCACACACCCCCTACCGTCACATGGCCACCCCAACTGCTCAACTACGCCCACTTCACATCAACCCCACCACCATCTCCCCCTCAATCCCCCCTCATGTCCGATAACCCTCATCATTTTCTTCCGCGACTCTCCCCCCCCCCCTCCTGCAATACCCAGGGGGTGTGAAATAAAATTGACTGATCTCCCCCTTTTTTCTTTCCCCCCCCCCTGTCAGTTTTCATCCTAACCCCCCCCCCTCACCCCCCCCCCAAACCCCACCCCCCTTTTTTTTTACGCGCCGGCCAAAATTAACGAAAAATATAAATGCCTGAACAATTAGAGACTAATTAAGAGGCAAAGAAGAGACTGAGGGAAGGTTATTTTCATTTTAAAATAAGACCGGGGGGGGGGGAGGGGGGGAGTTAGATGGCTGGACTGATGTGGCTGATAATCAAACACTCTCCAGTTGGAACCACAGGTGTAACAGTAAGGTATGCCACACACACACACACACACACACACACACACACACACACACACACACACACCACAGTAATCAGTATGTGTTAAAACAAGATTGACTTCAAAATGGCCAGATTAAATGATGTCAATTTTTTTTTTCATTTCCGGTTCATGCAAAGAAAATTTAAAATGTGGAATTTTAAAGGTTTTACAGGTTTGCATATGGTGGTTGTGGATGTTGGGGGTGGGGGGGGGGGAGGTTTAGAAAAAAAGGGGGGAAATTATATGATATAGTTAATTCAAAGTATTAATATATGTATTAATTTATTTTAATCGTTCCTTCACAAAAAGGCACGGGTGGTTTGAGAGGTTCTCACACCTGATCATATGATGTACCAGATATCAGGAGTATTCAGGAGCCTACGTCTACATATTTCCGCGACGTTATGGAAATGCTTGAACTGGGGTTTCAAAAACAGGGGCCCATTTAAGTTGATAGGTGGCTGCCCTTAGGGCTACTAATGCTCGGGGGGGGGTGGAGGTTTATTTTGACAGCCAGAGGGAATTTCAATTTAACCACTTGTTCGAAAGGCCGGGGGGGGGGTGGATGGCAGTGGCGTAGCGAGCTTAACTCACGCCAGGGGCGTAAAACCTATTTAGCGCCCCCCCCCATTCAAAAACCATATAATATTACATGTAAAATATACCATATGGCCCCTCCCTTGCCCCCCCCTCACTACGCCACTGGGGGGTGGGGATAGATAAAACTATTTAACAGCCATGTGTTGTCGAGGATTATTAGCAAGCAACCCAATATTCGCAAGTGGAGGTTTTACCATAGTACAAGCCCCCTCCCTCCCTCTTCCCCCCTCCGTCCAAATAACTTTGCATTGGGTCACCAAAATGTAACATACATTACAGCTCCAAAAAAAAAATTCAACGTTTTTATCCATTCGATCTTTGTAAGCAAACTTGCTTATGTTAAAGTTGTATATGTTGTTGTTGTATATGTTGAAGTTGTATATGTTGAAGTTGTATATGTTGAAGTTGTATATGTTGAAGTTGTATATGTTAAAATTGTATATGTTGTTGTTGTTGTATATGTTGAAGTTGTATATGTTAAAGTTGTATATGTTGTTGTTGTTGTATATGTTGAAGTTGTATATGTTGAAGCTGTATATGTTAAAGTTGTATATGTTGAAGTTGTATATGTTGAAGCTGTAAATGTTGAAGTTGTCTATGTTGAAGTTGTATATGTTGAAGTTGTTAATGTTGAAGTTGTATATGTTGCTGTTGTTGTTTGTTTTGTTTTTGTGTGCTGACAACACCATGTGATTGCTAGAAAAAGTAGCCAGAATATTTTAGATAACATAAATATCATGACAAACTTCTATAAATAAAAGCCAATGTCTTGTAGAAAGAAGATTAAACACGTGCATTGTAGAGGGTGAGGCTGGGGTGGGGGGCGGGGCTAGTTTTAAAAAAAAATAATGTGTCAAGACACCACTGGGGGGGGGGGAAGGGGAGATTAACCCTGCTGTGAGAGAATGACGCCAATACCGGAACTGTCACATGTGTTAACAGTTTGGGACAGGGGTGGGGGGAAGCGACGGGTCAACACATACTGGGGGTGGGAGGGTTGGATATCAGGGGGATGGGGTAAATGCGATGAACAGGATTAAAGCGGAAATGACGAAAATGTTCTTGCTCTCTCTCCCCTTCGCTCTCTCTCTCTCTCTCTCTCTCTCTCTCTCTCTCTCTCGCTACCTCGTTCCTTCTCTCTTTCTCCTCCCATTTCGAACACAAATATCTGAAACACGATGACATTTCTTTTATCTTAGTCGATCCAATTATAAGGCGTGCAATACTTCTTGGTCGGAGTGGTACACTGCTTTATACTCCTGGGGCCTAATTAGAAGGGCCCTGCGTCTGAAATCACACACTGGAGGCCCTTTGTCACAGAATTATCCGCGGTGGCATTCCTAGTTCAATGAGTGCGAAATGAAAGTTTTATAACTAATGCGATATGGAATGTTTGACTGCACAAATACAATTCTGAGTATCACTGCCGGTCTTTGATGATTCGAGGACTTCCAAAAGTCTTCAGGAGGTAAAAGTACCCGATCGGGGTGCTCTTAGAGTCAGGTTTAATATAAATTTGGTGGTCGTGCGGTGTAGAGCGCTCGACTTTCGACCGGAGTGTCCTGGGTTCGAACCTAAGTGAGACCCTGTTTGAAAGTCACCAAGTCCACCCAGATTTATTTGGGTACCCGACTTTTAGTTGGGGAGGAGGGGTAAAGGCGGTGGGACGTTGTGCTAACCACACGATCCCTACATATGCCGAGGTTACTGAAGCAGATGAATTCTACACTTCATCTGCCCCAATGAGCCCTTAAGGGTTTAAGGGAATTTTTTAAAATATAAATTTAAACCTGAAGGGGCCCTGTTGAAATTGAGACCCTTTGCTGCACCATAGTTTGCCTGTCCATAAAAACGGCCCTGATAAGAAACGTACGATTGATTTTTTAAAAGTATCAAACGAAAAAATCTATGCTATGATTACTTTATACTTGTGGTTTTGTTGAGGACTCGAGGAGCATTCAGAAGCCCTAAGCACAAAAATAAATACGCTTTTGGGGATTTCCGTAAAACGTTTTCTCAGCCTTTTACTCAGAAGCGGATGAAGATCGCTTGTGGCCCCTAGGCACCGTAGTTAACATTGGACCCATTTAAATTTGACCAAAAGGCAGTAAAAAACAGAACTACAAGCGAAAAATTAAAGCGCCCTGAAAAGAAGGGCCCAGTGCGCACGCACGACGCACCTGTCGCTAAATCCGCCTCTGTCCCCCCAACCTACCGCTTGTAGATCGAATGGTTACAGAGCCGCCAAAGAAACATCATTTCCTTTTATTAACTGCGGTGTATTTCTGTCGAGATTGTGCGACTTTCCATTTACGAGAAATAATCAACGCCTCCCCCCCCCTCCCCATTCCTGCGGACCGCGGTGAAATTATCAAACGCTGACCGGTCCATGGAGAAAAAAAAAGGGTTGGGGACCACTGCTGTATATAACTCGACGACAGTCTCTCGTATTTTGTAAAGATCGCTCATAAAATTTTCTTTACAGTTTGTTAGCATGGGCAAATAAATGATAAATAAAAAGTGTTTGCTTTACATTCATTCGTGGAATTATAGACAAAGAAATTCTACACAATGTCCACAAATGTAACTGACTGTCACTGGCACCGTACGCATGTGGAATCGGTTCCAATAACTTGTCCTTTTCAAAGTGGCCTTTGACCCCTCAATGCCATCATACACAATGGATCCTCTATGTCAATATCTGACCTCGATGAGTTGGTCACTTGTAGTGGTCAGCAGTTAATAATTCTAAACAGGACAGCATTTCGAAGAGACTGACCGGCGTCCAGGATGTGAAATTGCGCGCTGACCAGTTCAAGCCGTACTTCTGACGGACGGTCTCATCGGTCATCGTCGGTCAAGCAGTCCAGGCTAATTGCGCGTGGAAGAGGTTTTGGTTGCAATGGAATGGGACGTCCCCTTAGGTCATCTTACAATTTCAGCCTCATTATTTCAATTATGCGCAATTAGATCAATCTACTTCATCCAGACAGACTGGTCGAGGGACTGACGGAAATATGAAATGTAACAAACAATGACTGGACAGTAGGTTAGACAGAATGACATAGTTAGTACCAACATAGCAGACATTTAATCATACAGCCAAACTTATGATAGATAGATAGATAGATAGATAGATAGATAGATAGATAGATAGATAGATAGATAGATAGATAGATAGATAGATAGATAGATAGATAGATAGATAGATAGATAGATAGATAGATAGATAGATAGATAGATAGATAGATAGATAGATAGATAGATAGATAGATAGATAGATAGATAGATAGATAGATAGATAG
>JAGDYQ010000017.1:8539663-8601441 GCA_021962125.1 Bulinus truncatus | reverse complement strand
TATATATATATATATATATATATATATATATATATATATGTATCCAGACATATAATTATGTATTCATTGCCTCTGAATGCTACATACATGCACTAAAAAGTTTACTATAAAAAAAAAACTACAGTTTTTCCCCCCTGTCTTTCTTACCCGATATATCAACCCAGCTTCATCTGTATCTCTACCTCTATGACGACACATTACCCGTCCCCACCACCACCACCACCACCCTCTACCCCGACCATCTTGTGCCCACCTGACTGACAGCTTGTGACAAATTCCATGTGTCAGTTTAAGAATCGGGTGTCAGGTGAGGCGCTCCGGTGAGAACATCTTCTCTTTGATGTCGTTTGACATCCGGCACCTCCCACTTTTAACACAACCCAACCCCCTTCCCCCCCCCCAGTAAATATCCGTAACTAACATGACAAGTGGTAATTATGTCTTCCATTTATTTATTTATCTATTTATTCAAGCTCTATTGATATCACAGAATGTCTGTCAAACAAAGTACAACCCTACCTGTCAAAAATCTGTCCAAAATGTTTAACGTTAGCGGAAACATTCTCCCCCCACCCCCCACCCACCCCCACCCCCAGCCCCGTAATAATTCATCACATGAGAATAATTCAACCCATGTGTCCTGTTTTTGTTGTAAAAGATTAAATCTACCAGCGCCCCACTTGCCCCCCCCCCACACAACTCCCCACTCCCCCCTCTTTCTCTTTTGCGCATAATACACTTTCCATGCGAGCGCCCCCATGTTTTTATTTTCAAAAAAGTCCACATGAGGTCGACTGAGCCAACTGATGAAGACCTAACTCTCTAACATAAAACTTTCTTGCAAGTGGGATATGAAAGATGCTCTCTTGTGTACGGCTGCACATTAATATATTTAAAATGATAACAAAAATCTTTAAAACAAAATTTTTTTTGACAAATTTAAAGACTCTTAATGTCATTGACATCAGGTCCGGGTTGACATTTGAATATTAAGAAGAAAAGAAATGTGTAAAGTTGTGAATTTAAAAAAAAAAAGGAGGTAATTTTATGAGAAGGACTTTATGAATGCTCCCTTCTATTTTGATGATACATCTTGCTTCCATATTTTACTGCACATATGGTGAATTAAAAAAAAAAGAGAAAAAAAACTGTTTTAAGTGTAACTTCATGTTCTATTGGAGTATTTCAAGAAAAGAAACAGGTTTTTGTCAAAATAAATTACGGTCAGACCAATCCATCACTAAGTTGTCAAGTGTCCCCCAGAAAATTATGGGATAGGAGAGGGTTAAATAAGAAAAAAAAAGCTCATTGTCTAATTTCAAACCATATGTCTGTCTGTCTGTCTGTATGTATGTACATTGCTGTGACAAGATGTGCACGTCTCACATGTTAACCTTTCACCCCGACCAATATATTTTCATGTCACTCATGATCGTCTGTTGATCTGTAATGTTTATGTTTGTCCGCCTGCCTATTTAACTATATATATATATATATATATATATATATATATATATATATATATATATATGTATATACACTCACTCATATACAGTAAGTCGAGAAAGACACTGATATTTGGGGAGGAGTAGAAAGGAACAGGCCCACAGAAAGACACAAGCCGTTCCCAGTATAGAGTGACCAGGTCTTAACCACCCACCCCTCTCCCTTCCCCCTCCCCCCCCCGCCCCAATCCTTCTTTTTTTTTCTCCTTTTGTCGCGTATTGTGTCTATCGCGCATGGGCTATTTTTGTGTGTTTTTGCGAGCCCGCTGAGAGCAATGCAAACATGGAGTCTTGAAAACAGTTGGGTGCTACCGGCATTTATCTCCTTCTGGTTCCCTTCCTCCCCTCCCCTTTTCCCCCACCTTCTCCTACTCTTGCTCTTCCATACCTCCCGCCTCTCTCTCACACTTCCCCCCCCCATTCAACTATTTTTTTTTGTTTTGTTTTCAGTGCAGCAGTTGTAAAGTTGTAACCTCTCGGTCTCGCAACTCTCTCCCCCCCTCCCCCCAAAAAAAAATTGTCTGGACATTTTTTTTTTATTTTAAATTTTATTTCAAATCTGCCCATCATAAGTCCACGCCTGACCCACCGTACCTTGGCTGAATACTTTCCCGCCAAGAAACTGCCCGGCTAATTATAATTTCTTTTAAAGGTAATTGGACGTCTGCAAAATCTGGGCGGCAATCCGTGGGACACCTAGAACTAAACACTGTCTGGACAACTTTTTGTTTTTTCCAAAGCAAAAAAAAAAAACAAAAAAAAAGGTCAAACCTTTACTCAGCCACACATTTTTTTTTTTAAAAAGCACTTCAGAATCTGTACCCGTTCGATAAAGTTTCTTTCCATCCCCTTTCCTGCATCTTCCGCCCACTCGCCATTTTTTTTTATATTTTATGTATATAAAAAAAAAAATTCCTTCTCCCTGCTGCTTCTTTTAAAATACTCCGCCAGGGGGAGACAATTGCAGTAATTACAACAGTTACGCCCCTTCCCCATTTTTTTAAATTTAAAAATTAAAAAAAAAATCAGTGTCTTATCTCTCCCCCCCCCCCCCCTCTCTCTCTCTTTCCACCTCTTCGTGCAGCCAGGTATATAACCAGCAGTACCGCCACAGCCGCTATTACCACAGCTACCACCAACAATGTTTGTTTGATTTCGTTTGTGTAATTTTTTTTTTGTGTTAAACTCTCGTCGCAAAACAAGAAAAGAAAAACAAAACATACGCGCACAGACACACAGACACACACAAGCACACACATACACACACACATACACACACAATTAAAAAAAAAACCCAGCAGATTATAATTAGTATGTTGTCATCTTAACAGGCCGAGCCACCGGGGGTCCGCGGGCGGGCGAGCGGGCGGCTAGAGCTAAACGCCCCCCCCCCGACTAGTTACCCTCTTGTTTATAAAGAGTCGCAGTGTTATTTGTTTACCGCTTTCTTTTGTTTACTTTGACTGAACGCTCCTTTTGTTTACTAATCGTTACTTTGTGTGTACCGTTCAGTACAAACCGTTGTCCTGTTGTATGTTTTATGTTGTTGTTTATTTTTTTCCCCTGATAGTTCTGTCCCTTTGTTCGTTATTTTTTGCTAACCGTTTAGTGTTCATATGTTTACAATTGTCATTTCTTTCTGTAGTTTACAAGCATGTAATTTAATATGGTTTTCTAATGTGTTGTACTAATAATGTATTTTCTGTTCATTACAACAACAACTACAGCCCCCTGTAATTGAAGAAGTTGTGAAGAGTTTTTTCTTTTATTTACTTGAAAGGTGGTTCACGGAAAAAAAACCAACCCAGGATTATTGGTAGGTCGTGAATTGCAAAAGTTTGAGGACCACTTCACTAGGGTACATTTAAAACAAAATTATTATTATTATTAAGGCCAACACAGGATGTATGTAACGTATTTACATATCACGATGCGTACTGCATTAGTTACAGGAGGATGAGTTTTTAACAAGTGACCACGATTCCCATTAGCAATTTGCAAATTGAAGTTGACCAATATTTGAACAATATTTGACTAAAATTTGACCAATATTTGAGCAATATTTGACCAATATTTGACCAAAATTTGACCAATATTTGAGCAATATTTGAATTTCAATTCTTACTTTGTAGAAAATAAGAAATCTTTTAGATACTTTTAGTGTGTGTGTGTGTGTGGGTGTGTGTGTGTGTGTGTGTGTGTGTGTGTGTGTGTGTGTGTGTGTGTGTGTGTGTGTGTGTGTGTGTGTGTGTGTGTGTGTGTGTGTGTGTGTGTGTGTGTGTGTGTGTGTGTGTGTGTGTGTGTGTGTGTGTGTGTGTGTGTGTGTGTGTGTGTGTGTGTGTGTGTGTGTGTGTGTGTGTGTGTGTGTGTGTGTGTGTGTGTGTGTGTGTGTGTGTGTGTGTGTGTGTGTGTGCGTATATGTCTGTGGGTGGTGGGGGGGATTGTTTAAATGCGTCTGTCGTCTACAAAAAATAAAAAGGTTTGGAGTTTATAAAAAGCATGGAAAAACAATAATAACAAATAAATACAAATGGGTCACGTTCCTGTAAAAGAGATGTCTGACATTGTTACATCATCCTAACTTTAAGTCGGATTCTTACAAGCTCTTTCTATCTTACCTGGGATAACCCGTGCTGCATAAGTACAGGAGACACCAACCGTAGGTGATTTTACTCTCGCGACAGGAGGAACTGGGTGAGGTAGCTGAATAGGTCGGTTTGAGATCAAACTGGTGGTTTGAGTTCAACCCCGGCAGCCATCATTGCCATTCGCCGCATAAAGTCTCTGGTAGGATGGGAAAACGTTTGTGGTCGAGGAGACAGTGAGTCTGGTGTGTGTGTGTGTGCGTGTGGGTGGGCCAAGCCGAGGGATTGAATCCAAGGGAGATGAGTGAACCTTTTTCTGACCGTGGTGTAGTGATGGGGACACACAGGGCCTGTGTGGCATTTGCGCGTTGGTCAGGCGTCAGGACGAATAGGGATTAAAAATATAACTCCTTGTCCTCAAAGAGAAGGGCTGCTGTTGGGATTTTGTGTTCCAAACCCAAGATAGGATTGATATCTCTCTCTCTCTCTCTCTCTCTCTCTCTCTCTCTATCTATCTATCTATCTATCTATCTATCTATCTATCTATCTATCTATCTATCTATCTATCTATCTATCTATCTATCTATCTATCTATCTATCTATATAACAAGGTCTGAGGGAAAAAAACCAAGATTACAAAGTTGAACAATACGTCAACATATGAAATTGTAACATGAACGAAAATCTGAAAGTGCTTTGAAATTTGATACGTGAGCCTAATTATACTGTACTTTCAAATGAAATATTCTAGGTTTTATTTTGAAATAGAGAACATTTAATAAAAATTTAAAAAAAATAAGTTTCAGGGAATCGAGGAATGATTTTGCCATTTTTTATGACGAAAAAAAATATAAAAAAAGATTGTGAAATAAAAAAAAAACTTAAAATTTTAAATAATTTGCTAAATATAAAACCTAAGAACTCAAGATAGCCCTTAAAAAAACCCAACTATCTTACAAACATTGAAAGTTAACAAGATTAGGTTTTTGCGATAGCAATGGACTATGAACGCCGTCATGCATGAATGGTTCTTGAAGGCCCGGATTGTGGGCGCGATTATTGACAGACCATAACGTTGGTCCAATGTAAGACTCTTTTTATTTGTAGTAAACTAAAGTCCCTTAAAGAATGAGATATTTGGTCCCTTAGATCATGTTAAACCACTAAAAGGGATGGTTTGTAGCAGTGCCTTTCTTTCATCCCCCCCTCCACCAGAGCCGATAGTGCAATTGACATGTAGACACCACGGGAGTCATGGAGGGAAAATATGTGGGTGCCAGGGACTCGACTGGAGTAATATTGGTGACCCACACCATGAAGGTCGTTTTGTGGCGTGAAGACCTGGCTCAATTACCAAAGCGCCACCTAGCTAACTCTTTTCTACCCCCCACACCCCCGTTCACTCTTCGAACTCATCTTCCTGTATTTAACATATCTCTCTTTAGCATCTCTCTATCCACTCCTCCTCTCATCCACGCAATCAATGTAAGATTCACACACACACACAATTGGCTGCAATTTAAACCAAAGGAAACCTTTATTTTAAACTGGAATACTGTTAAATTAATTATTTACTAGCGATTTAACGCAGAACCCAAAATCGCTATTATTTTATTAGATTTTATAAAGATAAATTATAATAATAATAATTATAAGACTATTGAAGTATTAGACTGTAAATAAATCCGGCTCCACATTTTTAAAATTGAAAATTTCGATAGAAGAATAGAATAACAGGAACGAAAAGATAATTACTACATTATATTTTGCTGGCTTTTGATTCCCTAACTTGCAGGCCGCTGTCTCTCTCACACTCAGAAAAATTCATACAGCAGAACCTTCTTCAATATCTTTGTCATAATTTAACCGACCCTTTTGATTTCACGTCAATGACGTCATTATTCCGAATTTTTTTTTTACCACCTCTTTTTAGATTTTTCTTTGTGAGGGCATCATACCGAAATATATTAATTGCAATAAGCAATAACAGGTTGGAGGTTTAGATTTCAAGCAAAAAAAAATAATATATAGAAGATACACAATATTTTGATGACGAAATTCGACTACGCAAAAAGAAAAAAAAATGAAATTTTAATGCCAAACCTGAAAGACCATTACTATCTTAGAATTACGGCTGTACGTTAGTTGAATTTTTTTTTATGTGCGTTTGTTTCATGGTTGCTCTCCCTTGAAATTGTAACCCATGGAGCCAAGACCGACAATTAGTTAAAACCCAAAATGACAGCTTCCAGTTCGTCGTGAGCGAACGAAAGAGAACTTCAGTAGTACTGTTGAGTGTGCGTGTGTGTGTGTGTGTGCGCGCGCGAGCCCGGAGGGGAGGTATTGGAAGTGAGAGGTAGGGGTGGGGGAGGCGTAAGGCTGGGGTGATGGGGGGGGAGGGAAGGAGGGTGTTCAGTCCAGCCAGGGAGGAGTGGGATGGATTGTTAAGGAGGCGTAGAATGATCATTTTCGCACTGAGGGTTCCATTGTAGAGCCCTTCTTCGTCTCCCTCCCTTCCACCCTTCACCTAACTCCACGCCCCTCCTCCCTCCTCCCCCCCCCCGGAACTCATCACTTTATAGGAAAACAGTTCTTTTTTTTTTAATTTAAAGGTTAGCACAGTAGATCGCTTGAGCAGAAATTTTTTTTTTACAAAACTCGAAAACAAAAAAAAAAAAATAGCTTTGCAGCACAATTTTCAGTAAAACTAAACAAAAACAATAAAAATAAAAACTAAGAAGTTAATTGCATTTTAATAGATGCCAGGCGCACGGCTGTAGTAGCTCTTAAATGTCACGGGGGCGGTGTTTGTTTATTGTCAACAGAACGTGCCGGGTTTGTCTTATGAAATGTCAACACTGGGATGTCAAAGGTCCTACTTTCTTGTCTCATATGGTCAAGACCTACACACAAACATGAAGAAGAGGGTCGCCGGGCATCAAGTGTTTTTGATTCAATGCCAAACAAATTACAGACCTGGAGATGTTACTTAATTAATTCCGCAGGTTTGTCAGATGAAAGTGGGCATTTAACATTTGCGCGCGTTTACCTATGGATGGCAGTGTCGCTCTGATGGCATAGCACACGACTTGTTGACGACTATTAACAAAAAAAAATAGATCCTGTGACATTGTCTCAGCCTCTCCTAGCCCCATCACTCTCGCGTATGAATTCGCTACCAAAACCAAATGAACAGTTCTTACTCTATCTCGATGGTTACAGCGAAAGTCATACATTTTTTAATCGGTTATATATATATATATATATATGGGTTACAGACGAATTTCAGGTGGAATACGACAAAATTTAAATAATAACAACCTGTTTTTACATATATTTAACCCACGCATTCAAAAATGAGTTTAACTGCAAAGCAGAAGGCGAAAATCTATATAAAATATTTTACATCATTTTATTTAAAATTAATTTTGTTTCTTTTCCCGATGTATCGCGAAACTAAAAACAATAATCAAAGTGAGTCGTTATGTGTAAACAATTAAAAACCCACTGATAAATTACATTAACTTAATATATATTTACACAATTTAAAGCAGAAAGGGTCAGTAAATCTCTAGGGACAACAGACAGAATTCCACGGCAGTTGTTAGACTACATCCAAGATAAATAGGCAGGCACGCCGAGAGGGGGGGTCATTGCCAGGTGGGGTCCGCATCTGTAAGGGGGCCCGGCCGCCCCGACCATGTCTATTTTCTTTTCACGACTCATTGTTTATTAAGGGGCCCGCAATGATGTCCTGCCCTGGGGCCTTTGTTGGCTCTCGGCGCCCCTGTAAATAGGGGGATGGGAAGTTGTCCAAACTTTCCCCATGTAACATCTGAGGCCATGTCACCAATTTTCTCCGTAATTATGAAAAAATAATTCAAATATATTTCACCCTTAGATTCATTAATCAAACAATAGTGCAATTTTTTGTTTCAAACACTTATAGTTCATATTTAAAAAACAAACCAACTTCGTAGAAAGAAACAAAAAAAAAATGTTTCAAGAACACTAACTCAGATGTACGTGGAATCGGATTATTTCCCTTCCTTTTGTCCGCAGCGTAACTTCCCTTTCCGACCTTATGCTGTGCACCAATTAACCCTTTTTTGAAAGCACATTAGATTTCAATGAAATGACAACATTCAGGACAACAAAAATCTATTATGCCCTCTCTCTCTCTCTCTCTCTCTCTCTCTCCAAACTACAACTCGCTTTCCTCCCATTCTTATCAAAGATAATAACATGGCCTGGTAACATCCAACCCTTTCCCAACCGAACTCTCTACCATTTCGCCCTATTGCCATCTTTACCCCGATGTTTGCTTGCCTTGAGTTACAAAAAAAAAATGGCCTCCAACTTTTCTTTTTTTTTTTTTAAGAAAAAAAAAGGAGAAATATTTACTGTTTTAATTTCATATTTTTTCAACCTCTCATCACGCCCCGTCCCTACACATCACGCTCGGTCCCCCCACACATCGCGCCCAACCACCGTGTTCCATGTCCCCCCTTTCCTTTTCACCCATCAGCCCTTGTTTGGTTCCTTCCCCCTTCCTTACATCCTTCCCTTGTTTCTACTCCTGCTTTCTATTTATTTAAAGCTTGTGTTGTGGTCTCCCCTGATTTCTCTATTCCCTTCAATTAAAACCAGTTCCACACCTGAGCTGCTAAACTATCTATTCTTCTATCTTCCGTGCTTTTTTTTATTTAAATAAAAAAAAAAACGTTGTCTAGCTTTAGTTTTTTTTTTTTTCGTCAGTTCAATTTTTGTTTTTTGGTTGTTAATTTGGTTAGAGAGTATGAAAGTTTAAATAAAACAAATGATAAAAATGACGTTGTATGGCACGCCAAGAAATAGAAACATGATGTTATATATGTAGGAAACAAATGAGCATCTAATTTTAATAAACACCATACTATTTCTCTCCTTTCATCCATCCGTCTATCTATTCACCATTCAATGATACTCTCGTCCATCTATCTTCCAATCCATATCTAACATACAAGAAACCATTTATCTATCAATCCATATATGTATCCATCCATCAATCCATCCATCCATCCATCCATCCTTCCATTCTTCTATCTGTTGCTTTATTAATACGATAAGGTGTTTACATCTATCTATCTATCTATCTATCTATCTATCTATCTATCTATCTATCTATCTATCTATCTATCTATCTATCTATCTATCTATCTATCTATCTATCTATCTATCTATCTATCTATCTATCTATCTATCTATCTATCTATCTATCTATCTATCTATCTATTCATCTATCATCAGTTTGGCTGTATGATTAAATGTCTGCTATGTTGGTATTAACTATGTCATTCTGTCCGTCCTACTGTCCAGTCATTGGTTGTTACATTTCATATTTCCGTCAGTCCCTCGACCAGTCAGACTGGATGAAATAGATTGATCTAAATGCTCATAATTGAAATAATGAGGCTGAAATTGTAAGATGACCTAAGGGGACGTCCCATTCCATTGCAACCAAAACCTCTTCCATGCGCAATTAGCCTGGACTGCTTGACCGACGATGACCGATGAGACCGTCCGTCAGAAGTACGGCTTGAACCGGTCAGCGCGCAATTTCACATCCTGGACGCTGGTCAGTCTCTTCGAAATGCTGTCCTGTTTAGAATTATTAACTGCTGACCACTACAAGTGACCAACTCATCGAGGTCAGATATTGACATAGAGGATCCATTATGTATGATGGCACTGAGGGTCAAAGGTCACTTTGAAAAGGACAAGTTATTGGAGCCGATTCCAGATGCGTACGGTGCCAGTGACAGTCAGTTACATTTGTGGACATTGTGTAGAATTTCTTTGTCCATAATTCCACTGATGAATGTAAAGCAAACACTTTTTATTTATAATTTATTTGCCCATGCTAACAAACTGTAAAGGAAATTTTATGAGCGCACTTTACAAAATACGATAGAGACTGTCGTCGAGTTATTATATACAGCAGTGGTCCCCAACCTTTTTTTTTCTCCCCGGACCGGTCAGCGTTTGATAATTTCACCGCGGTCCGCAGGAAGTGGAGGGGGGACGGGGGGGGGGCGTTGATTATCTCTCGTAAATGGAAAGTCGCGCAATCTCGACAGAAATACACCGCAGTAAACAAAAAGGAAATAATGTTTCTTTGGCGGCCCTGTAACCATTCGATCTACAAACGGTAGGTTGGGGGGACAGAGGCGAATTTAGCGGCAGGTGCGTCGTGCGTGCGCACTGGGCCCTTCTTTTCAGGGCGCTTTCATTTTTCGCTTGTAGTTTTTTTTTACTGCCTATTGGTTAAATTTAAATAGGAAGTACAAAGTAAGCATAGCATAGATTTTTTTTCGTTTGATACTTTTACAAATTCAATCGTACGTTTCTTAGTTTCGTTTGATACTTTTACAAATTCAATCGTACGTTTCTTAGTTTCGTTTGATACTTTTACAAATTCAATCGTACGTTTCTTAGTTTCGTTTGATACTTTTACAAATTTAATCGTACGTTTCTTAGCAGGGCCGTTTTTACGGATAGGCAAACTGTGGTGCAGCCTTCAGGTTTAAATTTATATTTTAAAAATTTCCCTTGGGGCAGATGGAGTGTAGAATTCATCTGCTTCAGTAACCTCGGCATATGTAGGGATTGTGTAGTTAGCACAACGTCCCGCCGCCTTTACCCCCTCCTCCCCAACTAAAAGTCGGGTACCCAAATAAATCTGGGTGGACTTGGTGACTTTCAACCAGGGTCTCACTGAGGTTCGAACCCAGGACACTCCGGTCGACAGTCGAGCGCCCTACACCGCACGACCACCCGTCCAACCAAAATTTATATTAAACCTGACTCTAAGAGCACCCCGATCGGGTACTTTTATCCTCCTGAAGACATTTGGAAGTCTTTATCTAAGGCCTGAAATCATCAAAGACCGGCAGTGATACTCAGAATTGTATTTGTGCAGTCCAACATTCCATATCGCATTAGTTATAAAACTTTTATTTCGCATTCATTGAACTAGGAATGCCACCGCGGATAATTATGTGACAAAAGGGCCTCCAGTGTGTGACTTCAGACGCAGGGGCCCTTCTAATTAGGCCCCAGGAGTATAAAGCAGTGTACCACTCCGACCAAGAAGTATTGCACCGCCTTATAATTGGATCGACTAAGATGGAAGAAATATCATCGTGTTTCAGACATTTGTGTTCGAAATGGGAGGAGAAAGAGAGAGAGAGAGAGAACGACGTAGCGAGCGAGCGAGCGAGAGAGAGAGAGAGAGAGAGAACGAGAGCGAATATATCCAACCCTCCCACCCCCAATATGTGTTGACCCGTCGCTCCCCCACCCCTGTCCCAAACTGTTAACACATGTGACAGTTCCTGTATTGGCGTCATTCTCTCACAGCAGGGTTAATCTCCCCTTTCCCCACAGTGGCGTCTTGACACATTATTTTTTTTTTAAACTAGCCCCGCCCCACCCCCACCACCACCCCATCCCCACCCTCTACAATGCACGTGTTTAATCTTCTTTCTACAAGACATTGGCTTTTATTTATAGAAGTTTGTCATGATATTTATATTATCTAAGATATTCTGGCTACTTTTCTAGCAATCACACTGTGTTGTCAGCACACAAAAACAAAACAAACAAACAACAACATCAACATATACAACTTCAACATATACAACTTTAACATATACAACAACAACAACATATACAACTTTAACATATACAACTTCAACATATACAACTTCAACATATACAGCTTCAACATATACAGCTTCAACATATACAACAACAACATATACAACAACAACATATACAACTCTAACATATACAACTTCAACATATACAACTTCAACATATACAACTTCAACATATACAACAACAACATATACAACAACAACATATACAACTTAAACATAAGCAAGTTTACTTACAAAGATCGAATGGATAAAAACGTTGAATTTTTTTTTTTGGAGCTATAATGTATGGTATATTTTGGTGACCCAATGCAAAGTTATTTTTTTTGGGGGGGGGGGGAAGGGGTGAGAGGGAGAGGGGGGGCTTGTACTACGTTAAAACCTCCACTTGCGAATATTGGGTTGCTTGCTAATAATCTTCGACAACACATGACTGTTAAATAGTTTTATCTCCCCCCCTCCAGTGGCGTAGTGAGGGGGGACAAGGGAGGGGTCATCATGTCCGGGCGCTACTCACAAAGGGGCGCCATATGGTATATTTTACATGTAATATTATATGGATTTTTGAATGGGGGGGCGCTAAATAGGTTTTATGCCCCTGGCGTGAGTTAAGCTCACTACGCCACTGCCCTCCACCCCCCGCCCCCTTCCCTTTCGAACAAGTGGTTAGATTGAAATTCCCTCTGGCTGTCAAAATAAACCTCCACCCCCCACCCCACCCCCACACCCCCCCCCCCCCCCCCCCCCCCCCCGAACATTAGAAGCCCCAGGGGCAGCCACCTATCAACTTAAATGGGCCCGTGTTTTTGAAACCCCCAGTTCAAGCATTTCCATAACGTCGCGGAAATATGTAGACGTAGGCCCCTGAGCACTCCTGATATCCGGTACATCATATGGTCGGGAGTGAGAACCTCTCACACCACGCCGTGCCTTTTTGTGAAGGAGCGATTTAAATAAATGAATACATATATTAATAGTTTGAGTTAACTATATCAAATAATTCCCCCCCCCTTTTTTTCTAACCCCCCCAAAACCTCCACACCCACCACTTGCAAACATGTAAAACCTTTAAAAATTCCACATTTTAAAATTTTCTTTGCATGAACCGGAAATGAAAAAAAAATATTGACATCATTTAATCTGGCCATTTTGACGTCAAATCTTGTTTTAACACATACTGATTACTGTGGGGTGTGTGCGGGGGGGGGGGGGTGGCATACTTTAGGTTACACCTGCGATTCCAACTGAAGAGTGTTTGATTATCAGCCACGTCAGTCCAGCCATCTAACTCCCCCCCCTTCCCCCCCCCCCCGGTCTTTTCTTAATAGAAAAAAAAACCTTCCCTCAGTCTTCTTTGCCTCTTAATTAGTCGCTAATTCTTCAGGCATTCCTTTTTTTTTGTTAATTTTGGCGTTAAAAATAGGGGGGGGGGGGGGGGGGGGGGGGGGGGGGGGGAGGGGTTAGGATGAAAACTGACAGGGGAAAAAAAAAAAGGGGGAGATCAGTCAATTTTATTTCACACCCCTGGGTATTGCAGGGGGAGAGTCGCGGAAGAAAATGATGAGGGTTATCGGACTTGTGGGGGATTGAGGGGTGGATGGGGGTGGGGTGGTGGGTTTGATGTGAAGTGGGCGCAGTTGAGCAGTAGTGGTGGCCATGTGACGGTAGGGGGTGTGTGGGGTGGGGAGGGGATTGTGTGTGGGTGGGGAGGGGTCAAGAAAAAATATGGTCTTAGCGTTTATAAGACTGGACATGTAAGGGGGGGGGGGCTAGTCACGGTGGTAATGGTGTGGCCCGGGGGTGGGGGGCACTAAATGTGTAGTGGTGTGTGTGTAGGGGGGGGGTAAGACAAATCAAAAGAGCCAGGAAATGAGAAAACAAAGATGAAAACAATCAAGTAGGCAACTCACAAATGACAAATTGATGTTTTATTTATTAATTTTTTCCTGAGGTAAAAAGCGACAGATTTGAACACATTTCGACTTAAGTTTGTCACACTAGAACATTTCTGGGTATTGGTCGACAGTTGGGCATAGTTAAGACATTCCAGGACATGGTTAAAGTTCCCTGCTAACTCTCACGTGTCGCCATCAAGACCACTGCACTATCAGCTTTGGCGGGGGGGGGGGGGGGGAGGGGGTGAGTGAAAGAAGTGAAACCATAAAAGTTCACAGGATTTAAGAGATTTCATCTCATCCTTACAGGGACTTCAAACACACACTGACCTTAGCCCACCTCTGCTACAGTCCAGCACCGTCGATACGGCAATCATACCCGTAGAACACATTCTTTGGTCTGTACGTTTCATCCTTTGTGTTTAATAGATGCACTCGCTATATATACCCTGCAAAACATTTGCATAGAGTTATATCCCCTTAGGCTTGATTGGTAGGTTATGTTATTTTTGGTTTCGGGCAGATCCGATTTTTTTCATGATTGTATTTTAAACTGGAATACTGCTGTATTAGTTCTTTACTTTCGGTTTAACACTGAACTCAAATCGCTATTATATATATATATACATATATATATATATATATAGATTCTTCTCAAATTTCTGTTGAATTATCCCCCCCACACACACATACACACCCCTTTCTCTAAGTCATTATTTTTATTTACCTAGCTCATTTTGTTTTCTTTCTAAAACCCACTGTTCAATATTTCTTACCACTGCCGCCCCCCCCCCTTTTTTTTTAAAAATCAAATCCCTGTTTTGGATTCCATCCTCTCGCCCTTTTTTTCAAGACCCTTCCCCCCGACCCTCCTGTGAGATCATTAGCGGGGTGTGTCCTCACCTATGGGTAGTGTGAGCCACTTGTGAAACGGAGGGTAGAAAACATACACAGGTAGAAAGTGGGTCATACAAGTCGTATCTGCTCCACCGTCGCCATTGGGACTCGTCGCGTGGCATACTAGCACCGCCTCTGCATCCCCTCCTCACACATGCTCCAGTCATTCTGCCTCTTCCACTCTATCTCTCTCTCTCTCAAGTGCACAAGCACCCATCCCTAAAATAGATAGAAAGGAGAGAGCGAGGGAGAGAGACCGTGAAAGCGAGAGAGAGGGAAAGATAGAGGAAGAGGGAGAATTGAGAGAGAGGGGGAGAGAGGGGGGGAGAGAGAGGGGAGAGAGAGTGAGTTAGTCACAGCTCACATGCCATTCATATTATACCAGTTTAAACTGTTTCACTAAATGTTTCTAAACACAACACCAGACCTTCCTAGTGTGCTGCTTGGACATCAGACGGATATGTAAAATAGGGGACAACCCTTTGTAGCCCCCAAAGAGCCCTTTCTGTGCAAAGTTCCATGAAATGGATAATATAAGGAAATCTGCGGGTGATGCTCACTTAAGACTCTCTCCCCAAAAAGTTAACTGCAGTAATTTCTGGAGAGTTCATGGCCACAGTTGAGGTTGGAGAAGGACATAAATCCCTAACTAATATCAAAAGCCTTAATTATTCCAGTTTAACAATGAGAAATTATTTTAATCATTATATATCTAAATTTCTTGTTTCCTTGTATTCATTTATTTTAATTCAAACATATAAGTGCATCTTGTGCCTGAACCTAAAGCTCAAACTCTACCAGCGACTTTATTCTTTTTTAAAACGATTCCCCCATCAATTAAATGCAAGCCGTTTATTTTATTTTGCTTAAAATTTAAATAATAAATCTACATAATTAAATTTTTTTATTGCAGTGTATTCTAGCCATCATTTCAGTTTGAAGTTCATTTTTTTAAATCGCTTTGTTGTTATATTAGATTTTATTTTGTTCAAATTAAACAATCTACTAAATTTTTTTAGTGCCTCTTGTGTTTATATAGACTCACCCCCTCCCGATATATATATATATATATATTAAAAAATAAATTTGTCCTAAAATTGTCTCAAAAGAAAAAGGAATTCATTCTGGCATGGTAGTCCATAATATTATGTTAAATTGATTTTTTTTTCTGCTTCTGAAATGGAGACAGATAAATTCTGAGGCCAAGTGAGGAGAATTGATTGCTTTGGATTGACAAAGAGATGATGATAATTGCCGTTTTGCCTCGGTCTGACAGATATGATAACAGGTCTGCCAGTCAGGTGAAAAAATACAATATTTTGAGCCAGTAGAACTTGACACTGTGTTGTGTTGGCCTTTCATCATATTTCAAGATTTGGTTGTTGGTGAGTAGTGGGGTTTGTTGTACAGGTGCAGGCCCCCTCTGCTTATTTGTTATACTTAGTAAAATGTATTACCTGCCCCCCCTGCTATTGCCTGGCCCCTTCTGTAGAATTTTCACGCTACGGGGCTGTACAGGTGGGACCAGGTGTGATGTGTCTGTGTTGATGACGTGTTACCTCTTGGGCCCATGTGGCATGTATGGTCTCTATAGCATGTTACCTAGTGGTCCCATATGATATAATACCTCTAGGTTATACAAGTCTTACCTCTTGGGCCCAGTTGACATCTCACCTCTTGGGCCCAGTTGACATCTTACCTCTTGGGCCCAGTTGACATCTTACCTCTTGGGCCCAGTTGACATCTTACCTCTTGGGCCCAGTTGACATTTTACATCTTGGGCCCAATTGACATCTTACCTCTTGGGCCCAGTTGACATTTTACATCTTGGGCCCAGTTGACATCTTACCTCTTGGGCCCAGTTAACATTTTACATCTTGGACCCAGTTGACATCTTACCTCTTGGGCCTATATGACATCTTACCTCTTGGGCCTATACGACATTTACCTCTAGAACCTATAAGACACGTTAACTCTTGGACCTATTTGACATCTTACCTCTTGGGCCAATATAATATTGACTTCATGGGCCTATATTATCCTATATGACATGTTGACTCAGGTGCTTCTATGACATGTCACCTCGTAAGCCTATATGGAGGTCCTCCTATATGACATGCTGACTTATGGGCTTATGAGTCATGTGACCATGTAGGCCTACATAATATGTTTCCTCGCTGGGCTGTATGACATGTTACCTCGTGGTCCTATATGTCATGTTATCTCTTTAGCCTTTTTCAAATGCCATATAATGTGCCTATAATGTAATGTTACAAAATTGGTCTATATTGTATATGACAGTGCTTGAATCTATACGACATGTTAATTTTTAACACTGAGCATATATTTCACAAAAGACTATGTTGTTACTATAGGTAATCAATGAGTCCACCACGATTGTAAAATTAAAAAAGTGAGTTAGGGACAGTAAATGTCAGCTAGGTGTTAAGGTGAACATGTCAGCTAGTGACAGCTAGGTGTTAAGGTGATCATGTCAGCTAGTGACAGCTAGGTGTTAAGGTGAACATGTCAGCTAGTGACAGCTAGGTGTTAAGGTGATCATGTCAGCTAGTGACAGCTAGGTGTTAAGGTGATCATGTCAGCTAGTAACAGCTAGGTGTTAAGGTGGACATGTCAGCTAGTGACAGCTAGGTGTTAAGGTGATCATTTCAGCTAGTAACAGCTAGGTGTTAAGGTGATCATGTCAGCTAGTAACAGCTAGGTATTAAGGTGAACATGTCAGCTAGTGACAGCTAGGTCTTAAGGTGAACATCTCAGCAAGTGACAGCTAGGTGTTTAGGTGATCATGTCAGCTAATGAGAGCTAGGTGTTAAGGTGATCATGTCAGCTAGTAACAGCTAGGTGTTAAGGTGAACATGTCAGCTAGTGACATCTAGGTGTTAAGGTGATCATGTCAGCTAGTGACAGCTAGGTGTTAAGGTGAACATGTCAGCTAGTGACAGCTAGGTGTTAAGGTGATCATGTCAGCTAGTAACAGCTAGGTGTTAAGGTGAACATGTCAGCTAGTGACAGCTAGGTGTTAAGGTGAACATGTCAGCTAGTGACAGCTAGGTGTTAAGGTGAACATGTCAGCTAGTGACAGCTAGGTGTTAAGGTGATCATGTCAGCTAGTAACAGCTAGGTGTTAAGGTGAACATTTCAACTAGTGACAGCTAGGTGTTAAGGTGATCATGTCAGCTAGTGACAGCTAGGTGTTAAGGTGATCATGTCAGCTAGTGACAGCAAGGTGTTAAGGTGATCATGCCATCTAGGTGTTAAGGTGATCATGCAATCTAGGTGTTAAGGTGATCATGCCATCTAGGTGTTAAGGTGATCATGCCACCTAGGTGTTAAGGTGATCATGTCATCTAGGTGTTAAGATGATCATGCCATCTATAGATGTTAAGGTGATCATGTCATCTAGGTGTTAAGGTGATCATGCCATCTAGGTGTTAAGGTGATCATGTCATCTAGGTGTTAAGATGATCATGCCATCTATAGGTGATAAGGTGATCATGTCATCTAGGTGTTAAGGTGATCATGTCATCTAGGTGTTAAGGTGATCATGCCATCTATAGGTGTTAAGATGATCATGCCATTTGGGTGTTAAGGTGACCATGTCAGCTGCATAGCTATAAAGGTGACCTCACGTATATTTTGAATAGTGACTCGTCCCATTCGACAATTATATTGGATTTTTTTTTTGTATGACTTTCTTGTTGGTATTTTTTTGTACTACTTATCGTTGTTCGACCGCTGTATCGTCTCCACTTGATACGATAACTCTTGATAACTTGTTTACAGTGAAAGACTAAGCGGCCAACATAAATCGACATAAGTGCGTGTTTGGTCACTTGATGTGTTCATCTAAGTAGGAGATACTTTCTGGGTACAAGTGGTTCTCAAATGAATGTGATTTGCGACACACTTCAAGAGCTAGTTCTGTATTTAAGACCCACATGTACAAGATAAAACAAACTTTTCATTAATTAATTTATTTTCAATCAGGTCATTATTTAACAAAAAAAAAAAACTTTGATGGACTAAATTAATTCGGACTACTGGCAGGTAGCGAAACCGTTCTTTGAGAACAGAATGAGGGGGGGGGGTGTCATTTATTTAGAAATGTTAAAATAACGTGTTGCAATTACCGTCATTTCCCAGACAGCACATTCCATGTTTATAATACTGTCTTTCAGTTTTTATACTGTTAAAGAAATTCTAATTCTTACTCCCCCCTCCAATTCCCCTTCTTGGTTCAATAGATATCTATACAGGAAAAATGTATAAGAGTACATGGAATAAAAATTCAGTTATCAATTGAAGATAAACAGTTTTCTTTTAAGGTAAAACTTATATCTTGTGTCTGTCAAACGATCCAATGAGATCGCTATTATAATCTGCTCATGGCGGGGGGAGGGGGGAGGATAAAATCCACGCCCACAAAAAAAAAACAACTGAGCAAGTTTTCAGGCAGTCGATAGATTCGTGAGCACTCGCTATTCCCTCACTGTTTTTTTTTTTGGCGCCGTCTGCTGGAACAGCCAATGAAACTTTCCGATTCGCGCCTGCAAGGGTGAGGCGACATGGAACAAAAGGACACGCCCCTGACTAGAACTATCCCGTTTATCAATCCTCCCTTCCCCCTTCGCCCCCTCCCACTGAGCAGTATTCATCTCCCAGCTAAAGCGCGTTCCATCCCCTTGTTGTCTTGTGTGTGTGTGCGTGTGTGCGTGCGTGTGTGTGTATGTGCACGCGCGCGTGCGTGCGTGAGTGTGTGTGTGTGTGCATCATGGCTGCTATTTAAAAACTCTTTATTTTGTATGAGTACATTTGCCTCCGCCTCTATTCGTTCGTCACTCGCTAGTCTTCACTCAGCAAGACAATCACCGGAAAAAATCCAGTAAATACTTTGTCTTGGAGATATCTAAACCTGCGTTCTGCCTGTCTGCTCTCGCGCAGTCAATAGCTCCGTGCACTCGCTGCGACATGCTCAAAGGAATCCACTGACGTCTTCTTTCAGTTCTGGTGTGTTTTTTTTTAAATGTTTACTTGAGTTAATTTTTTTTTGGCGCGTATTACTTTAAAGGCTCGCACGTGAAGAGGGGAAAAGACGATCTGATGAAAGTTATGTGACGAACGGACACAAATTTCAAGAGGTGAAAGAGATCTGCAATTAAGAAGTAAGATTTTTGAATATTTCTTTTTTTTATGTTGGTTTTCTTACAAATAAATACATACTAAAAAGTCTAATGCCCAATTGTTTAGCCGAACAGAAGTGAGTTTAAAAGGTGGGGGGGGGGGGGGGGGCTCATCGGGGGGTATTTCTCTGGTTCCCGACTTATCTATCATACATTACCTCTTGGGCTTGTATAAAATGTCTCTTGATTTAAGGCCCAAAATATGAATTGCTAACAACCGAAATACAACATTTCAATGCAGATAAATTTGGCTCTTTATAAACAAACATTTCAACATACAGTGATTTACTCATGTTTAGTAAAAAAAAAACAAAAGACCTTTATTTATTAAGAGATGCAATTTAATCAGGGGCGTAACTAGGGAGGGGGGGTCCAAATTCGAAAGTCCCCCTCCCCCGGGCCCCAGCTTTAGAGGTGCCCCCCAAACATTTTTTTCATTAAATATTAAGTACATTATCTCATGTTATGTTGTCGAATGTCAAAATGCAGGGGGGCCACCAAATAGGCCAAGACCCCCCCTCCCCCGGGTCCCCAAATCCCTAGGATCGGCACTGTCAGAAAATGAAAAAAAAAACTAAGACAAAACTTTTGGGAATGTCAGGCTTGGCTGGACACGGCTACTGGACACGTTGGCTACACTTGAACGGTAAACACTACCACGCTTAACAAGTAAATGACGTTTAGGGTCCTAGAACCCTCTGTAATCATTGGCCAATAATCGTCCGTTAGTAATGCAGCAAGAGGGAGTTCTGTCCCTTTCGCCCCTATTTTTTTCATTTTCATTTTCAGTCAATTTTTATTCAGTGTAAAAAAAGAAGGACTGTTAAAAACAATAACTTTCAAATACGAGTATTGCAATCAATGTTAGTTTTATCTGGCTTAATAGCCCTTTATTTTCGCATCTGTCAACTATGTGTTGTCTTTTATATGATTGGTGGTTCTCATACTTTATCGCTTTTTGACCCACAATGGAGATTAAACGTGTTTTCGTGACCTATCTGAGGATTAGCACAATTTATAGCTTTGTAACATACAGAGGAGTAGAATTGTAATTATTCACAGATAGATTCTCGATCAATTCATCAAAAATTACATTATGTTGCAACCCTCCCCCCCCCCACTTCACCTACAAAAAATTACGACCGCGACACTCCAATTTGAGCACCGCTGTAGTTAGCTGTCTAGATATAGACGATGTGTTTGATGTGTGCTAAAACAGCCAAGCTTCACGTAAAATGGAACTTGCGTACATCTATCAAACTAACAGTGGATCATAAAGTATAAAGCTCAACTCAGGTCACAACAATCGACCGTGTAGCCCCCCCCCCCCCCCCCACAGAGTATCATTTACACATAAAGAACATCGGTATTTAAAACAATCTAATAAATAATAGCGATTTGGGTTCTGCGTTAAATCGAAAGTCACGAATTAATAGAACGGTATTGCAGTTTAAAATACAATCATGAAAAAAATCGGATCTGCCCGAAACCAAAAAAAAATAACCTAGCCTACCGATCAATCCTAAGGGGATATAACTCATTGCAAAGATTTTGCAAGGGTACACAGCTCTAATATATCCTCTGTGGTGGATCCCAGCCATCCGCAACACATGGAATCATTTAACTTACTCTGTTACTGAAATTGATATGCTGTAATATCTCGACTCGTTCCTTATACACAGTGCAACTACTTGCCACATCATTTTTTTCTCAAAATTTCATCTCGTGTGAAGCAGACTATCCCAACACCTGCTGTACGTGGGGGGCTATAACCATGCATCTCCGAGCCTTTCATGTGGTTAAGATAACTGTTCTGCTCGCCTGTGGGCCCCCATCTACTAATAATCAGGGTTGTTAAACAATACTCTTAAATTGTATTATCAATACCAACACCAATCCAATACTCAAGTAAAAATGCATTGCCTAAATCGATACCAATACAATACCAATACTTTTGAAAAAAAAAAATCTGAATTGTATGAACAATACAATTATGATATTTTGATTTTTTTTTCAAAACTGATAAACATACAAATAGATGGGTTACTCTAGTGGGTTTATGAGTAATATTATTTTTTTTTTCATTTTAAATATTTTAAGATACAAAGTAAATTTTTTTTTTGTTAGAGTTTGTTACACTACATTCTTAAAATAGCAATAGAAAAGTATTGGTATCGAGTATCGAAGAATTTTCGTTTAAAATGTATCGGCGATACACAAATCGATACTTGATACAAAAAGTATCGCAATACAACAACCAAGCCAAAAAAAATTATCGCCGATACTATATTGGCCGATATCGATACTAACAACCCTGCTAATAATGCCTGTTAAATCTGAAGTTCTACCGACCACACCAACAGCCGGCTTTGTCCTTGGGATTATACACATATATTCTACAGTCTCTGTAAGCCCCGTACCTTCCCCGTCCCTCCCACCCTCTTTAACCTAATAAAGGCTCTACATGTGAGGCAACGATTCTTGTTTTCACTACAGAAAAATACAATTCACAAGAAAAATTGTATATTTTTTTCCTTAATTAGTTAGTTTAAAAAAAAATGTGTTTAGATTCTATTATATGTATGTGACAATCTTTAATTTCAAGTTTAATTTTTATTGAAATTATATTTTGCTTTTCCGTATGGTCTAATCGTTGTGTATGTATATAGAGAGATATATTTAAATATCGACATTGATCACTCACTTATACCGATCAGAAGTCTATCAATCAAAGCGATTATCATCCTACCTACCGACCTACTCCATAGATCTATCTATCTATCTATCTGTCTGTCTGTCTGTCTGTCTGTCTGTCTGTCTGTCTGTCTATCTATCTATCTATCTATCTATCTATCTAAAATATATATCTATCTATCTGTCTGTCTGTCTGTCTGTCTATATATCTATCTATCTAATCCATCTGTCTATCTGCACGTCTATTTGCCTATTTCTCTATCATTTCATCTATTTCTCTATTTCATCTATCCATCCACTTACACGCTCACTCGACTTCTATCTTATCTTTTTTTTATCTATCTATGCAAACAATCACTTCATGGATGAATCTATCTACTCCAACTATTATACGAATCTATCTACTGAATCCATCTTTGTATCTATCTGTCCGTCTACCTCCGAAACAAAAATATCCATAAATCAACATACAAATATATATATATATATATATATATATATATATATATATATATATATATATATATATATATATACATTTGTTAAACCATGGACCTTCCTAAATTATTTGTGGCAGAGGTGGAATGAAATCTAAAGGTTTTAATATGTCTAATGAAACAAGTCGAATTATGTTATGACTAAATGTCGACAACCTTTTGTAATGACCTAAGTATCACACCCCATCCCCCACCCCCGAGTCTATTATAATTTTTCTTTCTTCCATAAGCAAACAAAAAATGTTTCTAAGTCTCGGCGATTATCCCAGGCACCATCTCCTTCATAGTTGTTTTTTTTTTTTAATTTTTTTTTTTTTATTTGTATTTCCCTTTGACCTTTGAATCTTCCTTTCATCAATCTTTCTTTCATCCGATAAGGTCTTCTACTTCGTTACCCCCCCCCCCTCCAAATGACAACATGTCTGAAATTGTGTGAAACTCTAAAAAAGTCAACACAGTTACATAATGACTCTTTTTTTAAAGAAAACAAAAAAAAAAAACCCAAGGAGGCGGCGGCGTCACCTTTGACCTTAAAGATCTTTCTTTCTTCAACCACGATTTCATATTCCATTCAACACTAAAAGTGGAGTAGGGGGAGAAGGGTGGGGTGGGGGATGTATACGACAACTTGTTGAATGTATCAAGTGGTTCTCAAATTGCGATGCACCTCCACTTAACCGTGAATCTTTGTCTTCCCCCTTTATATTTTCTTTTTTACGTCAGTGTGAAGGTTTTCTTTTTAATTTCTTTTAAGAAATCTTTATGTGTCACGTGATTTGTGAGAATTTAAAATTTGCATGACCGAAGACGTTTCTCTCAATATTGAGGTGGGTGTGGGAGGGGGGGGGGTGGAACGTAATTCACAACTTTTTTGCATTTTAATGTGTTACCCCCCTACCCCCAACTCCCCACCCACCCCCAACCATTTATTCTTAAGTAAAGTCTGTATGTTATTATTTCAGCTCGTTTAGAAAAAAAGGTGGGTTTTTTTTTAGAAAAAAAAATTTGAAAGAAATCTGTAAAACGTTGTGTAGCAGAAGTGAAGAAAGAAATGTAGGTCAGTGTCGCAACACGGAAATAAACGGGGACACAATTGATTGGCTGGTTAGTCGAGAATGACAAGGGGGGAGTAAACTCACGAAAACACCTGTATGCGTTTATGTGATGCGTGTGTGTATGTGTGTGTGTGCGTGCGTGCGATGCAAAAGATGCAGCTCATAAAACACTGATCTGAATATGAATGACAAGAGGGTGGGGAGGGGGGGGGGAGGAGACGTAAAAATTAAAGAGCGGGAACTCCTTGAGATTAAAATTAAATATTGTCAAAGCCTTAACTCCCCTTGACGCCGAGCCGCCCATTTCCAAAAAAAAAACAACAAAACAAGAATTATGGTTAATACTAAACAATAGCATCACAGTTTTTGTGTGTACGATTGTTTGTTTGTTTTGTTTCGGTACGTTTTATTTCTTCAACTTTGTTACAGTGTTTACAGTTTATTTTGTATAAATATGTCACGGCCGCAGCACGTGAAAGACTCAGTGCAAAAAAATAGACATCATAGAAACATGAAGGGAGATAACAAAGAAAAAAAAGCCCCCCCCCAATGTAAATAGAGTTATTCGTAAAAGATGTAATATCCATTGGATATATTTTGTGTTTGTTTGGCGTCCAGGTTGATAGTGGTCGCGGCGGACGAGCGTGACGCGTGATTCTTTGACCTTGACCTATCATCTATTTTGAAGGGCTTTTATCATCATCATCATCATCATCATCATCATCATCTATTTGAAAAAGAAAAATGATTGTAAAATGACGCTAATAAGATTGTTTGACGTTTCAACTAAGACAGGAATAAATGTGGTTTTTGTCCGTTCTGAACAAAGACAAAATGACTACATTCACCAGAGGCGTTTCTGAGAATTGTAAATGGCTCCGTCCCCAAAGTACCAATCAGGCATCCAAAACCGCAAATTGTGTCCCATCCTCCATTGTGACAAGTGCTGTCTGTCAGTGGCACGTTGGCATCCCGTCAAGATCACTCTGTAGTCCTTATATACCGGTCTACAATCACTACTGGTTATACATCTCTCTACAATCACTACTTCGTATACATCTCTCTACAATCACTCTCTACTAGCTATAACCTCGCTACAATCTTTCTATACTTGCTATACACCTTGCTACAATCACTACTAGCTATACACCTCGCTACAATCACTACTAGCTATACACCTCCCTACAATCACTACGAGCTGTACAATCACTCTCTACTAGCTATACACCTCTTTACAATCCATCTCTACTTGCTATATATCTCGCTACAATCTTTCTCTACTAGCGATAAACTCACTACAAGCTACAACCTAAACATCTCTCTACAAACTCTCTAGCATCTCAGCGGAATACGTCAACCAAAACCATAACTTTTTTGACATACTGGTTACTTTTTTTTTTAGAGCATTTTCGAAAAAAAATGCTCTATTGTCCCCGTTTTGTCTGTCTGTCTGTCTGTCATCACCCTAGATCACAACAACCATAAGTCCTAGACCCATGATGTATATATCATTTTGTAGGTCTTGGCCTACCAAGAAATGACTTTTTTCCATTTCGCGATCTGACCTCTCAGGGCCGTAAAAGGGGGCTTAGTACCGTTTTTTACTATATAAGCTATATTAATAAAGGAGCGCTATATCGCAGCAACTATAAGTCCTAGACCCATGATGTATATATAATTTTGTAGGTCTTGGCCTGCCATGTGTACATCAAAAGTTCATTTTGCGATAGGACCTCTGAGGGCCGGTCTTCAGGGCTCCTAAGGGGCTTATATATTATATATACACCTTGTACGTTCAATAACCCATTCATTTGGTGCGAAATACTGCAGCACGTAGTTTCACCAAGATTTATTAAGAAACTCATCAAATGAAATAGTAAGCTTGTGTTCTGAGTTTAATTGAAGTATCAGAGCTATACAACAATTGACGGAGTTTTCGGACGATTAAATGACTATAATTTAGAATGTTTTCAATTATGAGTCCTATTTCAGTAACCACAAACCACTTGTAGTTAGATTTAAGAGACAATAATTATAATTTTTTTTTTTACAGATATATGCATTACACAATTGAATTTATAAACATTTACAAAAATTACAAATATTTACTGAAAGCTAACAAACGTACTGATACATAACACGAAAATGCGCTAACACGTCCTGAGTCCAGAATGGAACAGGCTTAATTGCTTGTTTTATTAATATTCTATTATGTTGTTGCTATTTGTTCCAAACATTCAATTATGTTGTTGCTATTTGTTCCAAACATTCTATTATGTTTTCGCTATTTCCTCCAAACGTTCTATTATGTTGTTGCTATTTGTTCCAAACATTCTATTATGTTGTTGCTATTTCCTCCAAACATTCTATTAATTTGTTGCTATTTGTTCCAAACATTCTATTAGTTTGTTGCTATTTGTTCCAAACATTCTATTAATTTGTAGCTAATTGTTCCAAACATTCTATTATTTTGTTGCTATTTGTTGCAAACATTCTATTAATTTGTAGCTAATTGTTCCAAACATTCTATTATTTTGTTGCTATTTGTTCCAAATAATTCATGTCAGTTCCTCTCTTACCTTCCAGCACTGAAATCTGCCGCAAACAATCAACAAAGAAAGTCCCCCACCGCGCTAATTCAATATAAATAACGGTTTTTTTCACCCCCTGTCAAACAACCCCCCACCCCCTCTCCCCCCATACCCCACCTATACCTCTTCTATACCCCACTACCTCTCTATCCATTGTATAGCTCACACAAATGATCATAACGAAGGACGAATCGGGACATCCGTAGAAGGACAAATCAGGACATTTGTAACCGACAAACGAGGAGAGTTTATAAAAATATAACTTAATACTCGGATGAAGTAAAATAGTTCTGTATTGACAAGGGAATTTTTTTTTTCTTTTTTAAATTTGTTTCGTTTTGAATGGAGGAACCTGTTGGTCGGTTCGTTTGATTTCAAAACGTAATTTTTTTTTAAGTTCTTGGGGCATGTCGGGATTGAAAAGAACACAATAAATTGTATTTAATGTAGGTTTGTTTGGTTGCGTCGTCCCAATCCACCCCAGTCCCCACCCCCGGGGGGGGGTCCATATACACCCAACCCCCCCCCCCTCCTCAATCCCATTGAAATTCTTTCTTTATCATTTATTTCGTTATTTCTTTGTAGCTAGTCCATTAGAAGATATTCAAATGTGTCTCGGTTGGATGTTAGCATAAAGAAGCACAGTTTTTAAAATAAAATGGAGGGAGGGGGGTGATGGGTATTGGAAGTGTGAGTCAATATAAAGAGGTCACTCGGAACGGTGAGGGGAGGGGAGCGAAGTGGGGGTGGGGGTTGGGGAAGAAGATATAGATAGATGGTAGGGGTGGGTGAATAGTGCCAAATTGGCGACACGCGGGCAGACAGACTGGGGAATTTGAACATAATGAACTAAAACATCTTAATGTATCAGCAAATGATGAAGCTTGACAGACGCTGTGTGCGTCGCGACCTGTGAACAGATAATAATGCATGCCAGCCACCTGTCTGAGCTGCATGGATTGTTGTAAGCAACTTACTCAACACCTGTCGATACGTCGCGTTGATGGTTACAGACATAGAATGTCACCTGTCTGAGCTGCATTGTTACATATCAAATTCTACTGTCGATATGTCGCTTTGATGGTTACAGACATAGAATGTCACCTGTCTGTGCTGCATTGTTACATATCAAATTCTACTGTCGATATATCGCGTTGATGGTTACAGACACAGAATGTCACCTGTCGGTGCTGCATTGTTACGTATCAAATTCTACTGTCATTCTTTTCCGCGTTTATTGCTGTGAAAACGTGCTGTTTGAATTGACCATAAACTTGACTTATTTGTGTTAACTCTGATATTTACTCTATGGCTTTTAATATTTATGTCATTTAATACCATCTTCGCGATCATCAGCTGATATCCGGAGATGGGATAAGTAGCAAACCATCAGTTGACCACGAAAAGTAAAAGATTCCTTAAGCCTAAAGGGTCATCGGGACGAATGAAGTTTAGAATTCATCTGTTTCTGTGACCTTGGCCTATAAAAGGATTGTGTTGTAAGCACAACGCCCGGGCACCAATTTAAAGCTGGGTGGCAGACTTGGGAGACTTCAGCCTACTTTCACCGGAACCTGGAGATATTACCGTGGTTCTCTACGAGGATTGAACCCAGGATTCACAGGCCGACAACGGAGCATCTGCACCGCTCGGCGACTCGGCCACCCGTCCCGTCGGTTGACCATGAAGGACGACGTTTAAAAATTGACATTGACATTTGGAAAAATAAAAAGTTCAAATCAGTTCAAAGTTCAAGTCAGTTCAAAGTTCAAGTCAGTTCACCATAGGAACTAAAAAATAAATCTCGCATGCATGATAAGTTCCCTTTATCTTTAGTTCTCAAACTGTGTGGGTCGCGAGCGGATTTCAGGTGAAAAGATATAAAATATTAAAGGGTACACAATCTATGACTTTCATTCATCTTTTATCGTTTTCAATTACTTAATTCACTAACGTATTGTTTGAAGTTATGATACTAGAAGTTATAATACTAGAGAAGATTAGATAGCTTCAGTGCGCGATTGACTCAGTACAAAACGATGTTAGCATGAAAAACTAAAAAAAAAAAACAAGAAAAAAAAACCCAACAACAAACAGACAAGCCAACATCATTAATTGATGTTTAAGGCATCAAAGGGTTTTAATCCGGCATTGTGGTGCTCTTTGGAGGGGAGAGGGGCAGAGAGGTTGCCTAATCTGTTTATGGATGGCTATGATCGATTCGGATTATATCTAAATATCATCGGTTCTGTTGTTATTCTCACTTTCTGTCGTTGGATTAGTTCCATGAAAAGTAAAACAAAGTATGTTCGACTTAGAAAAAAAAAAAAAAAGAAAATAAACAAAAAAGCTTTACTTTGAATTATAAACATAGTCTCTGGATAATTTCACATTAAAAACAAAAGTTCCCTTAGCCCTAAATTCTATAACCTCGGCATATGAAGGGATTGTATGATTCGCACAACGCCCAATCACCTTTACTTCCCTAACTTAAGTCAGGTACCCATTTAAAGCTGGGTGGACTTGTGGGACGACTGTAGCAAATTTTCGCCTGAAGAAATTCCCGAGGATAGAACCCAGGTCTCTCAGGTCGACAGTCAAGTATCTGCACCACTCGGCCATCCGTAGAATTCATCTGTTTCTATCATCTTGGGATTATGTGGTTTGCACAACGCCCAGCCGCCTCTACTTCCCCAACTTTAAGTCAGGTACCCATTTAAGGCTGGGTGGACTGTAAAACAAAGTTCATCTGAAAAAATTCCCATGGGTCTCACAGAGGATCGAACCCAGGACTCTCAGGTCGACATTCGATTATCTACACTCTCTCGGCTATCCGTCCCACTAATTTCACATAGATGTGTCACAAGTCATAAAACAAAAACAATAACAACACCAAAACAGTGTCCTTGACCTCATTCCCCCACCACCACAACCCTTCCCTCTCCACTCACAATCCACACGTACTTTCCTATTCCCATGCATACAACCCACCCCCATTCCTCGACGCCTTATCAAATCATTCTATAACAATTTGACAGTCCCTGACATCAGGCGATAACCACCTAATCCAGGGAATAAATCACTCCATTCCCCAACTGAATCACTCCCACCGTGATTCAATCACACTTTTCAAATAACAGTGTATCACTCCCACCGTGATTCAATCACACTTTTCAAATAACAGTGTTGAAGAAAAGCTAAATTGTCACCGCAACAGCCCAAGTAGAAATAACCGTGTTTTCATTCCGGGAGGATCAGAATTATTGGATTCACCGGTTTTTCGCCTGTTGTCGCCAGTTCTCTGCTTGATGGTCGTCTCCAAATCTCAGGATAATTTCCTGATTGGTTTCAAAGAATTGAATACTCAGCTTCTGTATTTATATAAATATAAAAAAAAAATAATAACTGCGATTAATTTTATAGCAGGTCTTCAATTGATGAGATGACGTGGAATGTATCCACCAATGCCGTACATGCTGACTCTATAGACAAAGAATTCTTTTACCAAAGTTGTCTGCCTTGTGCTACTTCCAGGCAGCCCGAGCCTTAGGGGCCCAACTCTTTCGAAAAAATATTATTACTAATATATGTATATTGGAAAGGCGAGGGGCCCCAGTGGTCAGATTCGGTCAAGAGGGGCCACCAGATTTTCTGTCAGGGTACTTCATGAGATTGGGCCGACTCAATTTGACGCAAACTTAAAAAAAAATAATAACATTTATATTTGGGGCGGCAAGGGGCCCCAGAGGTCAGCGTTTGTCAAGAGGGGCCCTCGTTTTCTCTGTCAGGGTTCTTCGTGATATTTGGCCGACTTTGAGCATAAAGAGAAATTTGACTAAACTGTATGCAGGCCCGTAACTGCATTGGGGAGGGGGGGCAGGGAACCGGCCCTCCAGAGTTTGGTCTGGCCCTCTCTGCTTGTTTGCACTACTTAGTAACATCTACCCCCCCCCCGCTATTTGCCTGGCCCTCTACTGTAGAATTTTCACGCTACGGGACTGATTGTATGTCATATGAAATAGCACTTCCCCACGCTAAAGTCGTAACACTCATACAGGCAGACTGTATCCATTGCAAACAGACTTCCAGCCTGAAAATTGCAGAGATGATCACGTGAGAGCTAAATTTGTCACTAATCATCTAAATGAGCTGGCTTATTGGACGAGAGAGGGTGGGGGTGGGGGGTGGAAGTTGAGGAGGAGGAGGTCAATTTAGATTTGATCCGCTACAATGAACCTAACCGGATTGCTGTCTCGCGGTCATGTTGACTCGATTCAATCGCGACTGACCTCCTGTCTAGCTGGACGTCTGGTGATCCTCAGCGGTCAGTGCTGTGAATGGAGCGGTGTAAATGTTTGCCTTGGCCCTTTTTTAATCTTTCCCCCATTCACTGACCTCCACACTGACCGCAGTTTGCGCTCAATCAAAAAAATTTGACTCGGCCTCAATTTGTTTATTCAGTTTTTAAACTGCAGATTCTGATATCGCATTGCTTCGGCTTTTTTTATTATTATTATTTATTTTTTTTTGTTAATAATATTTCTCCGTTGAAACTATGAAAGATACTTCAGTTACTACTGCCTTTTAGTATTGGCGAAGACATTTTTTATTCTTTTTTTTTCTCGCATCTTTGCTGCTGTGTTAAACTAAACAGGTCCGTAAATCGTCTCTTTCAATTCACTTGGACGCCGGCGGTGGTGATTTATGCCGGTGAGATTCGAACAAATTCCATATGTATAGCAAATCGAACTCACAACTCATCCACTATCTACCGACCGACGTGTATGTGTGTGTGTGTGTGTGTAAAGTCCATGTAAGGATGAGTTGTTAATCTTTTCGATCCTATAAAGCCTTCTTTTATCCTCACCTTAGCCGATAGTTCCATATTAACCCCCCCCCAACCAGTTGATGCCCCTAAGAGTCAAGTAATTTTGGTCCCCCCTCCCATATAATCATATCAAATATAAGCCAAAAGTGAAATCTATTTAAAGATTTTAATTTTTATTTTGTCTGCCTACTGTATGCTTTTTCAAATCTGAAATCTAAAATCCAATTTGCCAGCTATGTCTTAGACATACATCAAGTTTTTTTGTTTTTTTTAATAAATTCACGATGTGATGTGGTTTATGTCTCTTGTTAATTGTTATTTTCCATTGGATTACCTCGAACCATCAAGAGTAGATTACTGAGAGCGGCCAGAGTTACTCAGCGAAGCAGAGTTTGGAAATCACTGATATAGCACTGCTGCCCGTCCACCCTCACCCCCACCTCCATGTTACAAAGATGGGAGATCAATGTACAGTAAAAAAAAAAAATCATGTTTAAAATGTATTAAAAATGTACAAAATGTCCGCGAATGACCTCTCTAGTCCTACTAGTCCTATTGCCCGCAATAGAATTAAAAAAAAAAATTGCTTCTCATTGGCATTACTTCAATGCAGGAGGCGAACAATACCTAATAAACACTCCTCAAATAGCCGCTCAGGCCTGAAAAATCTGGCCAACATGATTAGAGACCGGCGGCTAATAAGTTGCCATCTGGCACGACGAGACCGCGGTGAGCGGTTTGATGGATAGGTCAATAGTCGCTATGATGACCTGGCAAACAGGGCCCGTGGGGGTGGGGGATAGGTGAGGGAATCATTCATTGGGAGAAACTCAATGCCAGTAACGGAAATATATACCATTTCCCCCCCCTCCTCCTCTCCGGCCCTTAACGTCTGCTGGTGGAGAAGTCTGGAAAACCAGTAATTAGAGGTCTGGAGAATCTGATGATGGAAGGCAAGGGGGTGGGAGTTGGGGGGGGGGCGGGGTGAGAGAAAGATGACGGCTTTGAAACCTATCAGTTTGAAATATTTGTTTTCGTTACATCGACAGACAACGCCAGTCTGTTCTAGGACCGTTGTAAGAGTTCGGTGGGCTCTAGGCACGTATATGAAGCAAACATACATCTCCCCCACCTCCATTCAATTCAATACCTATGCACTACGCCTAGGGGTGGGCAAGGGGGCATCATACCCCGGGCGCTCCTCACAAAGGGGCGCCAAATGGTATATTTTACATATAATAGTATATGGTTTTCGAATGGGGGCGCTAAAAAGGTATTAAAAAGGTACTAAAAAGGTATTAAAAAGGTATTAAAAAGGTATTGTGCCACGGGCGCGAGTTAAGCTCGATACGGCACTGTACCTTATGCTATCAAATTGTTAATATATTTTGAATTCTTTATAAGATTTAGTCTTATATATCCGTTTACAGTAGGTTTGTTTTTATTCGTTTTTTTAACCCTTAACCCGATGTGGTCTTTTGTGGAACGAATTGACTTACCAACATACATATTTCTATTGTGCTTTCATACTTCCTTTTCGTGGGCTTATAGACTTGATGACTCCCATCTCTTCTCCTAGCCAGCGTCGAATGTTTATGGCTTTTTACCAGAGATAGAACCTCTGTACCCTTTGAATGTGGGTCGAGTTCACGAACGACTTTGCCACGAACTATTAGCGAGGACTTAAGCCATGACCTGAAATATCCACCGGTCATCACCGGGGGATCGAACTATTGACCCTCACTCAGATCGGCAGTCCAGCGCTTTACCACCCGTCCACTGTCCTAGCAGGTTATTAGTTTTTAACGGTGATATTATTTGTCAATCATCCTCGAAGCTGCCACGAAGGAATTTCTCATAGTCCCAAAATATTTTAATTTACCATAAACATTATAATAATTTTTTTCTTTTTCTTTAAATATAACTCGAATAGTTTCGAAGGAAATGTTTTCGTAAACTAATCATCAAAAGCTGCACACTGTCTGTTGTGCATTACTCAACTTTACAATTACTTTCTGGAGAGCAGGAGGTCAATTGATTTCTAGTTAAACTGTCATAATCTCTACAACATGTTCAAGATAAGCTTCTTTCGAAAGGGGGAAGGCGGAACTGCGCGCTCATTCTCTCTCTCTCTTCCGGTGACTGAAGTGTTTTTTTTGTGTGGACTCACTGCAGAGAAGAGCTCCTGCACCCTGCAAGGCTGGCTCCGGCTTTAAGGATGTCGTGGTGTGCCTAAAAGAAGGATTTGAATAGAATGAGAAAGGGGGGTGAGTTTCTAAACAACAAAGACTAAATACACAGACAGACACACACACACATACACACGCACACACTAACAAGGAGAGAGCGAATCCGGATCTTCATTTAATGTCAGTTTTTGGGTTGAATGTAGTTTGGATGATAAAATTATTTTGTGGCCATTGTTAGGAATAAAACTGTCGACAAGCAGGATCGAAACGTCTATGAAGTCCTCACAGGCGCAAAATATCTACTTGATTGAGGGGGGGGGGGGGACAAGACAATACATGCGCGACGTGCTTTCAACAAAGGGTGTCACATCAGAGGAGGAAAACATTTCAGGAAGGCGCTGTAGTAAAACGGTATGGCGCCCGTTGAATATTCCCCCCCCCACCACACCTATATATACGACTTTGTACATAAAAACATTATATTGGAACAGCTGACATTATATTGGCACCAGACATTGTATTGGGACCACTGCCATTGTGTTGGCAACAACTGACATAGCATGGGGACCACTGATATTATATAGGGAACACTGACATGACATGGGGACCACTGACATGGTATTAGGACCACTGACATGGCATGGGGACCACTGGTATTATATTGGGACCACTGACATGACATGGAGACCACTGACATGGCATGGGGACCACTGGTATTATATTGGGACCACTGACATGACATGGAGACCACTGGTATTATATTGGGACCACTGACATGACATGGGGACCACTGGTATTATATTGGGAACACTGACATGATTTATGTATATATTATATGCATGTGACTGATACACAGATAGATAGATAGATAGATAGATAGATAGATAGATAGATAGATAGATAGATAGATAGATAGATAGATAGATAGATAGATAGATAGATAGATAGACCGAATGGCAATCAGATGTAGTGACAGACATAATAAACGGAATATTATAAAGACATAATGACAGATAGACGGACAGACAAACGGATAGACAGACAAACAAACAAATGAATTGCAAACAGACATATCTTTATGGATTAACTTGAAATTAACATGTTTATAGTTAAAATATTACGTTCTTTCTTATATGTACACATTTTACACCATACAATTTGATTCAACTTTAACTCTTTTAAAACTGTATTTGACCCCCTCTCCCAACCCAGCACCACCACCACACACCCTTTTCCAGGAAAACTAATTTGTCTCCCATTGAAACGAGACATCCTTTATCTTCTGAGCCTTGACTCAAGAACTCTTCATTCGGAGAGAGCAGGTAGCTCAACTAAACATGTCGGGCGTTCAACACGGTTATTAACGAAACAAAACAAAACAAAACAAAAACAAAACACTACAACAACTGGAATAGTCGATAGCTAGAAGGTCATCAGAGCGAAGGAAGTTGGGGAAGGGGGGGGGAGGAAGGGGATGGATGGGGGTTGGGGAAGGATAAGAGGAATCTATTTACTGTTACCTTTTTTTCAAATTATTATTATAAACAATACAACAACAACAACAAGCAAACTGGCAAAGGATACAAAAAAAATGTTCAGATTGTACTAATTGATTTTTAACAGGAGCGTATCACCACGGCGTGGGGGTGGGGGGGGGGTGTCGCCCATGTGTAGTGATTTGAGGGGGTGGAGGGGGGTGTCGCCCATGTGTAGTGATTTGAGGGGGTGGAGGGGGGTGTCGCCCATGTGTAGTGATTTGAGGGGGTGGGGGGAGTGGAGGGGGTAGGGGCGGCGGACGATCGGCCTTGTTACCATAGTGTCAAACAACACTGGGGCGTATACAGGGAAAAAACAAACACGCACGCGTACGCGAGCGCCGAAAGACGCGCGCGCTACGCACACCAAGTACCTGCGCAAGCTTAGGGGTGGTGGATGTTGTTGGAGCGGGGGTGGGGGGGGGAGAGTACTAAACGCTAAGAGCAGTCGTAGAAAACTCGTTATAACGACCAACGACTCACCACGATCAACAACACGTACTGATCGATATATATTTAGGCTCATACCCAATATAACGATTGTTTTTTTTTTTCTTTCTTCATTTCATTCATACACATGTTCAATCTGTGCTTTCTTCCTGGACACGTGTGCGCATGCTCAAGATAAAGACCCACGCTTTATGCAAAGAGTGACCACTTAACCCGACATCAACTTCTTACCCCCACCCTCTACCCCACCCCCCTCCCCCTTCCTTTTCCCCTCAAATGACAATTGTAATACACAATTCACGCAAATGCGTCACTTTAACTACTATTTAATTTGGCGCAAGGCCGTTACTAAGTTACTAAGCCTACTACTAGATAAAGGAGTGGAGAGAGAGAGAGGGAGAGAGAGGGAGAGAGAGGGAGAGAGAGGGAAAAAGATAGAGATAGACAGAGAGAGAGAGAGATAGAGATAGATAGAGAGAGAGAGAGAGTGAGAGAGAGATAGAGAGAGGGATAGAGAGAGGGATAGAGAGACAAAAAGAGATAAAGAGAGAGAGAGAGATAGAGAAAGATAGAAAGACGTAGCTAGATTGCGGGTTTGGGAGGGAAGGCAGTCTCCCTATCATCATGCACATTGCACAGGAGTGTATACGTCATTCGCTTGTCCGTCGTAAAACTGTGTTTGACTACGCCGGGAACCATGGCATCGGGAAATATCCCACCGGGAAACATCGCGTCATTAGAATTTCAATTAATGAAATATTTCTTTTAACTTGTATAAGGGGTGTGTGTGTGTGTGTGTGTTAAAAGAACTTGACTAAGGTAAAAACTGACTTATGAATGTTTATCTCAAGTGGTGACTCCGTGCGTGTTCTGCTAATGCATGAGTGTGTGTGTGTGTGTGTGTGGGTGTGGTTGTCTATTTATTATTGAAACCATGCACGAGGAAACATTTTTTTGGCGTATTGTCCGGTAGAATGACTCTTGTGGTCAGCAGTCCGAGCGGTCAAATGGTTGTCTTTCCCTCTGTTTTCCAGAGGTATTGGATCGAAGTAATTGTTTATTAATGAGAAAAGGGAAAAAAACAAACAAATAAAAGATGAAATGTTTGGCGTTGATTTCGGTTACTTGCATTTGAGCAGCGGTTGTCAAAATTTTCCGACAGATCGATAGAAAGACATTAAAACAGAATGAAAGACATTAATACAGAGAGAGTAAGCCATACAGACAGACGTACATACATATATTCATACATACATAAGTACATACAGTCATCCCAACACACACACACACATACACAGACATATATAAATATATATATATACATACATTATAAGAAACATATAATCAAACATGCATACAAACATCCATCCATCCATATTATACATACATACAAACAGTCATCATCCATCCCGACATTCATACAAACAGACATGAAAATGAAGGAGATTATTAAAAATCTGGCAACACTTTGTGCCGTTGTGATCCAACAGTTCAGAGCACTACGGGGGATCTGCCAGGCCTTCAATTGTGTGATTTTTTAAAATTATTAATTAAACAACAATCATCAAGTACGATAACTCCACACAAATTACCATGCAGTCCAATGAAGCGGAACGCGGTTATCCGCCCACTTGGTTCCGAACCATATGGTCAGCCAATCTGGTCAGAAAGGCTATGGACGGACAGGAAGCCACTGAAGTGGTATTTGTTGGAAGTAAAAACCGCATCTTTCTAAAAGGAAGTAAAAATTAAAAAAAAAAAAGGGGGGGAGACAAGAAGTTTTCAACAAGGGGAGGCGAGCCTGAAAAATGCTTTTGAATTACCTCCCATTGGAGCCGGCGACCGACAGCCGTGATTAAAAAGCCGGGGATTTTTAGAAACAGGGAGGCGTTTCCTGGGATGAATGAGGGGCGGTCACCCTCATGCTGGGGCACCGGAAGGATACAAGATGTCCCTGTGGCTGTCAGTTCAAGTCCTTTGGGAGTTTGGAAACGAAGAAGGGGACGCCATCTGTACAAGAGTATTTTTTGTGACGCAGTTCTGTCCCTTGATTCCTGTTGTACGAATACTTCTTTTCCTCGGCTTATTTCTCTCTTCTCTCTCTCTTCTCTCACTCTCTCTTTCTCTCTCTCTCTCTCTCTCACACACACACATATCTATCTATCTATCTATCTATCTATCTATCTATCTATCTATCTATCTATCTATCTATCTATCTATCTATCTATCTATCTATCTATCTATCTATCTATCTATCTATCTATCTATCTATCTATCTATCTATCTATCTATCTATCTATCTATCTATCTATCTATCTATCTTTCTGTCCAGTGCTCGATTTAAGAAAAAACCAGTGCCGGGGATGAAAAAGAAATTCTGCAGAGCCGGGGATAAATGTCCATGGTTTCATCCCCCGGCAGAGATATATTAGCTAAAGCGGAGCCGGCGGTAAATCGAGCCCTATTTCCGTCTACCTCCTACAGATCCGTCACTTGTAATCTTCAAAATACAGACGACAGACACGCAGCCATGAGGTCTCGAACCCCTGACAAACTATAACAATAAGACCTCTTTGCCTCTTTACCCCCCAAAAATTCAAATTCAAAAGCGATGTGGGTGTAAAAATTCCCCGACGAACCCCGATTTTTTTTTTAGTACCAGCACATGATGATTAATCAATGATTATACATACCATCGGTGTTATTGATTAATGATGAATTACTAACAAGAACATCCACGAGGTCGGAATGATATGATACAGACCTCGACGCAGGTACCCTTCCCCCAACTGAATTAAAATGGGCAACAAAAACTTAAATAAAACAAAATACAGTATAATTTATTGTTACATATGCTATATATATATATATATATATATATATATATATATATATATATATATATATATATATATATTTAGCCCAACCTCCCTCTCCCCCACCCGACAGACAAACAATATGCATTCCCAAATTACAGAAACATAGGATTGGTGATGTTTGTTTTATATAACATCTGATTTTACGAAAAAAAAAATCTGTCGAGTAAATAAGATACCCTTACAGTCACATGATTTCTAAAAACCAAAAAAAAAAAAACCTTTTTCTAGGTGTGTGTGTAGAGGTGGGGGGGGGCGAGGAAGGGGGTGGGGGTTGGGTTGCGATCGTTCACAGTCGGGCCTCCTATGCTTAAAATACGGCTCTGTATAACATAACACTACTACTTTCTGAAAACCATTACGTTTGACAGATTTCACACCCCCCTATCCCTTTCTCTATTTCCATCTCTTTTGAAATACTTCAAGTACATTTCTTTTTTTTTTCTCTATTTTCTGTCATGTTTTTTTTTGCTTCTTTGACCACCAGTAACACCCTCCCCTACCCTCTCCTCCTATCTCTACCCCACGATTACTGCTGTCTCCGACTATAGCCCCCCAATGTCTGCCTGTGTCTGTCGTCGAATCATAATAGTCTGCGTAAAGTCTCTTCTTTCCTGACACCCAACTCCCGTGAGACCCGCCATCTTGGAGACTCCCCCATCTTGGAGACTTCTTAATCAGTTTAAATTTTCAGGTAATTACTCCACGCTCTTTGACACCCCCCCCCCATTTTCACAACCTCCGAGCTCAACTATCGGACTGCCACCACACACCCCGTCCCTCTCACAAACTCGTCCCTCTTCTTGAGCGCCCCACCACACCCCCACCATACCCAAAAAATTGTTACCCCCCACCCTCCTCCTACCCAAAAGACAAAGCAACAAATTATGTGCCCCCCCCCCCCAATACCCTTTTTTTTTTCGTATTAACTTGAGACCCGGACAATTTCATTACAGAGTCCCCCGTTGAGGCTGACACTGGTTGGCCCACAACTTGGGGCGCTAATGTGGCCAACGGAGTAATGCGGAGGGGTGGCGGTTGCGGGGTTGGGGGGTGGGGGGAGAACGTTTGGAGATAAGCTAATCATATTAGCACAAAAAAAGGGGGGGGGGTTAAGGGGCATGAACTGCTGGCTGACGATGAACAAGAGTTGTCGCTCATTTTGTTGGTGTCAGGGGTTTAAAAAAAAAAAACGTGTGAGGAGGCGCGAAGTTATCTGTCCATTTCTGACCTTTATTATTATTTTAAGGGAGGATTCGGGTGGGGTGGGTGGGTGTTAAAGTAAAAGGAAGGGTGGGTGGGGATAGGGTGGTGAAAAAAACCTGGTTGGTCAAAAGGAGAGCGGCGGGGGTTGTAAAAGAACTGTTTAAACCAAACAAGTTTGGCTGGAGGTGGGGGGTGGGGGGGTGCCAGTGGGGTGGCGATCAGATCACATGATCACTTGACGTGTGTGTGTGTGTGTATTGACTTGACATTCCATAAAGGCAGGTCATGGTGACATATTGTGGTATTATTAGACGATTGACGTAGGTGTCTGTCACAACTAATTATAGCTCTGTCCTAGGCGGAGACTTTCAGAAATTTTCTGGGGTACCCCCAGGCAAAAATGCCCGTCGGAAGCCTGAAAGCATAACTTTCTATAGGGCCTGTACAGGAAAGGGGTAGGTCCCTCTGTTGAAGCGGCTGCTTTAGTCTGTTCGTTCATAAGAACGCCTTTGGTGGGTGGGATTTATAACTTGACTCATGAGCGAATTATACAATAATTTGTATTTCAGTAGTGGACACACCTCTGTGAGGTAATAAAAAATAAAAATAAAGACGCCTCATAGAGGCTGACAGACAATCAGACAGACATATAAACAGACAGCGAGAATCGTGAACAGTTTAAACAGAAAATTAAATATTTGTTTCGGCTCGTCAGTATCGACGGGTACAGAGATAGACATTTCATGAGCTATTTACATTTTTTTTTCTTTTCTTTTCCCCCAAAAATATAAATAAATAAATAAAAACATCTAAAAAAAAAACAACAACACAAACACCTAAAAATTAATTAATAACTAATAACTAACTATTATTTTCTTTTAAATTTAGAATAACCCAAAACCCTTTTCAATGTCAACTTGTCCTTTTTTTTTTGTCCCCTTTTAAATGTAACATTAATCATGAATTGTGTCCCTTGATGTACTATTTTTAGCCTATGAAATAGATGCTGAAGAATTAATTTTCCTTATTTTTTTAAAAAACCATCAGTCATTAGAAAACAATTAGTAACTCAGGCACTACGTTAGCCGGTGCTCACTTGGATTCGATTACCCTGCGAGATGTTTGCTCTGAATATTTTTTTTTTTTTTTTTGAAAAACTTCAATATCGAGTCTTTCATTTAATTTGTTTAGCTAATCTTCACCGATAACAAAGATACCAGTTAGCGGGATGGTATCGGTATAGATTTTATTTTATTAAAATCTCGATCTAATTAGTCGGTAGGGAAGGGAAACACGACTCGTAGAGATTACAGTGACTGCCCGGTATCGGATATGCCCACTCCGTGTCCTGGAGAAATGACTGACACGTCGCGAGTTTAGTGTCAACACACGATTCCCCCCCCCCTCTCCACCGAGTATTCGATACCAGTTGTAACGGTGGACGACAGCAGATAAGACAACACAATCAGAGAGGGGAGAGCACACTGTGCGTGTGTGTGTGTGTGTGTGTGAGTTGATTCCCCCTACCTGACGACATCTCAAATGGCTCGGAGCACGTGCATCGACTTCTGTCTACTACTCCATTCCATGTTTGCCTCTTAAAAATAAAAACAACGGAAGAATTAAACGGTACTTCAATTCGCTGGGCTAATGAGTATCTTCCAAACACACACACACACACACACACACACACAAGCACACACTATTATGCACACTTGCAAACCTTCCCCCCCCCTTTTTTAGAGCATTGTCCCCGTTTTGTCTGTCTGTCATCACCCTAGATCTCAACAACCATAAGTCCTAGACCCATGATGTATATATCATTTTGTAGGTCTTGGCCTGCCAGTGGGTGTGCAGCAAAAGTTTATTTCATGATCTGACCTCTGAGGGCCGCAAAAGGGGGCTTATAAAGTACCGTTTTTTTACTATATAAGCTATATTAATAAAGGAGCGCCCTATATCTCAGCAACCATAAGTCCTAGACCCATGATGTATATATCATTTTGTAGGTCTTGGCCTGCCATGTGTACATCAAAAGTTCATTTCGCGATAGGACCTCTTGAGGGCCGGGCTTCAGGTTCTAAGGGCTTATATATTATATATATAGCCCCATTTTAACCTTGTACGTTCAATAACCCATTCATTTGGTGAAATACTGCAGCACGTAGTTTCACCAAGATTTATTAAGAAACTCATCAAATGAAATAGTAAGCTTGTGTTCTGAGTTTAATTGAAAGTATCAGAGCTATGCAACAATTGACGGAGTTTTTGGACGATTAAATGACTACAATTTCGAATAATTTCAATTATGAGTCCTATTTCAGTAACCACAAACCACTTGTAGTTAGATTTAAGAGTAAATAATTTTTTTTCAAATATAAAGAAACGTCTTTATAATATTTTTTTTAACAGATATATGCATTACACAATTGAATTTATAAACATTTCCAAAATTTACAAATATTTACTGAAAGCTAACAAACGTACTGATACATAACATGAAAATGCGCTAACACGTCCTGTGTCCAGAATGGAACAGGCTTAATTGCTTGTTTTTGTTAGCTTACACCCCTCCCCTCCCCTTCACTGTCCATATCGTCATCAAATGAACACTCAATGACGTCATCTGGCATCCATTAGAAACTAATTCCTGACCAATCACAATCGACTATTGTTTTAATCTAGCCTTGACATCTCACCTCTTTGTCATAGGAAACCTTCTCTAATTTTTGCGCGTATTTGAAAGTTTACCGCTGAAATACTGACTCATTGGTTTGGCAGTGTATTTTTGAATACATTAGCATGGAATACGGTTTAAAATTTTTTTTATATATAAAAGAATAAAAAGTTTTAGAAATTACGTTTTTTTTTAAACAATAAATCAACAGCTTTAAATTAACGCCCTTATATCTCTATTTCAGGACAAGTCGCTAGCCATTGGTAGTGTAAAGGACTGTGTCATCGCATGCTGTGCAGGGCTACGTTTATACCAGACTAGCAGACGTGAGCCGACCTAACCATCAGTGTCCAGTTGTCCTGACCATTGCATCTGTAGAGCCAACAAGATCTTGTTATGACTTCCGTCTCTTCTTATATGAGAATAACTGCTTACTGTTAAATTACTTGAGTATTTCAAAAAGGGCATTCCAGTAAGATAAGAAATCGCTTATCCCAGAATTAATCTTCTACCATGATGGGAAACGATTAACGGCATACATTATCCTACTGTGAGATTTACAAAAGTTGAGTAAAGAAGAACTTACATTCCAGTGAGACCCAAATCATTCTGTTCTTTAGTCTAGTTACAATCCTGAACAATGAAACAGCTTATCTCATCTCAGCCCGACTTCCGGATGACCCACGGGATATCCCTGACCCACATACCCATCAACAGCTCCCCCACGCCGGAGTTTGATTTCTGCGCGGACGACAGGGCGCCCCACCTCCTCAGCTTCCAGGGCTTCGACGACACCAGCTCCGTGTCGTCCATGGACGATTGCTTCAGCCCGCACCTGACATGCCAGCACGCGCAGAGACCGCTCCTGACGGCGCCCAACAACGCCGCCGCTGCGCCGCAACCACCGTCCGGTCAGCCGTTGAAGAACCGGAAGAACACCCACGGCGGCGACCAGCAATCTCTTTGTGGTAACAACAACAACAGCCACAGCAACAACAACAACAACATAATGATGGACGACGACGTGATGGACAAAGAGAGCCTCGTCCATCTCTCCAGGGAGGAGCGTCGAAGACGGAGGAGGGCCACCCAGAAGTACCGCACCGCTCACGCGACAAGGGAGCGAATCCGGGTGGAGGCTTTCAACGTGGCGTTCTCGGACCTGCGCAAACTGCTGCCAACGTTACCCCCCGACAAGAAGCTGTCCAAGATCGAGATCCTCCGCCTGGCCATTTGTTACATCTCTTACCTGAACCATGTACTTGACCTCAGTTAATTAAGGTCATCTGTTCAATGTCACTTTTGACATGAAAACGGTTACTATTCTTCTGTAAAACTTTTTTTGTGTGTGATTCGTTGCGAATTTTCGTATTGAACGGGTGCGAATATTCGTATTGAACGGAAGCGAATTTACGTAATGAACGGATGCGAATATATTTCTGTGAAATAATGTTCGCGATAGATGGAATGACTAGGTCGTGACCTTTGAATGGGGAAAGGAAAAATCGGAGAAATTTTCTGCTCATTTAAAAAAAAAAAGGATGAGATTCCCGTCGAGCTGGTGGAACATGCTTCGAGAAGGGAAGGGAGGGGAGATGTCCTCCATATTGGTGTCACTATGTGGACGACATCCTGAATCAATGCTTGCATAACCACATCGATGCATAAAACAGTTCTCTATGGAAATATACATGAGAACTAAGGTTGAACATTTTGGTTGGAATCTGGCGGTTTTTTTCCGGCACCATTTTTACAATTGCGTGTCATTTTGTCCCCGAAAGTACGCAGAGTTTTGTAGTCGTGACAGAAAAATACTTTCACATCTCGAAGGTGGAACATTTTGAATTACAGCCCCATGTGGAAAATAAAAAACTGGGTTGTTTATTTGTGTTTTATTTTTTTAGAACTTAACATTCGGAAACATTGCTATTGGCAAACGATGCATTGGCATAAAAGTATGACCACACAGTGCGGTGTTCATATAAAAAAGAACGGGAATGAAATTTTGTATGGAGAACAATATGTGGTGTCCCTGTACGGCTTGCTGTACATGAAATATTCAGTAACAAACTGCTGGTACCATACAAGGCCCTCTTGGTCCAACTACTGGATGGTAGTTTAAAAAAAAAAAGCTTGTTGTATATTTATATGATATATATTTTTTTAAATTTGTGTATTCTTAATTGGATGACAAACTATTTATTTTTTTTTACATTGGGAAGAAGACAACAATTTATTGTTACCATTGTTTAAGAAATAAAACTATTTTGAGAGATATGATTTAAATGGGTGGGGGGGGGGGGATTTCCAGGGGGGAATGTAGGGTCTTGGGGGGGGTCATAAGAAGGAGTTATTTGTAGAACAGAGGGTCTAGGGGGCCCGGGAAAGGAATAGGTGGGAGGATGGTGGTTAGGTAAAAAAAAAGGGGACGGGGCGGGGGGGGGAGGGGGTTAAGTGGATGTCTTGGACATCCACAGAAGCCGGGGAAAATAGGTATGGGAAGGAACTGTGTACAAATGAAGGAGGGGGAGAGAGCAATACAAAGATATACTTATTAAAGTATTAAATAACAAACAGTTATTGGCATATTCTCACAAACATTAAAAGGGGGCTTACATTTTATTCTTAATTATTTTTTTTTTTTTTTAGTAGTTTACAGTAAAATTCATTTTGAAGACTAATAATATCACGCACTGCTTATCACTTTACCATTCGTCGACTTTCCATGTACATATAAAAAACAGAGTCTTTTAGATTAGAAGACCAATTTCTGCCTCTGTCCCACAAATATATGCAGAGCCAGAAACCATACATAGATGAGGAAACGGACAAGCTTCATTTTTTTTATTTTGTATCTGAATTAAAAAAAAAACAAACAAAAAAAACTTAAGAATCGTATAAACTGCATTACAATAGGACATAGATTTACTGTCCTATCTACACAGACTAGCCGATGTAAAGCAATATATATATACAATGTATTACACTTCTTCAAGAAGAAAAAAGGTTTCCGGTAACGTGATCCAATGAACACACTTTGTTAACAAAGGGAACTAATCCGCTGCCTGTAGTTGCTCAAACTACTGAATATTATGCCCCTTAATTATGAACAATTATGATGTTTTGTTAAGATTGCTGATAAATTAATGTTATTTAAAAAAAAAAAAACTTTTCGATAATTCTGTGTATTGTAAAATTGATTATTTTATTGGACAAAAACTGTTTTGAGTTATAGTATGATTATAAGATACATAAATAAAATGAAGAAAAAAATCATAATTTCTGTGTTTAGACATTTTATTTTATCTATTGTGTATGTTAAATATAATTAGTATCTCTTCTACTTACACACCCATAGTATAGATGTACATTAGAAATTACATCATCACAGAATATAATTATATTATACAGAAAGCGCATCTCTATTAAAATAGTCCTCTAATAATGACTTTAAAATAGTCCTCTAATAATGACTTTAAAATAGTCCTCTAATAATGACTTTAAAATAGTCCTCTAATAAATGACTTTAGACATATGTCTGCATTTGTTTAAATTTCTATTTATTTAGTGTATCAACTAAATATTGACACACAATAACTTTCGGAAAAAATAAATTTAAATCGGCAACACGCATTGTGTATAATTTATATCAGTGCTCCGCAATCCTTTTTTTTAAAAAAAACTCTCGGCACACTTGAACTGTTACAGGAATTCGGCGTGACACTGAAGAAAAATGATAGTTAATGGTATGCATACCAAAATGTACATTCTTGTAATTATTACTAAGTCCGCTCAGGCTACAAGAGGGTACCCGACATTTGTTAAGTAAAGACGGATGTGCACTGTATTTGTCACACCATCTCATAGAATAGCCGTGGGGCTACAGAAAGAGATTGGGGAGGGAGGGGGGGACGGATGGTGAAGCGCTAAACTGTCGACCTGAGAATCCCTGGTTTGATCTTCGGAGAGGGGTGGGGGACCAGTAGATATTTCATGACCATGTCACGATCGGCTGTGGTGGGGGACGAAAGAAAGCCATTGCAAAAAAAACCGTCCCATTGGTGGCTTAATGCAGCGGTCCCCCAACCATTTTTTATAGCCGCAAACCGGTCGATGTTTGATAATTTCACCGCGGCCCCCGGGTGGCGGGGGGCGGGGCGGCGTTGAATAGTTTTATTTTAGATTGTTTGAATGTACAGCGTCAATGCCACTCAGCTCTATCCTGAGAGAAGTACACCGCAGTGGATAAAAAAGAAACAATTTAATGTTTCTTGGGCGGCCCATTACCATTTGATTAACGGACTTTTACCGGTCCGGGGCGTTGGGGACACCTGGTTTATAAGGTATAAGATATTTCCTCTCATCTTTACTGGGATAAAACAATGAATAAATACTGAAAATTACAGCCTGATACCTCTTTTAGGTTTTGAAATATTCATGTTCAAATATCGCGAAAATGTAAATGTCATGCGAACTCGCGACTACCCTTAAAACTTTAAAAAATCGTATCTCGGAAAGTTTTTGACCAAATGGTCTGAAATTTTCAGGAATCACTCAACTTTGAATGTATCACAAGCTATGAACATTTCAGGAAGATCTGAGAGGGTCGGGTGAACACCACTGGTTGAGTTGACATGGAATGACCCTACAAGCTTGTATGAACTTAGCAAAGGGGAGATGACCCCCTTAGAGAAAAAAAGAGAAAACTATGATGCAAAGTGTCATTTACTTTAACCATACATTTACTTTTGGTATAAAAAAAATGCAAAGTAATGTACACCAAACATCAAGCGCCATTATATTAGGGTTAGGAATATGGCTGGTGCCTAGGGTGGAGCTTAGAAATAAAAATATTGAATTTTTGCTGTCTTACCCTCTGAAAGTGTTTCTGTCTTACCCTCTGAAAGTGTTTCTGTCCGTGTAAATACATTATAAAAAAAAAAATTGACCTTTTTATCTCATCAATTAGAGGTAGCTCAATAATGTGAAAGTTGATAAGAATGGTCTCTGATCATATTTATAGCACTCCAGGCCCGTAGCGTGCTGGGGGAACCGGGGCGGGGCGCACCCCTCCCCTGCTTGTTTGCTCTACTTAGTAACATTTATTTCCTGCCCCCTTGCTATTGGCCAGGCCCATTCTGTAGAATGAATGCCTGGCCCCTGCTGTAGAATTTTCACGCCACGGGGCTGCTGCACTCACTTCAAAGGGGAAAGATAACTCTATAGAACGTTCCACTTGTAATCACAAAAGAAAAAAAAAAGATTGGTCATCAGCCCTGATAGTCAAAGAAAAATAAAAACGTCTGACAGGATTTGGCGTCCTTATTAGAAGAGTGAAAGATGGGTCTCAAAAGGACATCATTGGTGCTCATCCCTCCCCCCCTCTCTCGCACCCTTTCCTTCCATACATTTTGTTCAGAATTTAAAAAAAAATGTAAAATTGAATGCGGATAATTAGTAGACCTACATGCAATAAATAGTCTTCAACAAATAAATATCTTCTTTAATTTTTCTAACAAACAATCGATTATCAGAAGTATTTTTCGGAAGATTGTAATTGTGATTTATTTCAAATCTTTCATTCTCATAAAATATCTAATTTTGTTTAGAAAGTTTTTATTTAGCCTAATATGAAGAAGGACGGAAGTTTTTTTTTACGGTGTAAGGGACATAATCCATTAGAATTATAACTGGGTGTCTTTGAAAAAGAGTTATTTATCCTGGTTTAATTTTTTTTTTCTTTAAAAAGTAACTGGTCGGGATGTCCTTGTTTGGAGGGAAGGGGGGGGGGGCTGATACCTCGGTACCACGGTGTCCTGGAACGTGAGTGACCCCCCTCCCTCCCCGACAGTTTGAGGGCAACAATTTGCGGCAGCTATTAGCGACACCTTTGGCGCTGGGCTTACACTACTGGAACTGGAGAGGAAGAAGTATTACAATTATACATCTAAAAAAGAAAACATTTGTACTTTAAAAAAAAACAACAACATATATACATGTATTTTCTATGAATAGTCTGTCACAGGCAGAGACAGTCTTTGATCTTTTGACGCCCTATGAAGATACATGAAATCTTTCGGGGGTCGTTGGCAAAAATATCTCCCCGGGCCCCTTATAGAATCATAGTTGATAGAAAAAACTAGAAGGCCTAGTTTGCTGAAAAATTAAAAAAGGCTGTGATTACGGATGAATCAATGCAGGGAATTTTTACGTTGTAATTTATTCACACCAAAGTAATAGATTTTTTAAAATTAAATGACAATAGAGACTCATTTGAAACCCTAACCCTAACCCTGTACCAACCAATTGAATAGAAGAAGTTTATTATAATGAGATAAATGTATTACTTTTTTTTCCTTTTATAATTATTTCGTCTCTATGAAATTCTTACGTGGAAATATTGCTTCCTAGGTAGAGAGAAAAAAATAATCTACGACCGTCACACTTGACAGCCCATCGCTCAATGCATGTCGTTCACCCAGCACACATTTTCATTTACCTCTACCGCTGTTAAGTAGGTCAATATGGATCCCGCTTTCGTGTGTTCACTTGGGACTCTGTGATGTTATTTATCTAATTCCAGTTGAACTGTGTAGGACGACCATTGAGCCTTTTAATGTGTGTAATCATGTTGATCATGTAATGCAGCGGAATGGATTTATGTGCATTTTGTGCAGCTATCAGCTTAATTTGGATATCAGGTAAGAGTTGATACTTCTTAAATTAAAAAATGAAAAAGTTCGGCTCGATAAACCCACAGCCAAAATATAATAAATATCGATAGATTTGAACAGAGGAAATACTTCCTCTCTAAAAAAAATAAAAATAATTATTTATTTCCTTTTTGGTTATATTAGGTCTACATGTGCTTTGAGACTGTCAATTTTAAAATACTCGTATTTATCCAATCACACCAATCACTTCAAATTGAGTGACTGATTTATTTCCTGATTTTCGTTTTTTATTTATATAAATGTAATCATAATGCAGTTAAAATGAATGTTGTGTTGTTTAATTGCATGTATTAGTGTCGACTTTTTACTAATACTACTTTTGTTGTTACTCAGATTAGTGTAAGCTATTTGCCACAAGTCAATTGGCTGATTCCTCATAGACAAAATACATGCCCTGCCTATTTTTCTATGTACTTTGAAAACCGCAGCCTTTTATTTTTTGAACCTACAGCGGGAAAAGATGGAAACTCTGTAGCCATTATGAACAGATAACCGAATCTTGTCTCTCGTATAACCCACTTTTATTTCTTTCGGCATTTCGACTACTCACTAATACCCACTGTTTCTGTGCTGAAACTAAAGAAAACATTATATATTTAATGTTCTGGGCCGTCAAGCAAAGTGGAGGGAGTGGTGGTGGGTGGGGGGGGGGGGGATGCAATGCGAAGACAAGCTTACTACCAATAGAGTAATTGCAATATGTTATAAAATTATAATGATTAGCTTATTTGTGGGAGTGTGTGAAGTCCCTGTAACGTTGAGATGAAATCTCTTAGATCCTATAAACCACTAATGGGACGTTTTTTTTTATGGTGCCATTATTTCATTCACACCATAGCCGATAGTGCAGTGGCCATGGAGGCACCACGGGAGATATAGCGTGGAACTTTACCCATGACCTGAAAAAATATCAACTGGTCCTCACCGGAGATCGAACCAGGGAGCCTCAGGTCGACAGTCGAGTGCTCTACCACGCGACCATCCGTCCACTCGTGGGTAGGCCTATGTGTTGTCAGAGAGGGCCCCGAGCTGGTGAAAATCCAGGGGTCCCCAGATAAGCTGGCGACTGCCGTCTATTAATACGTATAACAATAGTCAGAGCATTTCTTGGGCTCCTGGGGTGCCCCTGGTTAAAATTGTCTGAATGGGCCCTGGGCTCTACAATTTGTCTATTCTCGGTTACGCCTAATGTAAGGTGTGAGACTGTATTAAATTCATTGATTAATTTGTAACCGAAAGGAATGGTAGATAAAACATGTGCGTCTTTCTACATTTATTATTGACACGAAATTGACAATGAATAAATAAAATGACACCGAAATGAAAAACGGCGTGCCGTGTAAACCAGTGGTCAAAGAGCCATAACTTATGTTTCGGGGCTGTACACACTTGTCACGCTTGACTGATTTGCTTGTTACATTGGCTTTGCCTGTCTGTGTGTGTGTGTGTGTGGTGTGTCAGCGCTGCCAACTTTGTTTCCTAAAGAAATATCCAGACAAATATGAAAAAAACAAAACAACCAAATCTGTTAGCACTTTCCTATACATGTATCTTAGATGGCTCAAAAAGAAAACAACTGTAGGTCTGAATATAAATTAGCCAAGTTGGTAGCCCCGTGTTGTCCGTGCGCGCGAGTAACTGTACTAGACTCTCTTGACGACACACCCTTAGCCTGTACAAGTACAGCATCTCTACACAGGCTGAGCCAAATAGCTTCGCACGCCGCGATCAATAAATAGGGCTAAAGCTTTGGCTTGCAAAAAAAAAAATACGAAATAGATCTGCAGTTTTCACCCTTGTGGAAATAAAATCTTTTTTTTTTTTTATAAATGAATTGAAAGAATTTCAGGTTAGGTTTTGAGGTCAAGGGCACTCCCTTTATAGTCGTTGATACATTTTTCAACATTAACCCCCTCCTCCCCACCTCCACTCAACAAGGGATGGTATGTCCCACATTCACCCTCCCCAAATAAATGGCATAGCGACGTTGCAGCGAAATAAATAAATAAATAATAAATTTCATAGGTGACTGATTGGGGGTTGGGGGCCCGTCTGACGAGTGTTCGGGTTCTCCCTACCCCCCTATAGGCGGCCCTGGTGGACCCCCATCACAAGACTTACGTTTTAAACACAACGCTATTAAAAGTATTCAAAATGATCATGGACCGGTTAAGTTTTAAGGCGGGGGGGGGGAGGGAAAGGGGTGGGTGGGGGTTCTTTGCTGTAAATGTCCCATAATACCGTCTTTACTATTTGTAGCCAAACGTCTGATCACACCGAGCATCCAATAAATTAACTGTCATATTGCAATTACAAATCGATTACTTAAAAAAAAATGAACAGGTTCATCCGGCCAACTCCTGCCTGTAGTTTCTCCCGACAAGATTACCGACGGCGGGACGTTCAATGCCACCTGCAACTATCAGAGAATGACCATCGCCCCCGAGGCAGAGTTTATCACTGCGCTGTCACTGGAGCGGAAAAACTGGAACGATGCTAACTACACTTCCATTGCTATATACAACCCATTCTTGCCTAGAAAACAAAATGTTACAGTAAGTCGGTGTACTAATAGACGTTTAGGATCGTTGGTATAATTGAAGCATAGACATGTAGTATGTCTATGAATTGAAGACTATTAAGTTAGATGCAAGAATAGCTCTGGCTATGTATCCATCTATCTTTTGACACCACTTTTTGTTGCGTTAAGAATCAATCTGATGAGTCTGCCACATTGTCATGGAGTAATTGTAAAGTACTCACGCTGCCCAATGTCATCCTCAGAATATCCCCTTCAGAAGGAACTGGACTGTCACGTTCACGGGCGGCCGCAACGATGTGGACAGCAATGTAGAAACGATACGGATCGACCTGTTGATCCATGACGCCAACTGCTCTGACGCTGGACTCTACAGGTGTTCGGCCGTCACCAACCTCAACACCATCCACGACAGTCCGGCCCAGAATGTAACTGCTTATGGTAAACACATTTATTAAAAATAAAAGTAAGATTATAAATTAATTATTGATCAACTAGTAAGTCATTTTATGCAACCTTTTAAATTAGATTACCTTGCTACAGTAACGTATTGACAATTATTAGTTTTGGGAATAACAATAACAGTCAAAAGATAAAAAGAAAGAAAAAAAAAACATCAGAAACTCTTCACTGCTTTTTATGGCGAAGTACACCACTCAACCAAAACTTTTTTAAATTCATTAATAAAATATTTGAATAACTAGCTGTACCCTGCAAAACCTTTGCATAGAGTTATATCCCCTTAGACTTGATCGGTAGCCCAGGTTATTTTTTGGTTTCGGTCAGGTCCGATTTTTTCATGATTATATTTTAAACTGGTGTACTGTTGTATTCATTCTTTACTTTTGATTTAACGCAGAACCCACACCGCTGTTATTTATATATATTTTAAATTTTTTTTAAGCTCATCTGTCTCAACAACCAATTGTCATGATTCCTGACAACAAAAACCTGCAGTACTACTCTGAGAACGAAGCCGGAAGTAACGTCACGCTAACTTGTATTGTCTATGTAAATATCAGCTCGATTTCAAATCTCATTATTTTGTTAATGAAAAATTCATTTACTGATGCAATTAAGTTTTCATTATTGCACACTTATCTATTTCATCAGTTTCTATGAACATTTTGAAATGTGCAATTTATTGCTAGAATATTCATAATTATTTTCAAAAGTGAATCAAAAAACGTTGTGTATTTCTGAAATCTCCCCAATGTTTCAATGAGTAGTGGAAATGAAATACTATGTTAGCATAGAGCTTTCATAGAGCTGACTAAAAGAACAATTGACCTCCATTCTAAACAGTTCTTATGGGAAGGATGGTCATGCTGTGTATACTGGAGACTCCTGGGTTAACACCTTTACAAAAGAGTTCCATCAATTTTTGATTGGTTGATTTTCTGTATTTAAAAAGAGGCCCCCCCCCTTTTAAATCACTAACTGCTGCCTAGAGATTTAATAAGTCACACCATTACACAGGGGGCCCGAGAGCCAACAAGGACCCCATGGCAGGACATCATAGTGGGCCCCTTAATAAACAATGAGCCGTGAAAAAATTAACATGGTCGGGGCAGCCGGGCCGCCTTACAGATGCGGGCCCCCTGGCAATGACCCCCCCGACCCCCCCACTCTCGGCGTGCCTGCCATTACATATATTATACATGCTGTAAAGTTTATTAAAACTAATAGACAGCTCAGCAGTATTTTATGGCAGTTAGCTATACAAATTTCATTGGTTTAATGTTAAAGTTTAAACTTGTTGGATATACATTTTTTCTCAACACTCATCCACTACAAGTTGTTTTATTTTAGAACTTTTTAAAGTAGATCTGAAATATATTGTTATTATATTACATCACCACTGTTATATTATATCCAGATTACATCACCAGTTATATTATATCCAGATTACATCACCATTGTTATATTATATCCAGATTACATCATCACTGTTATATTATATCCAGATTACATCACCATTGTTATATTATATCCATACTACATCACCACTGTTATATTATATCCATATTACATCACCACTGTTAAATTATACCCAGATTACATCACCACTGTTATATTATATCCATATTACATCACCATTGTTATATTATATCCATATTACATCACCAGTGTTAAATTATACCCAGATTACATCACCACTGTTATATTACAATTAACTAATTTTGTAATATCTTAATTTGACTACAGTTCTCTAAATTACACAGGGCTCAAATGACCTCATTCTTACCTGGAAGTACAGACCGAAAGGTTCAAGCAGGGAATTCACTTACTCTGATTTCACGGGCATCACAGAATCTGGTCCGACTATTGAGTCCAGTAAAGGTCCCTGTGTGACTTGGCGTCTGGAGAGCAGTCTCAGTTTCACTTTGGATGTGAATGACCCAAACACGACCTATTTCTGTGTGGTCAACAGAAGCCTGAACGAAATAACTAGAGAAAAATTTACAATTGGTAGGAAGCTTTCAGTTATTTCCTCTTGTTTATCGACTCGAGTCAAGTTTTTGACTTTTTATTTTTTTGTGATTAAAAGCTATGAAAACAAATATTGCAATAACAACAAATGTAATACTGAAAATGTCTATTGGATATCTTGCAGCAACTTTTAAGTTTTTATTTAGAAAACCTGTAATATTGCTTTATAAACTACATATATTCAAAGCTGTTCTTGATGATAGTTGAACTAAATCTAGGAGCCCTAAGCCAAAGTGCCCCTTTCCTGTATAAACTTTGCATGAAAGGGTCCTGACAAATACCATTGTCTAGGTCCTCTGGAAGTCTCAACCTGGGGCCCCCTCATACCTCAGAATGGCCCAGCGTGTACATGTATTTACTTATTGCAGATATTTACCTCATAATGCTGGGACATAAAAGGTTAAAAACTGTCAGTGAAATAATGCACTCTGTGTTGTCTAATTTTTTCACTGGTACTGTAAAATTATTGCAGATCAGAGACTCATTCCTTTTTGCTAATGCTGTATTACTGTCAGTGGTTTGTACTGAAAACTGAGTAGATTTTAATATTAATCTGTGTTTTATTTCAATTAATATTATTTTTTGACAACCTAGGTGTACAAGCGGTTATTGAGAACACCACGCCACCAAAATCTAATGGTGGACCAGATGGTGGAGCTATAGCTGGCGGTGTGATTGCGGCAATAGTCATTATTGTAGTAGTCATCGTGTTGGTATATTTCTGCTGGTATAGAAAGCGAAATCAAAAAGAGAAAGAGACTGGTGAGTTATGGCACTCAATTACATGTTGTTTTTTTTTTAAATATCAGAATTGATATTGTCTGCAATGAATCATACTATAGATGAACTCTCTCAGTTTCCTGCAGGGTGAGACTTAGTCTTTCAGAGTCCATAAGATGAGACTTAGTCTTTCAGAGCCCATAAGATGAGACTTAGTCTTTCAGAGCCCATAAGATGAAACTTAGTCTTTCAGAGCCCATAAGATGAAACTCGCTTTGTCCCTCAACATCTGGGAACTGCCATAAAGACCAATGGTCCACCAGCCTGGGCCACTCGAATAGCACAAGTTCAACGGTTTCCTCCATTTCTCTGCAATGTGGGCAAAGGGAATCAAGATTATGTGGCTAGTGCAGTACCTTTTACTTCCCCCCCCCCCCCAATTGTTGTCAGGTGCTAGTGAAATTATCAGTAACCTCTACTGGCCATTTTTAAAGCAGGATGGAACTGAGTACTTCACCAATATAACGTTAAAAAATGTATGCACTCAATGATGGGTAGATGTTTCAAATTGTTGTTGAACCCAAGACTCTCAGGTCAACCAAGTGGTCCCCCCCTCTCCCCCCACCCAGCCCTGTAGTGTGAAAATTCTACAGCAGGGTCCAGGCAATAGCGGGGGGGTGGGGGGTGGGGGCAGGTAATACATTTTACTAAGTAGAGCAAATAAGCAGAGGGAGCCAGACAAAATGCAGGGGGGACCCAGCCCCCTGAACCGCCCCCCCCCCATTGTTGATTCAGTTACTATTTTTCAGTTACAGTAAGAGTTACAGTTAGCCTTTCAAATATTTTTCAGTTACTATTACAGTTAGAGTAATTATTAAATTGTTTTTACAGTTACTATTACAGTTTGTAATTTTTTCAGTTGCTATATCAGTTATCACTAGTAAAGACGTATGCATCAAAACATATGAAAAATACCGGTATATAAACCAAATATTTTTACAAAACAACAGTGTTGGGTTATCTAATAAAATTTTTTGCTCACTTTCAAAAAAGTACGCATCTCTAGATTTTTTGTCAGTCTGTTTCTCTTGCCAAACACGTGTTTTTCTCGTGCATTAAGTTCCAATCATATGACGTATGTCAACCCTGTTCCCCCCCTTTCCCTGTCATATTTTGTAACACTTCGCCCACACGTAAGTCTTGTTTACCCTCCACTACCGCCCAACTTCCCATCCCAAAAAAAAAAAATACACACAGATGTTCACTAATTGTATCATTCAAGGTCATAGAGTAGAATTCAGAAATGCCAATCCTATTGTTTCAAGGTCATATCGCTGATGGTATCATGTAGACGTGACAATTTCTGTGTACGAGTTTTTTTCCACTTTTTTTTAAAAATCTTGTCTGATCTGGTTATAGAATTGGGTTATTTACTGATTTTTTTTTATGCAACTCTGTTGTGAAAAAAAAAAAACAATGTATCGGCAGCCAAAAAACGGCCGGTCCGATAGTTAACCCATAGTGCCAATATCGGTCCGATACCGATCCGATTATCGGTCGCTCCCTAATACATGTAATATTGTAGCGCATTTCTAGAATTTTATTTTATAGCGCATTTTTCAGTTAGTATTATTATTACTATTATTTTTTTTCTATTAGTATTGTTTTTTCAATTACAGTTTCAGTTAGTAGTTAACTGAAATCACTTTTTTCAGTTATTAGAGCCATTTCAGTAACAGTTACAGTTAACTGAATCAACACTGCCCCCCCACACCCCCCCGCATGCTACGGGCCTGCCCCCACCACCTGTTAGTAATCTGATAATGTTCACTTGATTCAATTATGCTTTGTATCAATTTAATTAAAATGTGTTACAGATTTCAATATTCTTTTTATTATGGAATCAAATAATTAAATTATGGATTCTTTGATGCACTTATAAAAAAATAAATTAGAATGTAGTCATTAAATAATTTTAATATATATGACGTCAATTTTTTTTTCAGACAAATCAGAAGAGAAGTGAGTAGATGCATTAATTTTGTTGAAAAAAAAATTTAGCTTACGCATTCGGAAACATTAAAGTAACGTTTTACTTGCAAAAATTATTAGGCAAATTAAATGTGTGAGCAGGTGGAGTGTGGGGGCGGGGGGTGCTTAGTAAGTTGACAAGTAAACAACTAATGTGTTTATAGCCCTATCAAAAAAAAATAATTTTTTTTTCAGGACCAAAAAAGGAAACACCAAAGTCAGGTTTCACATTCCATCCATGTTTTCAACCGAGAGTTCCAAAGCTGATGATAAACATGGACATGAAGAAAAGCACAAGGTACCTTGCAGTTTGTCGGTTTATATCATAGACTAGCGATTTATTTATTGTATCTGTAATATTTCACTGAATGTATATTACCTGTTTATGTATCATTTCTTAATTATTACTGTTGATTCTATTATTGATATACACATTGTTTTTTTTTACCTCTCTTCTGTTACTTCTGTGTTATAACCTCCTGCTTTAGCCCCTTCTATAGAGATGGACGCTTCACTGTCAATGTGAGGCTCCCTTGTCCGATCTCCAGTTTTTAAGACCAGTGAATATTTCAGTTCATAGCTAAAGTCTCCCATATATCTCCCATTGTGACTCCATGCCATTGAACTATTGACTGTGGTGGAGTGTGAAAGAAGGGAACTACAAAAACTTTTAAATATGTGGTTTATGGTTTGTAAATGATCTAAGAGATTTCATCTCTTTCTCACATGGACCCCCCCCCCCACCCACACACACTCCCCTTCTATCATCTCAGATCTTCCAACGTTGGGCTTACACCCTTGTGCTGACTATAGAGCTAATTGACCGTATGTAAAAAGCAAAAAAATAAAAGTAAAGTTTCCCCTAATAGAGTCTATGAAGACCATCGGGTTCTGATGTAGTAGAGTTCATCTGTCTCTGTATCCATGGCTATTGTAAAGGATTGTGTGGCTAGTACAATGTCCAGCCCGCCTTTACTTTCTCCAACAGATGTCGGGTACCTATTTTAAAAGCCAGGTGTGGTTAGGGGCATTATTGATCAGACTCGAGAATAGTTCCTGCACTCACTGGGGCTCAAAACTTGAGACCCTTTGGTTAGCAGTTGAGTGCTCTACGACACTGTAAAAATGTTGTTATTATTTTATTTATCATTATTAACAAATGTGCAGGACCCTCACAAAGTGAAGTCTGAGAACCTCTACGACTCGTCAGCCACCAGGTCCCAGAACAGAGGCCGGTCTTCTGGCGCTGATCAGAGTAAAACTAATTCACTGGACAGTGGTATTTATAACTCTAAGCCCATCCAAGAAACTTGGACTCAGAGGAACAAGGGCTACGTCAATGAAATGTATGATAATGACGATGATAGATATTTCAAGAGTGAAAGGTGAGAATTGTACAGTGATATCTCTAAATCTGACCAATCACAACTCAACTTTAATGATTTTGGCAACCTCAGTGAAATTTATACTTTATTTTTTTCTATTAAAAAAATAGTAAAGTGTGCCTGCTATTGAAATATTCTAAATTCTGTATTAAATTTAAGGAAATAAATTAATCTAAAGAAATTCTTCATGGGGATTCCACGAATGGGTCGGTCTATTTTATATAATTTCTAGAGGAAAAAAAAAAACAGTTTTTTTTATAGGTGTGTGAATGACAAATTGATTTCAGATTCTTGGGTTTCATTATTATTCGGATTTTTCAATAAATTGTTGCACATCGACTCCACTTTATTTAAATACATGTATATCTTGATCTATTGATTGCGTCTGACATAAAATTTCTTTTGCTTAAATGAATAATAACTGCATTCTTTATGCAATAAGCCATAGACTTGTAATAACCTAATTGATGAAATACATAAATAAAAAAAAAGAATGAATGTTTTCCATTAGCCGTCTTACCGTTGATAGCCTTCATACTCTGTCAAGGGATTAAAAAAATGTGGCATTTATTTATTGTTACATTTATTTATTGTTACATTTATTTATTGTTACATTTATTTATTGTTACATTTATTTATTGTTACATTTGTTTATTGTGACATTTATTTATTGTTGCAATTCATTTTTTAAAGGTACTTTTGTTTTTCAGCTAAAAGAAATTTAAATTATTCATAAGCGACATGATTGTTTTAATAATTTTCATAGAAACTACTTACATTTTCAAATAAAATGTTGTTTTTTTTATTTATCTCAGAGATGAAAAGTTTCAAGATGAAAATACTGAGAATATTTATGACAATGCTGATGATGATGATGAAGTTGTTGAAAAGCCACAGGTGTATAGGAGGGAAGACAGAGAGCACCGCCGCCAAAGTCGGAACATCAGATCAGGGAGAGAAGCCTCCATAGCAGCGGACAGCACAAGTTTTGACAAGAGCTCAAACGTTTAGTTTAAACCCAGTACGGGCAAAATGAGAACAGTATATTCAGACTCCGGATGCATCAATAATATTTATTGGTTAGGAATATCATGAGCTACTGCTGAAAAATGAGATTAATTTTTGCTTACTCAGAAGAAAAACTTTGGAGCGAATGGAAAAAAATCTGGGTTTGAAGCAGTGTTCCCGCTTAACTCTGTGCACGCCCACAACATACACACATCACAACAGAGCACACAGTCTCATTACCGTTATGTTGTGCACAGAATTTAACTTTCCTTTTAAAGTTGTACGCAGCCAATATCAGCTGCTGCGCAAAAAAATTTGGAAAAATAACAGGGAAACATTGGTTTGAAGTTGTTCTCAAATTATTGAGCCGCGGTGAAAAACAAGATAAAAGCTAAATTGATGTTTACAAAGGCTACGACAGAATGTTCAGATTCTGGATATTAGAAATCATCTTCCCAGGATATGGAATGTTAGATTTGTACACTTATGTTCCCAGGATATGGAATGTTAGATTTGTACACTTATGTTCCCAGGATATGGAATGTTAGATTTGTACACTTATCCACAGCTTGTTTTGTTTGCTCAAAATGAAATATTTGTTGATTTTTGTGAAAGAAAATTTAAACTTTTCTGAAATGTCAACAGTGTGCTGTAAAGTTCACATAGCCCTAAAAATACCATTGAGGAAGATGAAGTGCAGAATTCATCTTGTCAGATCTGTTTCTGTAACCATGGCATATGAAGGGGTTATGTGGTCAGCACAGCACCCAGATACCTTTACTTCCCCAACTTAAGTCAGGTCATCATTCAAAGCTGGGTAGACTTGTGGGGCATTTTACCAACTTTCACCAGGAACTGGGAAAATTCCCTTGGGGATAGGTGTAATAGGCCTAAAAGTTTACTCCAAAATAGTGATCAAAGGGAACCCTGAACTAGAAAAACTGTTTTATTGATTTGTGCCTTTTTAGATAATAAAGATGGTAAATTACTTGAATGATTGTGTTCTGCATATGAGAAAAGATACTTGAATGGTACTGGCAGTGAATAACATTATTATTTTCTATTTCTTCCAAAATTCAATGTCAGATAGCAGATGTTAATACATGTACCAACATTTCATGCAAACTTTGAAGAATCTAGAATGAATCTTTATAATTACTTGCTAAATTGTATTGCATGCTAGTGTGAAAAGTTAACATAATGGCTAGAAAAATTAATTGAAATCCACTGATGACATTTTTTTATATTATAGTTTTCAAAAAGTATCCAACACTTTTATGAATTTTTTTTTAAAGTGTGCACTGTGTTAGATCATCTCTTTCATATGCAAATCCTACAGTGCCATTACTATTGCTCATTTGTTTTTTTTTTTATTAAATTTATTTAGATTTATACTTTTTATTGTTTTAAGTTTGTGCATTTTATATATTTTGTATTTTATATGTATTTATGTTATTGAAAATCTACATCAAGATTTTGGAAGGTTTTGTGAATTTTATTTTCTGAATGATATTATATTGGGGATAATTAAAGTTGAATTTGATGAGTGACTCAATGAATCTTTGATAGTAAACCATAATTGTCATTCAGTAGATTAAGGTTTGGAACCCTTAGCTATTTTTGTCCACTGTGGTGCCTCCATGGCCATTGCACTCTCAGCTGTGGTGAGGATAGGATATGAAACTCTATTTGATAAACTAACGTGCCCAGTGGTCAATGTGCATATCAAGGGGGTAGAGTGCCCGTGGGGTCTCAGTTAACACAACTAGAGGACCTCTGCCAGAGTTGTACTTAAACTTTTTTTTTATCCAGTAGCAAAAGTAATACTCTGCCCACAGTTAAAGGGCAATTAATTCATCATAATCTTTATATCCAGAAAAATGCTTGATATAATTATTGTATCTGCATAACTGGTTTATAAAAATGGATGTTAAGTTTATCATTGTAAGTGAAGACGTTTTAAATATTTTACAGGAATTTATACAATGTCAAGTTCTTTGTTAATTGTTTTATCTAAAATGTAATCTTGGACAGTGTTAAATTTCATATGTTTTGTTACCAATGAAATATTCAAGTTTACAGAATGTTCAAGTACCAGTTATGTTGCTCTGTTATTGCGATCGTCAAAATGTTTTTGTCATATTGTTTGTCTTGGTCTGGATAATTTATTCGTTTTTTTTTTATTAGACACAACAAGGTTTGTTTGCACCGTGATGCTTTGTATAAATATATATAATATTTCATTTTTAACAAATTAAAAAAAAAATTTCCACAGAAAAACAAATCTAGTAAACTTCTAAATGGCTTAAATGTTATTTCAATTTTAATTTACAAAGCAGTGAGGTTTGTGCCTAACTCAGTTCTAAGAAAACAACTCGGGTAAAGACTTCAATTTTGAATGAATTCCATTAGTGTAAAAATATGATCAAGCTATTAGTATTTATAATGAAATGGAGAGAATGGGATCATTTTGAAAGTTGTGAATGT